>CM056058.1:134066096-134564798 GCA_029574335.1 Rana kukunoris
AATGCTGGGAAGGGGGGACCCAAACTCTGACCATCCTGGGCATAGAAAAGGGAATGCTGGGAATTGTAGTCCCTCAGGTGGCTGGGGAATCAAAGGCTGGCAGGCTTTGATGTACGGTAATGAACGGGACTTTTATCTTTCGGAATAAAGGCGGCGTGCTCTGCGCAGACCGGGCTGGAATTTAGGTCATCTGTTGGGGGATTACAAAAGCTCTGACAATGCTGCTCAGAAAAAGACGGAACAATCGCTCGCACCGACACGCTGGGGGAGGAGCCTTGCATTGTACGTGCAGATTTTGGCTAAAATCGATCGTTTATTTGCTGAGAAAAAAACACACAGAATGAGGTTTAAACAACACTGAACAGATCAATGACCATTGTCACAGTGCAGTAACAGCCAAATTCTGCCTCACAGCAGCGGGCGCGTGTCGTCTTAATGTAGTCCATGCCACTTTGTTAGAGCTGAACTCCAGGTATAAAGCACATGATGGCAGTGCGGCTCCCAGCTGCCATATCACCTCACAGCCACCTGTCAACTGCCCTCTGAAAAGCAATCCACTGTGGTTCAAGTTTCAGAGGAGCTGCAAGGGTTTTCACCTATGTAAAAAAGAGCCTTGAAAGTCCAAGGACTCCCCAATGGTGGGCCGCAGTAACAGTCAAGTCATATTGTTGCAGTGTGTTAAAGTGTGAAGGCAAAACACTTTTGGGGGTTTTGGAGGGAGTGGGGAGGGATTAGAACCCCTGTCACTTTTTAATTTCAATAATTTTTACTGGATTTAACAGACAATACAAGAGTACAGGCAGATATGGAGTACAATACATGACAGAAGTCTCTAGCAGGACCATGAAACACCACCGGTCAGTTTTTATTGCCATCTGTGCCCCCATTAGGGAGATTTACACTCTTATTTCTCCTGTTTACCATCATTGACAGTGAAAGTAAAACCCACCTTTTGGGTCGTCCCCAGAAAAGTAATAGAAGGGAAATCTTCCTATGGGGACATTAGTTCTGGTGATCTGGAGGTCCAAGAGATTCCCTTAATTTGCAGTGGTTTCCTCTTACTTCCTGTTTGGCTATGGGACAGGAAGTGACATCACGGGCTGCAGGCCCGGACTCCCGGAAGTGGGAAAGCATACCAATGCGTCGTTTCATGCTTTCAACGCAGGACATTAACACAAGTTCCTATAGAGCGCCTGCATTATTGTGCCTCTGTATTTTATGGAATCGGTCAGAGAAGTTTTTTATTTTTTCAAACGGTGCTTTTTTGGTCCAAAAGACTTCAATGGAGAAGCTGTAGAAAAGCATATAGTGCGTTTTTACCACGCTTTGCGTTTTCCAAATCTTCCCAGACAGAAAACAGAAAAGTAAAAAAAGTAGTGCAGGGGCTACTTTGAATTACCACAGATATGAATGGTACTCATTGGAAATCATGGGGGATGACTTGTCATGCGACTTTTTAGTCACAAGTTGCATTAGACGCACAAGTGGAAACCGAGCCTTAGGCAAAAATACAAAAAAAAAAAACGCGAAAATGCCACAAAAACCATCAGTTTAGGAGTAGCAGTGTGATGCCCTAGGACACCAAAATGGGGGTTTTAAATGTGCTTTTTTAAAAGGCAGCTTACCATGAGGCAAGATGGTTGACCTCTATGTGTCTCGGTGTACTGCGGTGCGTTGCGGTGCGTTGCGGTGCTCTGGCTAAGTGCATTAGGATGTCATTTGAAATTAATGGATCCGCTCTCTCTTTCATGCACTGCAACAATGCACTTCTCCACAACAGAACGGGGCCAATCAGTCCTAAAGAAGACGCAGAACACGCTGCTAGAAACGCATGGAAGCTGCAGCCAGAAGGGTGACGAGCGATCCCCTTCCATGGGTCTGACATCTTTATTAGGACATTCCTGAGCTGCGGCCGGCTATTGAAGATGAAGTTCCCAGCAGACCCCTCTGACCTCTCCATTTCTATACAGCCAATCGGATAATGAATGTGACAACATCTAACAAGTCCCCAAAGGAGCTTTATCCATTGACCCGAGGCTGAATAGGGTGGGGGTGGAATCATTAGAATAACAATATCTCCCCCCACCCAGACAATTCATTGTACACAAACGACTGGAAACGCATGGATCCTCTCACTGGATCTCCCAGCTAAACTGTGCATGCGCTCAGAAAATACTAGGTGTATGTAAACCCTCACCTTGTAAAACAACCCATTCCGTTTAAAATATAAAAGGCAAAAATAGTGCGTTTGTATACACCACACACACACTAAAAAAACACTTTTCCGCCCTATTAGAAGTGATCACATACCCTCTTCCCTCAGCTGCATAGGGAGCTCAGAGAGCTGGGGGGAGGAGAAACAGCAGGACACTAATCTTGGCGCAGGACCCTTTTTTTGGAATGGGATCACATGGGTGTTCACACCTAGGCGATCCGATTCCTGCACCTTTTCACAGGTCGCACTGCGAACCGATTTGGGTGTGGTCATTAACTTTACATTGACACCCGCAGCAGATCTCAGTGTGAACCACTGTGCGATTCACTTGCACTGGATTCTCGCATTGCACTAGTGTGAACCAGGCCTGAAAGTTGAAAAAATAAAAAAATGGACCGAAGGTCCACTTTAAAGTGGTTGCAAGATTAAAAAGGGGTAACTTAAGGAATTTTTTTTTTTTTTTTTAGCTAAATAGCTTCCTTTACCTTACTGCAGTGCTGTTTTCATGTCCTCATTGTTCGTTTTTGCTTTGATGTTGCTGTAATTCTGCTTATCTGTTTCCTGATAACCACAGTCCTGGGAGCTTTCTCACTGTGGTCACTAATCAAGGAGGTGTGATTACTGTGTGTAAACTGAAACTGAGGGGTTTTAGACAAACCATCACTGCCCTCTATTGGCTTTGGCTCTGTACATCAGAGAGACAGGAAATAACAGCAAAAACTAAACTAGAACTGTAGGTTGATTATATGATTGATTTTTTATCTATTTTTAATCATTTTTAAAAAGGAATCAGTTAACTTTTATGTCTCTATACCCTGTAAACCAGGGATCCTCAAACTACGGCCCTCCAGCTGTTGTAGAACTACACCTCCCATGAGGCAATGTAACACACTGACATTCACAGACATGACTAAGCATGATGGGAATTGTAGTTCCTGAACAACTGGAGGGCCGTAGTTTGAAGACCCATGCTGTAAACAGTCATTTTAGCCCATTTTTTTTCCTTTAGTGACCCTTTAAGTCTTACCTGTACGTCCAGGAAATATCTCCTTAACCTACACGGTTAAGGAGATATTTCCAAGACAGATAGCACTGATGTCAGCGGCACGCAGGCGCACTGAGCGTGCCGCTACTAACAGCATCATGCCGTTAGTGGCGGCTCCCGTGCGCATTCGCAGGAGTGACGTCATCGCAGCTTTAGACAGTCACAGCGCCGGAGCAGCGATACCCGGAAGTCACTCCAGGTATCATGGCGGCGACGGAGGAAGTGTCCGAGGATGGCTGCCGGGGCTTCGTTCTCAAGTAAGAAAATCATAATGAGCTAGTATGCTATGCAAACTAGCTCATTATGCATTTGTCTTGCAGGGTTTTTTTCTTTTAAAAGAGAGGACTTACTTTTCTTTTTAAGGGTAGGTGTTCTCACATTTTATTATAATACACAAGTCTCTTATCCTAACATGTTTCAGGTGTTGGCAGCTGGAAGGAAAGGAAGCATCAAGTGTAATGGTGACTCCCCTCTTCCACCATACCATGAGCAGAGACCACGGTGCTAGGCTGGCCATACACTTCCTCAAATATTGGCCATGGTATGAGTATGATGAACGGCCGAAACTCGCTAAGTGGGTGGCATTGTGGGCCGCTTCCCGCCCAGCATCGTTCAATTGAAAACACGAAGGAGCAAGATGGGAAAACTGTCTGCCGCACAGCAGCTGCATCCAATCAGAAGAAGCCGCTGTCCAGGTATTTTGACAGCTAGTGGAGTCAGATCGCAGCAGCCGCAGCAGGAGATTGATACATTCTGTATTCTGAACAGAAAGCAACCTATTTGCAATAGCTTGAGAGCCTTCGCCTCTCAAGCCAAGTTCTCTAGAACATATACATTAAAAATACATGTTTATTGAGCGTCTCACTCTATTCTCACCCCTTTCCTTCTGCAGAAGAGAACAGAAAATCAGCAGGCTGCTAGGAAATCAGAGGATACCAACAAGAGGAACAATTGAGAACTTGGTAAGAGCCGTGTATCTCATCACACAGCTTGCTGGAGGTTTAATCTGCTTATGATCATTAGAGAGACACATGTGTGCGCCGCCAATTACAACCAATCTCCAAGGTGACTCCTTGAGCAGTACGATAACAGCCATCTCCAGGTGAGAGAATTTGCCTGACTTGTGCAGAAACCACTAACTGCCCCATGTTGGATAAAAATTGCCAACCCACAGGGGACCGCGCAAGGGGGAGGAAGGCCGCCATCCACAGGGGACCGCGCAAGGGGGAGGAAGGCCGCCATCCACAGGGGACCGCGCAAGGGGGAGGAAGGCCGCCATCCACAGGGGACCGCGCAAGGGGGAGGAAGGCCGCCATCCACAGGGGACCGCGCAAGGGGGAGGAAGGCCGCCATCCACAGGGGACCGCGCAAGGGGGAGGAAGGCCGCCATCCACAGGGGACCGCGCAAGGGGGAGGAAGGCCGCCATCCACAGGGGACCGCGCAAGGGGGAGGAAGGCCGTCATCCACAGGGGACCGCGCAAGGGGGAGGAAGGCCGTCATCCACAGGGGACCGCGCAAGGGGGAGGAAGGCCGCCATCCACAGGGGACCGCGCAGGGGGAGGAAGGCCGCCATCCACAGGGGACCGCGCAGGGGGAGGAAGGCCGCCATCCACAGGGGACCGCGCAGGGGGAGGAAGGCCGCCATCCACAGGGGACCGCGCAGGGGGAGGAAGGCCGCCAACCACCTGGATCACACAGGTGCCTTTTGAAATGTAATATTAAGATTTCGAGCACAAGATTTTACCTTCTTGCATTCAAAACCTTCCATGATCAGCACCCATAACCCCCCCCCCCCCCCCCGCTCTCTTTTTCAATCCAGCAGAGCAGTGATTGTCTCTCTCCCACTCCCCACAGGACACAGAGGCACCAGTGGGAGTCATTGGATGATTGCTATTTTTGCATTAGACTGAGTAAAACCAGAATCCCTTTGAGAAGAACTCCAGCACAGCGAAAGAGAAAACATTTTCTTGGCTCTTTAATCGTAATGGCCATTCAGTGCAGCAGTGCCAGGGGACCGGCTATATGGCAGGTCTCTTAATAGCGGCTCAGAGTGAATTTAGCCCGGGGCTCTGGCTGGACAGGATGGAGAATTGTCAGCTCCACTTCCTTTGAATAGAATCGCTGAGCTTGCTCTCTCGCTACAGATCTGCTAAGCAAACAGACGCCAGAAATGAGGTCCTGACACGCGGAAAACAGCAGCCATAAAAATGATCCAAAAATAAAAAAGCCCACCGGGCAGGCCAATGATTTACCAGATCTCAGCAAACTCTCCCTAGTACTGATGGGTAGCGAATAGGGAGGACAACAACCCCCAGCAAGTACACCGGTTATGAGGAGCATAGGGGATGCCTCCTCTAAAAAATGCCAGTTGCCCAGCTGTGGCCAAGTCTCTGCCTTCAATACCTACATACCGTATTTACTCGAGTATAAGCCGAGTTTTTCAGCACATTTTTTGGTGCTGAAAATGCCCCCCTCGGCTTATACTCGAGTCACATTTTTGTGCCTGATCTGCCGGACTTTGGGCCCCGGTACCGGCCAGCCAATCTTGGCACACATGTAGCTCCACTCTTCCTCTACAAGTGTACAAAGTTTGTTGTCCGGGGGACCTACAACCAGGGAGCACAGATTTTTCAAAGCCGGGCACCCCTTCCATAGACTCCCATGTTAAACGGTGATTTCTCCGGTGACTTTGGGGACCCTGGTACCGGTCGGTCGTAGGTAGGTCCCTTGGGCCCAGAACTTGGCACAAGTGTGCAAAGTTTGTTTCTTTGGGTGGGGGGGGGGGGGGGGGGGGCACCGATTTACGGCTGAGGAGCACAGATTTTTCAAAGCCGGGCATCCCTTTCATAGACTTCCATGCTAAAAGTCTAGGCATGGGCACAGTGAGGCACGGGCACAGTGAGGCACGCAGATGGACACCCTAGGCTTATACTCAAGTCAATAAGTTTTACCATTTTTTGGTGTTAAAATTAGGTGCCTCGGCTTATACTCGAGTATATACGGTACTTGTTGCAGGGCAGCAATTTGGCAATATCCATTAGAAGGTGAACAGTCTCATTCACAGACAGGAAGGAGGGGGTTAGAGGAGAGCAGAGGGGACAGCAGTGTATGAGGAAGGGATGGAAACAGACCACGGTGGTTAGGGTGGAGCAGCCCTGATTTTCGTGGTCAGTATAGAGAAAGTAGCTGGAAGTGCCAGGTTCAGGGATGTTTTTTTTTTTTTTTTTACAGTTTAGAGGGGGCAAATTACACAACGCAAGCACTGATGGTGACACTGCACCATCACCTCCATCTCTGTAGGTTGTTCCCTCTTCTACATATTATAAAAATAGATGAGAATCTCTGCCGGGAGAGCGGGAACCCCTGGCGGAGACACAAGCAAAGATCTCTTCATTGTGGTTCCCCAGAGAGAAGAGAAGAGACGCAGTTAGCTTGATTAGTTCAGCATTCAAACCCTAAAAATGCTTTTGGTTCGAATTGCACTTTAAAATCATTCTGCGGCTAACCAACGTACACCCCCTCCCCACCTTGTCCTAAAAAGGGGCTATTCCTGTCCGCCCACGTAAACTGGATCAGAGACTTCATCAATTAGACTAATTCATTAGGCAGAGCCGGCGTTCTGCGGGTGCACCAGGAGAGAGCGAAGGAGGCGAGACAAGAAAGAACGAACTGTCCCAACGCTGGACGACAGGCCGAGTCTTATTGGGTCAACGGGAAAAAAAAAAACACAGCAATGCAATTACACCCAATGACAATTCATATTGAACATGACAATTCTATTACACAGGATCTATATAGCAACCACTTATACTGCGCCTTAAAATATTAAAGTGTTTTTTTTAGGGGGGGGAGTTTAAAGCATGTTGTACGGTACGCAGTGATAGACTAAAGGGGAGACAAGGCTGACAAGGCCTCATTTCCTCCTTTACCAATCTAACCAGTTTTGTTGGATTTAGGTGGAAGTCAGAAACAATGAAGCTGCCCATACGTGGAGTGAATGTCATTTAGTGATGAACCGGGCAAAATTCACACCTCCCTCTATAGAAAAACAGTCAAAAGGAGCCAAGAGGAAGATGGTCAAACATTGCCTGCCTTGAATCAGATGCCACCACTGTTGGGTACTGTGACAGCGGGCAGGTCAGCTGGAGATTCCTCCATCTGCAGTGTAGCATGGATGGAGGAATTGGTTAGATCAGAAGTCTCCAAACTTTTCAAACAAAGGGCCAGTTTATCGTCCTTCAGACTTTAGGAGGGCCGGATTATACCCAGCAGGAGCAGAAAATGTCCCGGGCCTGGCATCAGCAAGAACAAATATGACCTCATGGTTGGTGGTCAATAGGAGGAGTCATGCCCCTAATTAGTAGCAGGAAAAGAATCCCATCATTGGTGTTGATGGAAGAAATAGGGCTTTATTGTTGGTATCAGTGGGGCGAATAGTGCCCCAAGGGCCAGAAAAAGGCTAGCAAAGGGCCACATCTGGCCCTAGGGCCACAGTTTGGAGACCCCTGGGTTAGATCTTTCTGTTCATACTACAGATGAAATTATGCATGGCCAGACTAATGAGGAATTACATTTTCCCATTCAACATTGCGTTATTTTTAATCCTTGGGAGTTGCTTCCTGGTTTCTATCCAAGGCCAACATGAGGTCATACATCTCAGGAGTCTTCATTTTTCTTTTCATCTGGAAGAGGCAGAGTTTTCTCAGCTATGCACACCCTCTCGTCTGCATGTCTGAACCAAGGGCAGACAGATTCCAGAAAGTAAACGCTACATAAAATCATCTGCCCATACTCAAGATGGCCACCGCTAATAATGCTAGGGGGATGTTTTTCAAAGTGATTTCTTAACAAAATAAAGCTTAGAGACATAGATGGTTGAACAAGTTTGCTTTGAATAATAAAAACGTATTAAAAGTGCCGTTTCAGTTTGTGGTGTTTAGATAGTTGAGTTTCTCTTTAAAGATTAGTCTCAGAGACGAAAACAAATCCGTAATCAGTGCAAACCAGTTGTTTCCGCCCAGGTCTCAGCCAGGTAAACGGGCAGAGCAAAGAGAAAATGGCGAGCAAAGTCCACATTCCATCGGAGAGAGACCGCCAGCACACCACTAATCCATTAATCAGGAAGAGGGAACCGCCAACACAACAGGAAGGAGACATTTCCACTCATTCCACCAGTATGAGGAAATCACACAGGGAAAGCTTCAACCGATGCTGGACACACTGTCACTGTAGTCTTATAAAGGTCACTCCTCGTCACAATGATCACCCATCTTTCACACAAAAAAAATAAAAATTACTCCTACAAATACAATCATCCATTTAAATATACATACATTACCAAAAGTATTGGGACACCTGCCTTTACACGCACATCAACTTTAATGGCGTCTTAGTCCTTAGGGTTCAATATTGAGTTGGCCCACATTTTGCAGCTATAACAGCTTCAACTCTTCTGGGAAGGCTGCCCACAAGGTTTAGGAGTGTCTATGGGAATGTCTGACCATTCTTCCAGAAGAGCATTTGTGAGGTCAGGCACCGCACTGGCAGAGTCCTGACCTCAACCAGATCGAACACCTCTGGGATGAATTAGAGAGGAGATTGTGAGCCAGGCCTTCTCATGCACCATCAGTGCCTCTCCTCACAAATGCACTTTTGGAAGAATGGTCATACATTCCCATAGACACTCCTAAACCTTGTGGACGGCCTTCCCAGAAGGGTTGAAGCCGTTATAGCTGCAAAGTAGAGCTGCACGATCGTAAAAAAAAAAACAAAAAAAACACACAATCTCCAGGACAGATGACCTGCAACTTTCGGGTGCGGCCATAAGAAAGTCCCCGGCTTCGGCCTAGCTCCGACCATCTTGCTCCACCCCACACTCCTGCTCAGTAATGATAGTGAGAAGGGGGCAAGCGGACATCTTGTTATACCCAACAGTTATTTTCAACACAAAACTGAGCTTATGTGGTTAAATACAGTATATGAAAATCTGACAGACTGTTTACATGTTAAATTTTAAAAGCAGCAGCAAACCTTTCATGTTTGCTAATGTGACAGAGCACCTCCAATTTTCACATTTAGTTAAATGTGAAAATCTGAGCTGTTCTCTCACATTCGCAAACATGCAAGGTCAGCAGGTTTGCTGCAGCTTTTAAAATTTAACATGTAAACAGCGCGTCAGATTTACTTATTTTGTATATAAACCACATAAGCGCCGTTTTGTGTTGAAAATAAAATTTGGAGAATCACAAGAGAATCGTGATCTTCATTTTATACAAAAGAATTGCGATTCTCATTTTTCCCAGAATCGTGCAGCTCTACTGCAAAGGTGGGAAACTCAATATTGAACCCTACGGACTAAGACTGGGGTGCCATTAAAGCTCATGTGCGTGTAAAGGCAGGCGTCCCAATACTTTTGGTAATATGGTGTATTTCATTTCATCTGGGGCTTATCTAACCAACATTCTATCTGTCCTGGTAAGAAACGTCCATTGGTTCTAATCATTCACACCATTATATGGGATCTAAATACCTTAATTTAAATGTAAATAGGCTGAATGAATGAAAACGGATAATCTTACACTTTGTGAGGGAAGAATGCCTGGGAGAGACCTCCAGGACAATGAGGTGGCCGCCTGTAAATCACCATCAATGGGCATTATGGTTTCCAGCAGACCTGGTCACACAAGGTCACAGGGGTGCTGCAAAGGAAGTGACCCACCCCGGGGATAATGGGATTTGCCTGCCTCGGGACCGAGTGCATTGTCTAAGGAGTGCAAACATGGCAGCAGCCAGATAAGGCGAAAATTTGCATACAGAATGGGGGATGGGGGGGGGCATCAACATAGGAGGGGTCTTTAAGGATTCCATCATTCAAGAGAAAAAAGTCAACAGCAATAGAAAGGAGTTCCTAAATCTGAGTGTCTGTCAAAAACAGGTGAAAAATGAAGCCGATAGAACAAAACCAGGGGTTTTTTTTCACAGAGATTTCCTCTGTAGTACTGGTTTGTCCACTAGATGTCCCATCTGATGGTCAGCATCATTCAACCCACGTCCTCTGAGCCCAGGTTGACCGTTGATTACAGTTCTGATTTCAGCAGTATCTAAGTAATGGTATCCACAGACAGACGTCTTGGTGGGCCAGCCATACAAGGTAGCAATGTATTTCCTGCACGCGCTTGATTCCCTATCAAGTTAAACTTATGATGTTCTACTTCCATCAGTGTCCCCAAAGAGGAGATTCGAGACAAGAAAAAAAAACGCATATATTGAGATTCCAAAATGTTGTACAGACAAAAAGGGAAACATTTCTGCAGGGGGCTTTTAAGCGACATACCGTATAAAGTATATTTAATTCAAAGACATGGAAATGTATAAAAGATCTTTACTAGGTTTCTGTATCACAAGTAATAAAGATGAAGATAGTTGGGCTATTAAAAATAAATTCATGTTACAGTTTGAGATCTCAACAATAATTAAATGATACAATGGAATACATATAGTGCCATTGATGAAGTAGCTTCCATAAGAATACCCCGACGCATTTCGACCACAAATTGGTCTTCTTCAGGGGGATTTGTATTCTGGAAAGATGTCAAAAAAAGTATGTTAGGATACTAACATTCTAGAAAAATGCTGGCACCCATAGTACAAGTAGTGGGGATATATTTACCACTCGAAGCATAAGAGAGATGACATGTAACCAGAGGTGATGGCCGTGGTACAGATAAAGGATCCCAATATCCCCATGAAAAACTTCCCCCATCTCTCCAGGCAGGAGTCAACCAAACAGAGGCTTGGGGGGGGGGGGCTAGGAAAATAGACAACAGCCATAATGATTCAATATGCGTTTTGTGATTCAGGATTTCTACATTTATCCTGATAAGTAGCATCAGTGGGAGAGAAAGTGAAGGGACCAAACCCACCAATAAATGTTACAATTGTCACTAGAACAGGAATGGAGGGAGAATCTTCCAATGGGGACACCAGATCCAAAGACAACTATTCGAGGAGGAAATTCCTGCAATTTGGAGTGATTTCTGGTTAGGTCTTCAGGACAAGAAATTATGGGAAATCCCTCACCAGTACCTCTAAAAAAAAAAAAAAAAAAAAAAAAAAGTAAGGTGATCCTAAGCTGAAAAAGGTGGTGTTTTTAGATTTTTTGGGATCAGGGTTCATCTCTTTTCCATTGAGAAGTCTCATCACGCCAATATTATATTTATCAGCAAGCATGTTATAATAAGAGAGTAATAGAGAAGTCCCCACAGTTGGATCTTTAGACAATCACCCCGCTGGGTCACCATTGTCACCTAAGGGTCCTTTCACACTAGCGGACCGTTCGTCCGCTCATTACAAGTCCGTTTACGGACTTGTAATGGGCCCCTATGGGAGCGGATCCGTTAGCGGATGATGCATCCGCTAACGTCCGCTAGATCCGCATCCGTTTTTGCAGACGGAAGAATGTCCTATTTTTCTTCCGTCCGGCCAATTGGATCGGATGCAAACGGACAGACGGTCCGTTTCCGACTCCCCATAGGGGAGAGCGGAGGAGAGACGGCGGTCCCTGCACAGTGTGAGCGGAGACCCCCCGCTGAGCTGACGAAAAACGGTCCGCTCCGTGTGAAAGGACCCTAAAGGGAACATGCCAGACCCAGTGAAGGGTTAAGTCAGGGACCGTCCCATTGCTGCCACAAGGTTTCCGCTTTGTAGCAAAGTCAAAACACAGAAGGTCCGGTTTCCTTTTTTAGGAAATTCCCAAATGAGGAGGTAATAATCTATTTGTATACGCCACGTTCTCCCTGTCACCTATGTGCGGAGTCTGCCGATACGGCGGTCCAATGAAAGACCTTGCAATAACAAATCACTTGTAGAGCCACCGGTCACATGACCTGTAATAAACACTTTCATTGCCATATACCACTGCAAAACGCAGAATTTGTGTACACGGGACGCTTTTACAACTGGTCATAAATGATTAAACTTGACAGATTTAAATGTGAGTTACTAACGTCCTTTTAGCCGCGTTTGCGTTTAGAAGCGGTTTTTTTTTATGCCCAAAAACGAAAAATGCCTATAAACAAAACACTGCCTAATGCATTTGGAGTCTGTAACATGGAAATCTTCTGCGTCTGAACCCATTTTTTTTTATCGCAAGGGGTTAATGTGCCTGCGTGTACTGGTGTCAGTGTAGTGTTGTGCAGACTTATGGCCCATACACACGATCCGAATATCGGATGAAAACAATCGTCCGATGATGGATCGTACGATTTTCGGATCGTGTGTACACTACTTTCGACAGCCGATCACGACCGTTCATCTGATATTATTCGATCGGACAAGCTCGAAAATTTTCCTCGTACGATGTCAGATCGTACGATTTTCGTTTAGTCAGTACAGCCGTCATCCAGCAATACAATACAAATACATTACAACACATTACATCACTTCCGATCATTTTTTTCTATCGTACGATAATTTTCGTGAGTTTAATAACCTATTTTATTTTACTTGCGATTATTAAGCGAAAAAAGTCGTACGATCCGTCGGCCGGTATTCGGATCGTGTGTATGGGCCATTTCTGTGTGAGGTGATCTCTCCTCAGCAGCGGTTGAAAAAACCGCCGAGAGCAGAGATCACATCACTTCCTCCTCCTGTGTTTACACAGGAGGAGGTAGTGCAGAGCGGGAAGGGCACGCGCATTGGCTGGGAGCGATCGTGAGGGGGCGGACAAAAATGAATAGCCGCCCCCTCATCCCGGATCGCTCCCAGAGCCCAGATCGTGAGGGGGCGGACAAAAATGAATAGCCTCCCCCTCGTCCCGGATCGCTCCCAGAGCCATCAGTACCGTTGCATGTACCGGGGGGGGGGGGGGGGTCGCGATTGGACCACCGACCCGCGTCAAGGCAGGGACGTACAGGTAAGCCAATGTGCCTGTACGTGCCATTTTGCCGACGTAAATCTACATGCGGCGGTCCATAAGCAGTTAAAGAAACGCTGTTAAACGCAACTGCCTAAAAACTGCAATAATCGAGACTGTGTACCTAGTCACGAGGGATAACATTGAATGAGTTCAGGGGCAATTGAAAAAAGCGCCCAACTGCCTCTGAACATACGTTTAGCAGCGTCCCGTCACTCCCGTGTACATGGGGCCTTAGTGGCGCGACCGACTTATTTTCTGCATATGAAACATCAAAAAAAGTACAATGGTGGTAGAATAAAACATTTTTTTATAATTATATATATATATATATATATATATATATATATATATATATATATATATATATATATATATATATATATATATATATATATATAAAAAAATATGACAAAGAAGTGATCAGCAGATCGGTGAAAATGTGCAGTAGACTAGGCGAAGGACAAGTTCACAGGGCTCGACTAAACCCAGGGGTCAGGTCGCAATGGCGACTGTAAACGGTGCCCTAGCGCCTGGGCTACAGCAGCAGTCTGGTCGATAATTTCCGGCCTGCCGAAGCGAACCGGGTCCATCCACTGGTGGGCGGTGCCGTGATAAGCGCAGCTTGCCCTCACATCTTCCCAGTTTGACTGGGGTTGCGGGCCTAAAAAGCAGTCACCTTTTCCTGTGCTGCCCACCAGTGCCACCTCACCAGCGCCAGCCTCATCAACGCAACCCATCAGTGCAGCCTCACGAGCACACATTAAGGATGGAGAAAAATGACTTTCATTTGCAAAAACTTATAAAAAAAATATTTTTTTAAATATGTTAAGCTTGGCACAGGCATGAACAATTCTTATTGCTCGATGCCCCAGACACACAGTTCTGGGCACTGGGCAGCAGATTTACGAAACTGACTCCTAGATCCTAAGCAAATTCGTCAAGTCCTACCGTATCTCACAACAAGCTGGACTAACCCTTTAATCCGACTTACTTCCCACAATGCAGTGGGCTCATCTCATTTGCATACTCTGCCACTGGCAATAGAAATGCACCAACCACCGGAAGCGTTAAACGCCGTCCAAAGCAATTGTCTCTACAAGTGATGTTCAGCATATGGTACGCTTTTCCAGTTGACATTAAGAGAGGATAATTTCAGAGCTTCTCAATGCGACAACCTCTCAACGCCGCCGCCGCCATGGAAGGCAGAAGCCATTAGCGGCATTGCGGGAGAGACGGAGCAGCCAGGGGATGATGAGAGGATATTATGCACCATTACTGACAATGGTTCCCCTCCATTTACCAGGCGGTGAGGATGAGCTTTATCCAACGTGACCAACGGTAAGGCTTTTATCGGAGATCTGATCTGCGGACGTCGCAATCCCACCGCAAGATAGGAGGAAAGTGCGCTCCATCAGTGAAGGAACTCAGCCTCAGGCCCAGACCTCACTAGACAGGAACAGCACAAGAAGATTAAAGGACTCGGCATGCACGATATAACACTGCCCGCCGCCTCCCCAGCAATCAGAGCGCAACAATAAAATTTCATTTTCACTCGGTAGAAAAATGTAGAAACCCGACAACCTGAAATCCTGGCTGGGGCCAGGTGGGTGACACTGCTCTATTCATTAAAGTCCCATGAGGCATTGCAAGGCTGACAGTTACAAGCATGACTCCCACAGGCAGAGGCATGATGGGACTTGTTTCACCACAGCTGGAGAGCCGCCAGTTTGAGACCCCTGCCTTAAAGGATACGTGCACCTAAAACAAAGTGCACCCTTACCCCTGACCCAACCTAAACCACCCTCCTCCTCCACTGAGACATACTTACCTCCATCTGATAGATCACATTACCGCCCCCTAGAGTTCTATGGTGTGCAAAGGCCAGAGACCATCTATGGGGGGTTGTAATGCACAGGCATGGGGCCAGGGCAAACAAGGGAGGCCATGACCATCAAGGTAAGTATGCATCTGTGGAGCAAGGAGGTTAGGTCATGTCAGGGCAAGCGACCAAAAAGTGGCTGTAAACTGCAGACATGCAATATAAACAAAGCATATCTCTCTATAGTGTGTACTTGTGTCAGTCCAGAGCACTAAATGTAATTTCACCAAGGAGGAAAAAAAAAAGAAGGTTACAGGGGAGGGATCTCCAAATAGACAACCTCAGCTCGGTTCCTGTGTAAAGGGAGGGGAGTGTCCCTTTACCTCCAATCAGCTTTCAGAGCTCCCTTTAATGAGCTCTGTAGAGTGTAACTTCAGCTCTCTGCTCCCTTTTTTCTGACAGCTCAAGCAAACTTTACAATTTTGCACTTTGAACAGGTGGAAATAAAACGGCAGATAAACAGGTACAAATTATGTAGGAGGCTTTGTTTCATCTCTGTCTATTGCCTGAAGCCAGTCACTGCACTAGGTATATAGGTTAGTCAGGTTGAAAAAAAAGTCCATCCAGTTCAACCATAGGTAAAAGGTATTTACAACCATTTTAATTGTAACACCATCTGCCTGCACTGTGTAGCAGAGCTGTGCAATTCTCAGAACTGTATAGATGGGATCATAAAGCCTTTAAAAAAAAAAAAAAAAAAAATTCACAGCTCATTTACCAGCCAGCCCACAACAAACCGAATTGTCCTAACAATTAAAGTTAAAACCAAGGGGTTTGGTTGGCACACTAAAAAAAAAAATTTTTTTTAGCGGGGCTGCGACATTGTGGCAGACAGAGCGGACACCTTTTTGAGACCATTGACATTTATACAGTGATCAGAGCTAAAAATAGCCACTGATTACTGTATACTAGCAGGAAAGGAGTTAACCCCTTGATTGCCCCCTAGTGTTAAGTGTTCCCTAGGGAAGTGTTCTAACTGTTGGGGGAGGGGACTGACAGGGAGTAGAGAGAATCGCTGTTCCTGATCACTAGGATAATCAGATCTCTCTCTACTTCCCTGACAGAAGTGAGATCTGTCCGTTTACATTGACAGGACCCCCCCCCCCCTCCTTCTGTCTCTCTCTGGAACGATCGTGGGTCGCCGGTGGACATCAAGGCAGCCGGCCACGAACATTGGCTTTGGCGTCTTGCCACCCGCTCTTAATGTGGTCGACGTACAGCTACGGCGATTCTAACAGCAGCGCCAACCTGCCGCTGTATAATTGTGGCAGCTGGTCAGCAAGCAGTTAAAGCGCAACTTCACTTTTGTTGAGAGAAAAAAAAAACACAACATCCCCCTCTGGGTGATTTATGTACATTGCAAGAATTTTAACAAACTTTGTTGCAGATTTCTACCTTTCGGTATTCTGAAGAAACCCCTGTATGTGTCTGTGGCCATGTGGAAAAAAAAATCTAATGGGGGTGGTTTGATAATTATCAATCAGCTGCCGCACCCGCAGGGCTCCAATGAGGAAAGCAGCAGGGTCTGAATCCCTTTAGATGTTATTTCCTATTGGAATTATCTCACTAAAATGAAATTTTTGTTGCAGGGGATGCCCAATATCTGATTTGTGCAGACTTCTGGGAAAGTCAGTGAGCCAATCACACAAGCAGGAAATGTTTCTGGGGGGGGGGGGGGGGCGTTGT
Source organism: Rana kukunoris (assembly GCA_029574335.1). NCBI lineage: Eukaryota > Metazoa > Chordata > Amphibia > Anura > Ranidae > Rana > Rana kukunoris. The sequence continues at coordinate 134,082,839 of CM056058.1, forward strand.
GAACACATTCCGTATACAGAACACCTCCAGGTAGCCATATTGCATTTTTATAGCGGCTGCAGATTGAAGAGGAAAGGTCATTTTTAATAACATTCAATTACAATATGACGTGTGTCACAATTTTACATGCTGAGTGGAGCTACCCTATAAAGTAGCACTGGATAACTAGAACGTGATTAACCACTTAAGGACGGCTCACTGTATATATACGTTATTTTTCTAAAGATGGATATCTCGGTAACGGCAGCAGCTGCTGCCACAACCGAAATATCCATCTCTTCAGTGAGCGGTCCTGTCAACGATAACGGTGGTCTCCGCGGCTGATTCGCCGTGAGATCACCATTATCGGTGGCAGGAGAGGCCCCCTCCCGCCGCTCTCCCGCGCCCTCCACCGCTTACCGGAGCCGCCAGTAGCGGCGGAGGGGGAATCGGGACCTGTCCCCTGCTAGACTGGGATACGAGAGAGGGCAAGATGGCCCCCACCCGTCCCCATAGCATAGCAGGGCAGGAGGGACGTCAAAAACGTCAGTTCCGCCCATGCTTCTTAAAGCAATATTTTCTGGTTGTCATTTTTGACAAATTTAATTCATCTTTTTTTATTTATTTTTTGCATTGTAGTCTAAATATGAGACCCGAGGTCTTTTTGACCCCAGATCTCATATTTAAGAGGACCTGTCATGCTTTTTTCTATTACAAGGGATGTTTACATCCCTTGTAATAGGAATAAAAGTGATCAATTCTTTTTTTTTTGTGTAAAAATTTATAAAAAAAAAATTAAAGCGCTCTGTCCCAACGAGCTCGCGCACAGAAGCGAACACATACGCGAGTAGCGCCCGCTTATGAAACTGGTGTTTAAACCACACAAGTGAGGTATCACTGCGATCGTTGGAGTGAGAGCAATAATTATAGCCATAGACCTCCTCTGTAGCTCAAAACATGCAACCTATAGAATTTTTTTAAACGTCGCCTATAGAGATTTTTTCCGCCATTCCACGAGCGGACGCAATTTTGAAGCGTGACATGTTGGGTATCATTTTACTCGACGTAACATTATCATTAACAATATATAAAAAAAATTGGGCTAACTTTACTTATTTTTTAATACAAAAACTGATTTTTTCCCCAAAAAAGTGAGCTTGTAAGACCGCTGCGCAAATACAGTGTGGCAATAGGTATTGCAATGACCTCCATTTTATTCCCTAGGATGTTATATATATATATATATATATATATATATATATATATATATATATATATATATATATATATATATATATTTTTTTTTTTTTTTTTTTTCTATATATATATATATATATATATATATATATATATATATATATATATATATATATATATATATATATATATATATATATATATATATATATATATATATTTTTTTTCTATATATATATATATATATATATATATATATATATATATATATATATATATATATATATATATATATATATATATATATATATTATATATATATATATATATATATATATATATATATATATATATATATATATATATATATATATATATATATATATATATATATATATATATATATATATATATATATATATATATATATATTTTTTTTATATATATATATATATATATATATAAATAAATGTTTGGGAGTTTTTTTTTTTTTTGTTAAAAAATTACTTAAAAGTTTTAATCTTGTAAAACGCCAAGTTTTAAAATCAGTCTTGGTCCTTAAAGCGGATCTCCACCCTAAAGTGAAGCTCCGCTGATCGGAACCCTCCCCCCCTCCGGTGTCACAATTGACACCTTTCAGGGGGGAGGGGGGTGCAGATACCTGTCTAAAGACAGGTATCTGCAACCACTTCCGGCCCGCAGTCTCGGGCAAAAGACGGGTTTTTTGGCGACATCCCGTCGCCCCCCCGTTGTGTGCTGGGAACTCTCAGCTCCCAGCACACAGCGGGAGCCAATCGCCGGGCGCAGCGCGACTCGCGCATGCGCCGTAGGGGACCGGGCAGTGAAGCCGCAGCGCTTCACTTCCTGGTTCCCTCACGGTGGATGGAGGGGGGAGCAGCAGAGAGACGAGCGATCGCTCATCCTCTGCTGCGGACGCCGCTGGACTCCAGGACAGGTTAGTGTTCTAATATTAAAAGTCAGCAGCTGCAGTATTTGTTGCTGCTGGCTTTTAATATTTTTTTTATAGTGGGCCATCCGCTTTAAGTGGTTAATCACTATAAGGGGAGCCACAGAAGCTGTTGCACTTGATATTATGTAGGGTTGTCCCGATACCACTTTTTTAGGACCGAGTACAAGTACCGATACTTTTTTTTAAATGTCCCCCACATATGCAGCCATGTCCCTCCAGCCATGTCCCCCACATATGTAGCCATGTTTCTTCAGCCATGTCCCCCACATGCGGCGGCTTTCGATGCGGTGGCAGGGGGGAAGTATTCTATTTAGGTATCGGGGGTATTTGCGGGAGTACAAGTACTCCCGCAAATACTCGGTATCGATACCGATACTGGTATCGGGACAACCCTAATATTATGCCGTGTTCTGGTTTACTGCTATGCTGTAAATAGTTTGTGCACATCGATCCGCTATTTAATTCTGTTCAGCATGCCATTCTCAGATCATGAAAGCACTTTTTGCTACCTTTAAAAGTCCCAGATTTTATGCAAACAATTAAAGTTTATACAGTACAGACCAAAAGTTTGGACACACCTTATTCCAATATTTTCATGACTATGAAAATTTTAGAGTCATACTGGAGGCATCAAAACTATGAATTAACACATGTGGAATTATATAAATAACAAAAAAAGTGTGAAACAACTGAAAATATTTCATATTCTAGGTTTTTCAACCTTTTGCAGCAGACATCTCTAGAATAACTGATAAGAGGAGACTGTGTGAATTGGGCCTTCATGGTAGAATATCTGCTAGGAAACCACTGCTAAAGAAAGGCAACAAGCAGAAGAGACTTGTTTGGGCTAAAGAACACAAGGAATGGACATTAGACCAGTGGAAATCTGTGCTTTGGTCTGATGAGTCCAAACTTGAGATCTTTGGTTCCAACCACCGTGTGTTTGTGCGACGCAGAAAAGGAGAACGGATGGACTCTACATGCCTGGTTCCCACTGTGAAGCATGGAGGAGGAGGTGTGATGGTGTGGGGGTGCTTTGCTGGTGACACTGTTGGGGATTTATACTGAACCAGCATGGCTACCACAGCATCTTGCAGCGGCATGCTATTCCATCCGGTTTGCGTTTAGTTGGACCATCATTTATTTTTCAACAGGACAATGACCCCAAACACACCTCCAGGTGGGGGAAGGGCTATTTAACCAAGAAGGAGAGTGATGGAGTGCTGCGCCAGATGACCTGGCCTCCACAGTCACCGGACCTGAACCCAATCGAGATGGTTTGGGGTGAGCTGGACCGCAGAGTGAAGGCGAAAGGGCCAACAAGTGCTAAGCATCTCTGGGAACTCCTTCAAGACTGTTGGAAGACCATTTCAGGTGACTACCTCTTGGAGCTCATCAAGAGAATGCCAAGAGTGTGCAAAGCAGTAATCAAAGCAAAAGGACCTAGAATATGACATATTTTTAGTTGTTTCACACTTTTGTGTTATGTATATAATTCCACATGTGTTAATTCATAGTTTTGATGCCTTCAGTGTGACTCTACATTTTTAATAGTCATGAAAATAAAGAAAACGCTTAGAATGAGAAGGTGTGTCCAAACTTTTGGTCTGTAATGTATGTATGTATGTATGTATGCACGCACACACAATCAAACATTTTCAGATAAAGGATCCAGCAAATGGAGGATTGAATGTGCTGAAAGCAGACAATGGGTTTCCTATGAACAGGAGACATCAGAGAGGTGTCAGGCACTCTCACACCTCCAGGATCTAACAAGCTCCTATTCAATCAGCAAGTTGCATATTTGTTCAGCCGCAGAACGGCTTCCAGAGCCGACTTGTTGGAAAAATAAATACATTGAAGAGCTTGTGTCAGTGTTTATGATGTACATATGGAGGGAGGGAGGATCAGACAGCTCAGCCGCCACCAATGTAAACACAGCGTAGGAACCCAGCAAGATGGAACCTGCAATCAGAGCGGGAGGAGAGGAGCCGAGAACTCAGGAGGGGAAGAGTCCAGGAGCTGCAAATAATGGCCAGCAACGGTAGAATTCAATTGTTTTTGACCATAATGACGCGAAAGAAGGAAAAGTTAAAAAAAATAAAATAAAAAATAAATAAAGGGGGGGGACGGACAAAAAATAGAATTCTGTTGATTCAAGAAATAACAGCACCCAGATGTTAAAGCAAACTAAACTTTATAGTGCTGTTGAATGACATTACTCAAGCCTCTGATGGCATTATCAAATGTACTGAAGACATTCTTTGTATGGATGTTTATGCAAAAGTCTGGCCAACTTTATTCCAGTCCCACAAAAATACCCGTTGATCCTGCCAGTGAAATCCAACCTCCTGTGATTGGGTGGCAACAATGCTGCACTGCTTCCTAATTCAGAGCAGCGTTGTCGCCCTCATGTAGACTGTGCCTGCCTGCACTTCAATGGGAGGAGATGTTTCAGGTGTTGCTGCAGATTCATGTCTACAGCAGAGGTGCCCAACCTTTTGAAGAGCGAGGTCCACAATGAGCGGAGCGGGCAGAGCAGACAGGGGCACAGCCCACTCTACTCTTTTGGCCCTCCAATCTGATCTTCCCAGATGGAAGGGGACAAATCTCCACCCCATCTTCTGTTTTTTTTTTGTGGCTCGAATTAGAGGTAGGTGTGTGTAAACAGCCACAAGTCTATTTACATCTGTGGCTCAATAGAGGTGAATGAAGGGTCTAATTGGGTCAGACTAATTGTGTCAAGGGGGCCCAAGGCTGCTTATACACTGATGCGTTGCAGTATACCTACACTGAGGATGTAAGTGCACCTGCGGCTTTGCTGTGGTTTAGCTGCACTGCCATAGACTATTATATATCCTGCAGGTGTGGTGCACTTCCAAAGCAGGAGTTTGCGGGCCACATCAGAGGGTTCTGCGGGCCACTGATTGGGCACCCCTGGTCTACAGCTTGTCATCACCCTGGCCACATCTAGTCCCGCCCACTGCTTTGTGGATGGACAGCACTGCCACTGCTGACGAATCCCTCCCACTGTGAGCTGCAGTGTCCGGAAGGGGGGAGCGTGTGATACAAATGGAGAATTTGGCTCAGTTAGGGAGGTAATGGAAGTTTCTTTGCTTACTTTAGTAACCAGATTTGGGATTTGTTTAGACTGGAATACAGGAGCCTCCATTTGTACTTTCATTATATTCCTCCACAGCTTCTTATGTACCTTCCCTGGGCCTGCAGATGTTTGTGTGAAAGAAGTATACTCCGCATGTAATTAAATATTTATCCTGCGCTCTCTCATTTTTGCAAGCTTATGTAAAAAAAAGAAATCTGATCGCGGAATAGGAAGCAGCGGGTTTGCTCATGAAATCCTCCACCCTTGTTACAAGTCATCTTCCCAGGGACATCTAAGAACAAAAACAGGGGGGGGGGGACCAAGAACAAACAGGGGGGGGGGCGTGCACCAAGAACAAAAAAAATGGGGGGGGGGAGGGGGAATGTGGGATGCAAACCATAATCTGAAATGGGCAAAGCACAGAAGTGTTACAGCACGCTGGACAATCTTCACCCTGGCCTGTGAGGGGGTTAAAAAATAAAATAAAAATGTCCTCTGGAATCAAATTGCGTTGGAGGTGAAATACATCTGCAGAGAGAAATACTTCCATTTTTGATGAATCAGACAAATGCGTCGCCCCACCGATGGAGGATTACACAGGTGAGTGTAAGATCTGACCCAGGATTGCAGCGCTTGCACCCCTTCTCCACCCCGGTGCCCCCTCTTATGTGTGCCACAAATCACTGAGCCCCAAACACAGCGCCAAGACAGATGACCACAGATCTACTAATGACAGCGTGGAGTGAGCCGAGTATGCCAGCAATGTAGAGGTCATCTCTCCAGAAGGAAAAGGGAAAAACAAACAGATGAAATACAAGCCGAGTGCCAGATTCCTTCCCGTCACGCACCTTTCCGACCATCAGATTCCAACTCCCCCCTCATACATACACACACACCCCTTTCTGACTGCCAGATTCCAAGCCCCCCCCTTTCCGACTGCCAGATTCCAAGCCCCCCCCTTTCCCACTGCCAGAATCCACTCCCCCACTATACCTTTCCGACTGCCAATTCTCCCACCCTCCCCCACTATACCTTTCTGACCCCCCCCCCAAACACCTTTCCGACTGCCAAATCCCCCCCAAACACCTTTCCGACTGCCAGATCTCCCCCCAAACACCTTTCCGACTGCCAGATCTCCCCCCCCCCAAACACCTTTCCGACTGCCAGATCTCCCCCCCCAAACACCTTTCCGACTGCCAGATCTCCCCCCCCCCAAACACCTTTCCGACTGCCAGATCTCCCCCCCCCCAAACACCTTTCCGACTGCCAGATCTCCCGCCAAACACCTTTCCGACTGCCAGATCTCCCCCCCAAACACCTTTCCGACTGCCAGATCTCCCCCCCAAACACCTTTCCGACTGCCAGATCTCCCCCCAAACACCTTTCCGACTGCCAGATCTCCCCCCCAAACACCTTTCCGACTGCCAGATCTCCCCCCCAAACACCTTTCCGACTGCCAGATCTCCCCCCCAAACACCTTTCCGACTGCCAGATCTCCCCCCCAAACACCTTTCCGACTGCCAGATCTCCCCCCAAACACCTTTCCGACTGCCAGATCTCCCCCCAAACACCTTTCCGACTGCCAGATCTCCCCCCCAAACACCTTTCCGACTGCCAGATCTCCCCCCCAAACACCTTTCCGACTGCCAGATCTCCCCCCAAACACCTTTCCGACTGCCAGATCTCCCCCCAAACACCTTTCCGACTGCCAGATCTCCCCCCAAACACCTTTCCGACTGCCAGATCTCCCCCCAAACACCTTTCCGACTGCCAGATCTCCCCCCAAACACCTTTCCGACTGCCAGATCTCCCCCCAAACACCTTTCCGACTGCCAGATCTCCCCCCAAACACCTTTCCGACTGCCAGATCTCCCCCAAACACCTTTCCGACTGCCAGATCTCCCCCAAACACCTTTCCGACTGCCAGATCTCCCCCAAACACCTTTCCGACTGCCAGATCTCCCCCAAACACCTTTCCGAATGACACCCCCCCTCGCCAATACCATTCTAACTGCCAGAATTCACTCCCCCTGTACCCTTCCGATTGGCACAATCCCCCCATCCCGCATTCCTTTTCTGACTGCCAAAAGCCCCCCAGTACTTTTCCGATTGCCTGAATACCACCCCCACTACCTTTCCACAAACTCCTTCAACTATCATAGACCCCTCTCTCTGAACACATGTTCTACAGTACCAGACTCCCAACCTCCCAGAACAAAAAACACACTTTTCCAACCCATATGCCGCCCCCCCCCCCCCCCCCGATCCGCATCCAGAGATACAGGGCCTGTATTCCCCCAACATAATGGAGAAGTATGGCGACAATTAATGTGAAATATCACAACCAATTATCCATCGGCCAGAGAACTCCAACTTGTATCCAGCACAGACACACACCCCCCCCCCCCCCCCCCAGGTGAGGTATTGTGGTGCCAACAATTGTCTTTATTATTGGAGTTCATATTAAAACACAAATTAGTGCCAGAAGGTAATGTGTCCCGTGTGCGGTCGGGGTGTTTAGGGCGATCTCGGCACCAACACCTGACCAGTGTTTAGGCCTGAGAGCCGAATACAGACAGACGGGTGAGAAACGCGATTAATTGCTGCGCAAACCTTCGCACTGATGTGCCCATTACAGAAAATAAACCCACACACAGCGCCCATTGCGAGATGCCACCAAGCTCAGCGGGGAGGAAGAGAAAGCCGAGATCTCCCAGGTGTGCCGCTGCTTACAACCACCGCAGCCGGCAGTGCATGGGTTAACACCGAGCGGTAATCCACGGGGAAGCTGAATGGAGATGGAACAGATTGTCGCGGCTTCTCATACACCTTAATCTCCGTTATGGCGCTGAGCAGAGCCTAGTCAGGGGTTATCCCACATTATATATACACAAAGCAGGACATCATATCCTCAACCTGCCATAAATACCCCCCCCCCCCCCCCTGCGATTGGGTTAACCCTTGCAGCACCTATGTACCAGGGCACTGATTGTAGACAGGAAGGCATCCATATAATTACACAGGGGGGGGGGGGTGGGTAGGGTGAGGTAAGCCTTGCTCCAAGCACCAGGGTGGGGAACGTCAACATAGCCAGAGGATATCCTGAGACTGGAGGGGGGGGGGGGGGGTGATTAACCCTTTGTGAGACAATCATTTGCATAGGAAATAAGAGCAACAGAGGAGATAAGGAGTCAGGAATAGCCAGAGGGGATACAATACACATCCACTGACCCTCCACCTGGGGCATCTACCTGGGGGGGGGGGGCAGAAGACGTGCTTCCACCAGCAGGGGGCAGGAGAGGGCCACTACAATACACCATATATAACAATGGGAAGGTGAAGCTGCTTCTTCATATGAGAGGTGAACAGACCACCCCGGAGAATAAAGCATACGGCCGATACGTTGTGTCCACCTACCGAAGACCTAGGACAGTGGTGTGTGGGGCCCCTTCCTCAGAGCCGGGCTCCTCAACACATTACTAGATGTATGGTGCTATATGGAAGACGTGTGCCATCTCTGCTACCTACGCTATACACAGAGCTCAGCATCATCGCAGCCAACGCCATTATCGACTTATTACACGAAGCAGAAGGAAGGACGGGGGGGGGGGGGGGGGGGGGGGGGGGGGGGCAATCAGGGGCAATGACACACAGATGGAATATATAATACTATAGAGATCACATCCAATAATAATGGGAGCACACTGACCGGTATCATCTATGACCCCCCCCCCCCCAATATAAATATATGACCCCCCCATATACCGGTACATCCAATAATAATGGGAGCACACTGACCGGTATCATCTATTACCCCCCTCCCCCAATATAAATATATGAACATATACCCCCCCCCATATACCGGTACATCCAATAATAATAGGAGCACACTGACAGGTATCATCTATTACCTCCCCCCCCCCCCCCCCAATAATATAAATATATGACCCCCCCCCCCCCCCATATACCGGTACATTCCAATAATAATGGGAGCACACACTGACCGGTATCATCTCTATTACCCCCCCCCCCCCCAATAAATATATGACCCCCCCCCATATATGAACCCCCCCCCCCATATACCGGTACATCCATAAATAATAATGGGAGCACACTGACCGGTATCATCTATTACCACCCCTATCCCTACCCCCCTCCCCCCCAATATAAATATATGAACCCCCCCCCATATACCGGTACATCCAATAATAATAGGAGCACACTGACCTGTAACCCCCCTTATAACCTATGACCCCACCCCCAATAATACCGTACCCCAATATAGAGCAACTGATACCCCCCCCCCCCAAATATGACCCCCCCCATAGAACACTATATACCAGTACATACAATGACAGCGCCATCCCATAATACCACCATTATGTTAGAGGTGAGTATTAGATCATGTACATATATAAACACATACAGTAGATCACACCACTCACTACACACATTATCTCTCTGCACACCATCATCAGATCTCTTATCGGTCACACACCATCCAATCTCCAGGTCTGAGACCCCCCCCCCCCATGCCGGGACTTTCCTGATACCGATTTGTGACCCCACAATAACAGTATCCAAGGAACACAGCGATACGGCCCGGGGGGGGGGGGGACATGCTGGAAGTTGTAGTTCCTCTCCAGAGATGGACACCATGCCCCCCCCCACTCCAGGAAGGTATATACACAGGACACCATGCCCCCCCCCCCCAGGAAGGTATATACACAGGACACCATGCCCCCCCCCCCCCCCCAGGAAGGTATATACACAGGACACCATGGCCCCCCCCCCCCCAGGAAGGTATAAAACAGGACACCATGCCCCCCCCCCCCCCCAGGAAGGTATATACACAGGACACCATGCCCCCCCCCCCCCCCAGGAAGGTATATACACAGGACACCATGCCCCCCCCCCCCCCAGGAAGGTATATACACAGGACACCATGCCCCCCCCCCCCCCCCAGGAAGGTATATACACAGGACACCATGCCCCCCCCCCCCAGGAAGGTATATACACAGGACACCATGCCCCCCCCCCCCCCAGGAAGGTATATACACAGGACACCATGCCCCCCCCCCCCCAGGAAGGTATATACACAGGACACCATGCCCCCCCCCCCCCCCAGGAAGGTATATACACAGGACACCATGCCCCCCCCCCCCCCCAGGAAGGTATATACACAGGACACCATGCCCCCCCCCCCCCAGGAAGGTATATAGACAGGACACCATGCCCCCCCCCCCCCCAGGAAGGTATATAGACAGGACACCATGCCCCCCCCCCCAGGAAGGTATATAGACACCATGCCCCCCCCCCCAGGACACCATGCCCCCCCCCCCCCCCAGGAAGGTATAAAGACAGGACACCATGCCCCCCCCCCCCAGGAGGTATATAGACAGGACACCATGCCCCCCCCAGGAAGGTATATAGACAGGACACCATGCCCCCCCCCCCCCCCCCCAGGAAGGTATATAGACAGGACACCCATGCCCCCCCCCCCCCAGGAAGGTATATAGACAGGACACCATGCCCCCCCCCCCCCCCAGGAAGGTATATAGACAGGACACCATGCCCCCCCCCCCCCAGGAAGGTATATAGACAGGACACCATGCCCCCCCCCCCCCCCAGGAAGGTATAAAACAGGACACCATGCCCCCCCCCCCAGGAAGGTATAAACAGGACACCATGCCCCCCCCCCCCCAGGAAGGTATATACACAGGACACCATGCCCCCCCCCCCAGGAAGGTATATACACAGGACACCATGCCCCCACTAGGAAGGTATATACACAGGACACCATGCCCCCCCCCCCCCCCCAGGAAGGTATATACACAGGACACCATGCCCCCACTAGGAAGGTATACACACTGTATACAGCAAACCCCAATATCACCTCCATACTATAACCCGATAGAATGCTATACACAGTGTACAGGTGGAGATTATATATATATATCCCGGGTATATACTGTGTATCCCCCCCCCCCCAGTATACACTCTATAGCAATATACAGAGGGGGGGGGTGTATAGATCACACTCCATGTATATACTCCGCACACAGAGGCCGGCCTCTCCTTCCCATACAGGTGGATCTCTCCCCGACCACCATGACAACTCCTCAGGGGTCCCGGGGGACGGATCTTATACAAGTCACATATACCGGGCTCACCTCGATGTACCGGGCCAGGCTGGGTACGATGAGGGCGATGAACAGGGTACACAGGGCAGGGCACGTCGCCATCTTTCCGATCCGTTCTCCTCCGCTGCCAGATCCAGACTGAGAACTTCCCGCACCGGGATCTCCTGCCTCACCGCGTCCCGCCCCAAATCCGCCCCGGGAACGCCCCAAATCCACCCGGACGCGCCTTAAACCCGCCCGAACACGCCCCTTCGGCTGCGGCTCTAGCTCCAGGCACGGAGAACACGCCCACCCCGAGTCACTGCAGAAGCGGCTGCGGCCGCTGTGCGGAGGGATCGGAGGTCATCCCTGTCCCCGGCCCCGGGCACTGCATACCGATATATATTGTACACCGAAATTTACTGTTCACCGATTTATATACACTCTACACCGATATATACACTCTACACACCGATATATATTGTACACCGATTTATATACTGTACACCGATATAAATATTGTACACCAATATATTCTGTATACCGATATATATACTGTACACCGATATATACTGTACACCGATATATACTGTACACCGATATATATAATGTACACCGATATATATAATGTACACCAATATAAATATTGTACACCGATATATACTGTACACCGATATACACTGCACACCAATATAAATATTGTACACCGATATATACTGTACACCGATATACACTGCACACCAATATAAATATTGTACACCGATATATACTGTAAACCGATATATATACTGTACACCGATATATACTGTACACCGATATATATACTGTAAACCGATATATACTGTACACCGATATATGTACTGTACACGATACACTGTACACCGATATATAATGTACACTGATATAATGTACACCCATATATAATGTACACCGATATATATACTGTACACCAATATATAATGTACATCGATATATACTGTACACTGATATATATACTGTACACTCTGATGGGGGCAGTTAGTGTAAGGGGACAGTCTGACGGGGCAGTTAGTGTAAGGGGACAGTCTGATGGGGCAGTTAGTGTAAGGGGACAGTCTGACGGGGCAGTTAGTGTAAGGGGACAGTCTGATGGGGCAGTTAGTGTAAGGGGACAGTCTGACGGGGCAGTTAGTGTAAGGGGACAGTCTGACGGGGCAGTTAGTGTAAGGGGGCAGTCTGACGGGGCAGTTAGTGTAAGGGGACAGTCTGACGGGGCAGTTAGTGTAAGGGGACAGTCTGATGGGGCAGTTAGTGTAAGGGGGCAGTCTGATGGGGCAGTTAGTGTAAGGGGAGAGTCTGATGGGGCAGTTAGTGTAAGGGGACAGTCTGACGGGGCAGTTAATGTAAGGGGACAGTCTGATGGGGCAGTTAGTGTAAGCGGACAGTCTGATGGGCGCAGTTAGTGTAAGGGGACAGTCTGATAGGCGCAGTTAGTGTAAGGGGACAGTCTGATGGGGCAGTTAGTGTAAGGGGGCAGTCTGATGGGGCAGTTAGTGTAAGGGGGCAGTCTGATGGGGCAGTTAGTGTAAGGGGGCAGTCTGATGGGGCAGTTAGTGTAAGGGGACAGTCTGACGGGGCAGTTAGTGTAAGCGGACAGTCTGATGGGGCAGTTAGTGTAAGGGGACAGTCTGATGGGGCAGTTAGTGTAAGCGGACAGTCTGATGGGCGCAGTTAGTGTAAGGGGGGCAGTCTGATGGGGCTGTTAGTGTAAGGGGACAGTCTGATGGGGCAGTTAGTGTAAGGGGGCAGTCTGATGGGGCAGTTAGTGTAAGCGGACAGTCTGATGGGGCAGTTAGTGTAAGGGGAGAGTCTGATGGGGCAGTTAGTGTAAGGGGAGAGTCTGATGGGGCAGTTAGTGTAAGGGGACAGTCTGACGGGGCAGTTAGTGTAAGGGGACAGTCTGACGGGGCAGTTAGTGTAAGGGGACAGTCTGACGGGGCAGTTAGTGTAAGGGGACAGTCTGATGGGGCAGTTAGTGTAAGGGGAGAGTCTGATGGGGCAGTTAGTAGTTAGTGTAAGGGGACAGTCTGACGGGGCAGTTAGTGTAAGGGGACAGTCTGACGGGGCAGTTAGTGTAAGGGGACAGTCTGATGGGGCAGTTAGTGTAAGGGGACAGTCTGATGGGGCAGTTAGTGTAAGCGGACAGTCTGATGGGGCAGTTAGTATAAGGGGACAGTCTGATAGGCGCAGTTAGTGTAAGGGGACAGTCTGATGGGGCAGTTAGTGTAAGGGGGCAGTCTGATGGGGCAGTTAGTGTAAGGGGACAGTCTGATGGGGTAGTTAGTGTAAGGGGGCAGTCTGATGGGGCAGTTAGTGTAAGCGGACAGTCTGATGGGCGCAGTTAGTGTAAGGGGACAGTCTGATGGGGCAGTTAGTGTAAGGGGGCAGTCTGATGGGGCAGTTAGTGTAAGGGGGCAGTCTGATGGGGCAGTTAGTGTAAGGGGACAGTCTGACGGGGCAGTTAGTGTAAGCGGACAGTCTGATGGGGCAGTTAGTGTAAGGGGACAGTCTGATGGGGCAGTTAGTGTAAGCGGACAGTCTGATGGGCGCAGTTAGTGTAAGGGGGCAGTCTGATGGGGCTGTTAGTGTAAGGGGACAGTCTGATGGGGCAGTTAGTGTAAGGGGGCAGTCTGATGGGGCAGTTAGTGTAAGCGGACAGTCTGATGGGGCAGTTAGTGTAAGGGGAGAGTCTGATGGGGCAGTTAGTGTAAGGGGAGAGTCTGATGGGGCAGTTAGTGTAAGGGGACAGTCTGACAGGGCAGTTAGTGTAAGGGGACAGTCTGACGGGGCAGTTAGTGTAAGGGGACAGTCTGACGGGGCAGTTAGTGTAAGGGGACAGTCTGATGGGGCAGTTAGTGTAAGGGGAGAGTCTGATGGGGCAGTTAGTGTAAGGGGACAGTCTGACGGGGCAGTTAGTGTAAGGGGACAGTCTGACGGGGCAGTTAGTGTAAGGGGACAGTCTGATGGGGCAGTTAGTGTAAGGGGACAGTCTGATGGGGCAGTTAGTGTAAGCGGACAGTCTGATGGGGCAGTTAGTGTAAGGGGACAGTCTGATAGGCGCAGTCAGTGTAAGGGGACAGTCTGATGGGGCAGTTAGTGTAAGGGGGCAGTCTGATGGGGCAGTTAGTGTAAGGGGGCAGTCTGATGGGGTAGTTAGTGTAAGGGGGCAGTCTGATGGGGCAGTTAGTGTAAGGGGACAGTCTGACGGGGCAGTTAGTGTAAGCGGACAGTCTGATGGGGCAGTTAGTGTAAGGGGACAGTCTGATGGGCGCAGTTAGTGTAAGGGGGCAGTCTGATGGGGCTGTGAGTGTAAGGGGACAGTCTGATAGGGCAGTTAGTGTAAGGGGGCAGTCTGATGGGGACAGTCTGACGGGGCAGTTAGTGTAAGGGGGCAGTCTGATGGGGCAGTTAGTGTAAGGGGACAGTCTGATGGGGCAGTTAGTGTAAGGGGACAGTCTGACGGGGCAGTTAGTGTAAGGGGACAGTCTGACGGGGCAGTTAGTGTAAGGGGACAGTCTGACGGGGCAGTTAGTGTAAGGGGACAGTCTGATGGGGCAGTTAGTGTAAGGGGAGAGTCTGATGGGGCAGTAAGTGTAAGGGGACAGTCTGATGGGGCAGTTAGTGTAAGGGCACAGTCTGATGGGGCAGTTAGTGTAAGGGGACAGTCTGATGGGGCAGTTAGTGTAAGCGGACAGTCTGATGGGGCAGTTAGTGTAAGGGGACAGTCTGATAGGCGCAGTTAGTGTAAGGGGACAGTCTGATGGGGCAGTTAGTGTAAGGGGAGTCTGATGGGGCAGTTAGTGTAAGGGGGCAGTCTGATGGGTAGTTAGTGTAAGGGGGCAGTCTGATGGGGCAGTTAGTGTAAGGGGACAGTCTGACGGGGCAGTTAGTGTAAGCGGACAGTCTGATGGGGCAGTTAGTGTAAGGGGACAGTCTGATGGGGCAGTTAGTGTAAGGGGACAGTCTGATGGGCGCAGTTAGTGTAAGGGGGCAGTCTGATGGGGCAGTTAGTGTAAGGGGACAGTCTGACGGGGCAGTTAGTGTAAGCGGACAGTCTGATGGGGCAGTTAGTGTAAGGGGACAGTCTGATGGGCAGTTAGTGTAAGGGGACAGTCTGATGGGCGCAGTTAGTGTAAGGGGGCAGTCTGATGGGGTAGTTAGTGTAAGGGGGCAGTCTGATGGGGCAGTTAGTGTAAGGGGACAGTCTGACGGGCAGTTAGTGTAAGCGGACAGTCTGATGGGGCAGTTAGTGTAAGGGGACAGTCTGATGGGGCAGTTAGTGTAAGGGGCAGTCTGATGGGGCTGTGAGTGTAAGGGACAGTCTGATAGGGCAGTTAGTGTAAGGGGCAGTCTGATGGGGACAGTCTGATGGGGCAGTTAGTGTAAGGGGGCAGTCTGATGGGCAGTTAGTGTAAGGGGACAGTCTGATGGGGCAGTTAGTGTAAGGGGACAGTCTGACGGGGCAGTTAGTGTAAGGGGACAGTCTGACGGGGCAGTTAGTGTAAGGGGACAGTCTGACGGGGCAGTTAGTGTAAGGACAGTCTGATGGGGCAGTTAGTGTAAGGGAGAGTCTGATGGGGCAGTAAGTGTAAGGGGACAGTCTGATGGGGCAGTTAGTGTAAGGGCACAGTCTGATGGGGCAGTTAGTGTAAGGGGACAGTCTGATGGGGCAGTTAGTGTAAGCGGACAGTCTGATGGGGCAGTTAGTGTAAGGGGACAGTCTGATAGGCGCAGTTAGTGTAAGGGGACAGTCTGATGGGGCAGTTAGTGTAAGGGGGCAGTCTGATGGGGCAGTTAGTGTAAGGGGGCACAGTCTGATGGGGTAGTTAGTGTAAGGGGGCAGTCTGATGGGGCAGTTAGTGTAAGGGGACAGTCTGACGGGGCAGTTAGTGTAAGCGGACAGTCTGATGGGGCAGTTAGTGTAAGGGGACAGTGACGTGATGGGTGTGCAGTTAGTGTAAGGGGGACAGTCTGATGGGGGGGACAGTTAGTGTTAGTGAAAGGGACAGTTGGATGTAGGGTGGTGGGGGTGTTAGTGTAAGGGGACAGTCTGTTGGGGGGAGTTAGGGGTAAGTCTGATGGGGCAGTACTGATAGGGCAGTTAGTGTAAGGGGGGACAGTCTGACGGTGGGCAGTTAGTGTATAGGGGGTACAGTCTGGATAGGGCAGTTAGTGTAAGGGGACAGTCTGATGGGGCAGTTAGTGTTAGAGGGGGCAGTCTGATGGGGAGGGGGGCATGTTGGGGCAGTCAGATGGGGCAGTTAGTGTAAGGGGGCAGTCTATGGGTGCGCAGTTAGTGTAAAGGCGGGGCAGTCTGAAGGGGCAGTCTAGTGGGCAGTTAGTGGTAAGGGGACAGTCTGATGGGGCAGTTAGTGTAAGGGGACAGTCTGATGGGCAGTTGTGTAAGGGGAACAGAGTGTAGGGCGTAGTGGGGGCAGAGTTAGTGAAGGGGGCAGTTGAGGGGGCAGTTGTATTAAGGGGGCAGTCAGTGTAAGGGGGCAGTTGATGGGGACAGTCTGATGGGGCAGTCTATTAAGAAGGCAGTTATAAGGGGACAGGGGCATAGTGTAAGGTCTGAGGGGGGGACTGATGGGGCAGTTGAGGGTAAGTCTGGGAATAGTCTGACGGGGCAGTTAGTGTAAGATGGGGTAGTTAATGGCAGTTATAAGGGGCAGTCTGGGGGCAGTTAGTGTAATGGGGCAGTTAGCTAGTTGGCAGATAATGAGTGTAAGGGTCTCAGTCTGCGGGCAGTTGATAAGGGCAGTGTTACATCGTCTATAGGGAAGTTGATGTAAACAGAAGCTTCTCTAGATACACTCTAAGTAGTCTGGATTTTGAGGCTGATTGCACCTTTCTCTAGCCGGACTCTGATTGGATGCCATTAGTTACTGCACTTTACTCGTTTCACATTTTAATAAATAAGGCCAATAGAGAGTAAATATTTCTGTTCTGTATATTTGATCTTATTTATAGAGAGAACATGAAGGATGACATTATATTCAGATCTGTATACATATTGTCACTTGTGACTTACAAATGTGGAAGTGATGACCTTCATGTAAATTTACCTTCATGTAAATGTTACAATAATATCTCAGATCAGGATCTCCTTAAATATCCCTACAAGCCCCATTGGTGCAGATCTCAGTGCGGCTCACGCACTACACACAATGCTGACCTTCTGTTGGTTGTGACAAATCTGTGGCCATAGGGAATTTCACTACTTTCACTTCCTCTTCTTGTCTGAAAAAAAAAACTAAAATAGAATTATAACACGTGTACATTCCCCAGTCCCTGCAGTGATATCACCAGGCAGAAGAGGTGTCACTGCATACAGTGGCTTAGTGGTTAGCACATCTGCCTTGCAGCACTGGGGTCCTGAGCTCAAATCCAAACCAGGAAACAATACCTATATGGAATTAGCTTGTTCTCCCTTCGCTTAGGTAGGTTTCCTCCTATAATACAAAGACATGCTGGTAGGTGAATTGGCTCCTGTCTAAATTGGCCCCAATATTTGTATGTGAGATGGGGACCTTAGATTGTAAGCTCCTTGAGGTCGGAGACTGATGTGAATATACAATAAGTACATTGTCAGTGCTGTATAAATGCCTGTATTCAATAAAAACACAAGGTGATATAGGTCATGTAATTCCCCTAAGACCCCTTTCACATTGAGGAGTTTTTCAGGCGGTACAGAGCTAAAAATAGCGCTGCTATACCGCCTGAAAAACTCCTTCACTGCACAGGTTTATACCCTGGAATTGCCATAGAGCTCCCATCCAACTTGTTCCTGTCAGGGCTGGGCTCAGCCCTTCCTTCCCTAAGCTGGCCGCTCAGCTGTCGGGCTAATTGCCAGCTCCTTTCTCCCCACAGTGACTCACCTGTTGATGATCTGCTCATCAGTCCTGCCTACTTAAAGCCGTCCAGCTCACTTCATCTCTGCCTCCGCCTTGGTCAACATCACAGAGACTTTCTCTGAGTCCTGCATTCCTGTTGTAGACTTGCTCGGCTGATGTTCCTTCTGGCTCCTGATCCTGCTTGGTGTACTACTATGTTTATCTCTGGCTCTCTGACATTGGCTTGGCTATATATCCGGTTACTGAACTCTGGCTATGTTTTGACTATGCTTACTGTTTACCTTTTTATTATTTTATTAAAAAGTGTGATTTAACTGTACTTCTGTCTCGGTCTGATTCATGGTTTCTGACAGTTCCATTTTGTTGTGAGATGCAGGAACCCCAGATAGTGAAACAGCAGGGTTTCCTGGACACACCCACTTCCTGGACACACCCACATCCTGGACACACCCACATCCTGGAAACACCCACATCCTGGAAATGCCCACAGGAGTTCAGCTATAAGAAGGTCGGCAGCAGAGCTTGCAGTCTCGACAATGATGATAAGAAGAGGCTGTAATTAATGGAGGCTTTTTCTGGGTATTCTCTTGCACCAGGGTTCCTCCAGAGGTTGCCAGGGGTTCCTTAACCACTTAAGACCCGGACCTTTATGCAGGTAAAGGACCTGGCCAGTTTTTGCAATTCGGCACTGCGTCGCTTTAACTGACAATTGCGCGGTCGTGCGATGTGGCTCCCAAACAAAATTGGCGTCCTTTTTTTCCCACAAATAGAGCTTTCTTTTGGTGGTATTTGATCACCTCTGCACTTTTTATTTTTTGCGCTATAAACAAAAATAGAGCGTCAATTTTGAAAAAAATCAATATTTTTAACTTTTTGCTATAATAAATATCCTCCAAAAATATTTTCAAAAACGCTATTTTCCTCAGTTTAGACAGATACGTATTCTTCTACCTATTTTTGGTAAAAAAAAATCACAATAAGCGTTTATTGATTGTTTTTTACTACTAATGGCGGCGATCAGCGATCAGCGATTTTTTTTCCGGACACATCGGACAATTTTGACACATTTTTGGGACCATTGTCATTTTCACAGCAAAATATGCTATAAAAATGCATTGTTTACTGTGAAAATGACATTTGCAGTTTGGGAGTTAACCACTAGGGGGCTCTGTAGGGGTTACAGTGCCTTGCAAAAGTATTCGGCCCCCTTGAACTTTGCAACTTTTTGCCACATTTCAGGCTTCAAACATAAAGATATAAAACTGTAATTTTTTGTGAAGAATCAACAAGTGGGACACAATCATGAAGTGGAACGAAATTTATTGTATATTTCAAACTTTTTTAACAAATAAAAAACTGAAAAATTGGGCGTGCAAAATTATTCAGCCCCTTTACGTTCAGTGCAGCAAACTCTCTCCAGAAGTTCAGTGAGGATCTCTGAATGATCCAATGTTGACCTAAATGACTAATGATGATAAATAGAATCCACCTGTGTGTAATCAAGTCTCCGTATAAATGCACCTGCACTGTGATAGTCTCAGAGGTCCGTTTAAGCGCAGAGAGCATCATGAAGAACAAGAAACACACCAGGCAGGTCCGAGATACTGTTGGAGAAGTTTAAAGCCGGATTTGGATACAAAAAGATTTCCCAAGCTTTAAACATCCCAAGGAGCACTGTGCAAGCAATAATATTGAAATGGAAGGAGTATCAGATCACTGCAAATCTACGAAGACCTGGCCGTCCCTCTAAACTTTCAGCTCATACAAGGAGAAGACTGATCAGAGATGCAGCCAAGAGGCCCATGATCACTCTGGATGAACTGCAGAGATCTACAGCTGAGTTGGGAGACTCTGTCCATAGGACAACAATCAGTCGTATACTGCACAAATCTGGCCTTTATGGAAGAGTGGCAAGAAGAAAGCCATTTCTTAAAGATATCCATAAAAAGTGTAGTTTAAAATTTGCCACAAGCCACCTGGGTGACACACCAAACATGTGGAAGAAGGTGCTCTGGTCAGATGAAACCAAAATCAAACTTTTTGTCAACAATGCAAAACCTTATGTTTGGCGTAAAAGCAACTCAGCTCATCACCCTGAACACACCATCCCCACTGTGAAACATGGTGGTGGCAGCACCATGGTTTGGGCCTGCTTTTCTTCAGCAGGGACAGGGAAGATGGTTAAAATTGATGGGAAGATGGATGGAGCCAAATACAGGACCATTCTGGAAGAAAACCTGATGGAGTCTGCAAAAGACCTGAGACTGGGACAGAGATTTGTCTTCCAACAAGACAATGATCCAAAACATAAAGCAAAATCTACAATGGAATGGTTTACAAATAAACATATCCAGGTGTTAGAATGGCCAAGTCCAGACCTGAATCCAATCTAGAATCTGTGGAAAGAACTGAAAACTGCTGTTCACAAACGCTCTCCATCCAACCTCAATGAGCTCGAGCTGTTTTGCAAGGAGGAATGGGCAAAAATTTCAGTCTCTCGATGTGCAAAACTGATAGAGACATACCCCAAGCGACTTACAGCTGTAATTGTAGCAAAGGGTGGCCCTATAAAGTATTAACTTAAGGGGGCTAAATAATTTAGCATGCCCAATTTTTCAGTTTTTTATTTGTTAAAAAAGTTTGAAATATCCAATATATTTCGTTCAACTTCATGATTGTGTCCCACTTGTTGATTCTTCACAAAAAATTACAGTTTTATATTTTTATGTTTGAAGCCTGAAATGTGGCAAAAGGTTGCAAATTTCACGGGGGCCGAATACTTTCGCAAGGCACTGTATGTGTGACCTCATATGTTTTTCTAACTGGACGTGTGACGTCATTGATCGTGTTTCCCTATATCAGGGAACACACGATCAATGAAGCTGCCACTGTGAAGAACGGGGAAGCTGTGTTCTTTAGCTCCGGGGATCAATCGAGGGACTCTGCCGGCGATCGGGTCCGTGGGTCCCACGACTGGGCACTTAAAGAGGACGTACAGGTACGTGCTTGTGCCCAGCCGTGCCATTCTGCCGACGTATATCTGCAGGAGGCGGTCCTTAAGTGGTTAAGCAATGACCAATTTCTCAGATAACTTCCCACAGCTACCGTGTCTCCCCGAAAATAAGACCTACCCCGATAATAAGACCTAGCATGATTCTTGGGGAGGGCTGCAATATAAGCCCTACCCTGAAAATAAGCCCTAATAAAATGAGTTTAACTTTTTTTAAATTCATTTTGCAGAATGATTGCAGCGGCTCCCTCTCTCCTCTCTCCTCCCATCCGATGCCCGCAGCCCCTCCCTCCTCAGCACATGGAGTGGGCAGCGGGACACTGGCTCCCCCCTCCTCCGCTCTCCTCCCGCCCGATGCCCGCAGCCCCTACCTCCTCAGCGTACAGAGCGGGAAGACGCCAGCAGGACACCGACTCCCCCCTCCCCTGCTCTCCTCCCGCGGACCCCTCCCTAGTGCACGGAGCAGGCATGGAGGCAGCAGGACATCGGCTCCCCCCTCCTCTGCTCTCTTCCCGCCCGACACCCGCGGCCCCCTCCCCAGTGCACGGAGCCAGCAGGACACCGACTCCCCCCTCCCCTGCTCTCCTCCCGCGGACCCCTCCCTAGTGCACGGAGCAGGCATGGAGGCAGCAGGACATCGGCTCCCCCCTCCTCTGCTCTCTTCCCGCCCGACACCCGCGGCCCCCTCCCCAGTGCACGGAGCCAGCAATATACCTGCTCCCCCCTCCTCTGCTCTCCTGACGCCCGCGGCCCCCTCCCCAGTGCACGGAGCAGGCACGGAGCCAGCAGGACACCGGCTCCCCCCTTCTCTGCTCTCCTCCCACCCGACACCTGCAGCCCCCTCCCCAGTGCACGAAGCAGGCACGGAGCCAGGGAAGCTGCAAGAAAGGTACCCACTTTACCGTAGGATCATTGTACATACCGGTACCATACCGTACCGTAGTTCAATAAGACACCGCCCGAAAATAAGCCCTAGTGTGTTTTAGATTGCCAAAATTAATATAAGACCCAGGCTTATTATCGGGGAAACATGGTATCAGTGTAAGGAGCATTCTTCCCACAGTCCGACTGACCATCTCACTAATGTATCATGAGTTGTAGATATAGTTATTTTTAGCAGGGGTTCCCTGGCATCGAAAATATATTTTAAGGGTTCCACTGTGTTGAAACGGTAGAGAAAGGCTGTCTTACACACTATATTATAGTACAAAACCTTTTCTGATCCACACATTTCTGTCTCAGTAATAACTCAACTTCCCTGGTTCCGATCCTTCTTCGGGAAGGGGCACGGAAAACACCTGTGATTGGCGCTTCACAATATATGAGCGTCAATCCTGGTGGCCTCATTTCTTACAGTGTATATAAAACTTCAGACTAAAAAGAAAAAATGTTTCAGCTTTTCATTTTCAATACGTTTTTATTGGGTTTTACAATCTTACAAAAAAAGTGTTTTATGTGACTGATCATAAACTTTGTGGGGTTATTTACCAAACAAGATGACGTCAAGGCTGAAGTCATATATTCTGCGTGGGTTGCTGAAGAATAGATGGTGAGAATGCAATATGTCATTATATAGGTCTTGTTGTAATGGACCCAGTCATGTAGAAGAACAGAAGAGTGAAAACAATAGGTAAGAGAGAGGGGGTAAAAAGTAGGGAGTAGAAAGCAACTGGGGGGGGGGGGCAAGAAGAGGTAAAGGGTATTGAAGGTACTTATAGCTGATCAGGGATATCCCATGCAGAGCGTCACATATCATAGTTCTGGATGTTTGTCTAAGGTAGGTGGAAGGAAATGCCTAACCCAAGGGGGTCCAAATTTTGTCAAAGCTTGCCTTCCTATGCCATCATTTTTTGATACATTAGGACAAACTTTCTCAACTTTTTTACCCTAGAGCAGTGATGGCAAACCTTGGCACCCCAGATGTTTTGGAACTACATTTGCCATGATGCTTAACTGCAGTGCAGAGTGCATGAGCATCATATGGAATTGTAGTTCCAAAACATCTGGGGTGCCAAGGTTTGCCATGACTGTACTAGAGGAACCCCTAAAATAGTTTTTAAGTCTTGGGAAACCTGTACAAAAATCAATTCTTGGGTGGTTAGTGGCAAAAAATGTCACTAACAGTAGGAATAATGCCCCTTTCCAATGGAATGCCACCCTAAAGATAATTGGTGCCACGCTTTTGGCTTTGCCAAATGGTGTTGTCACCTTTTCACTGCCAGATCTGTACGGCGCATTCACCAGCGAGGGGGTTCACACACAATCCAGTGGCTGCAGCCATCGGAACAGTGTGTAAAACTGACAGGCAGGCTTCTGACCTGATTGCCTCCACACACTCCAGTACTGACGTCACCCCCCACCCCCTGCACGTCCCCACCATGTATTGTGGGCTCCACTTGCCCATCTGTGGACCCAGGACCAGGGGAGGGAGATTAGCGAACACACGTCCGTTTTTTTCTTCCCTTTTTTGTTGTGACCCGAAAGCGATGGCTATGACATGACTTCCGGGGCAGCCTCATAGTCTAGCATAGCTGGGAGGGGATGTATTTCAGTGCGATCTGCATTGCAATACATTCAGTGGAGCCCAGAGGAGGCATGCAGGGTCTTAAAGAGAACCTGTCACCTAAAAATCATCACATAGGGGACTTTTGTCGAAAATCTGTAAGGTGAATTTACACTGGACCAGTGGCGGCTGGTGAAGTTTTAGGAGGGGGTGGCGCAAGACCCCGCCCCTCCATGTTTGGTCCCTCCCACTTCTCATAAGCCACGCCCCTTATATAATCTACCCACTCCATCCCCTGTATTGCACTTCACATCACAAATCATGGTATATAGCGCAGCCTTAGGCCGCATACACACGAGGAGACATGTCCGCTGAAACTGGTCAGCAGAGGGGGGGGAAAGCCGCCGAACGGCCGCTATTTTAACTGAAGTTATACAGAGAGGGGGATCGGGAGATGGCTTCCTTACCTGGCTGCAGGCTCTCAGTGATGCGTCCCTCTGAGTTGCATAGTGCCGACGTCACTTCCTGATGTCGGCACTATTCACAGCATATACTGGGTGCTGTGGACCCGCCTGGCCACAAGTCCATCGCGCCGGAAGCTATGGCGCGATGGGCATAGCCACAAAGGCATTTTTTGTCTGCCAATGTAGCACCTCGTTGGCAATCTTGTGATTGCCCAGACGTGGTGCTACTCGTACTGCACTGTGCCCGGCGCCCGCGCACGGGCACAGTGCACATAAGGACCTTTTTTTGCTTTTTTTTTTTAAAGGGACATGTTTTTTTACTGACTTGGGGGGGGGCGGGGGCGGCGCCCGGGCGCCCCCTATGGACGGGCCGCCAATGCACTGGCCCCCAGACCGAAGATGTGCGCGGTGTTGAAGAACTTACTTTTTAAAGATTGGGTAGCACTTATTAAATAGGGTTGGTTTTAATATGGAATAATAGGTGTACCAAAAGGTTCTTTGATGGACTTGATGTAGCAAACAATAATAGATATACAGCAAAATGTTCTGTATTTTCAAGTATTTCCTGATCTGCCTTACTGAATACCCATCATTTGAACCTCCTGCTTGTATTGAAGGTTATAATTGAGATCTCTGGCCATACATGCTTCGATTACTTATCTGATCGATCGACCTCCTTAAAACCAGCGTTTCGGGTTTTTATTGTATTCTGACAGCTGGGAAACCTCTCGTTGTCAGAATACAATAGCGCACCAGTGGTTGAAGGAAAGAAAACTGCATAATGTATGGTCACCTTCAGACTTTACTGATGTTGACAGTTTGATCAGACCTTTCAGCCATCCTTTGGCGCAGTGGCGGCCCATGCATTGTGGGTGCTGCCCCTCCTATCTCTACCGCCGCCTTCCTATCCATGCGCTTGGCCCCTTTCAAAACGCAGGACGCATGGACTCCTATGGCAGGGCCGGGCAGGGTTTTTTCTTTTTAAGCACCTGATTAGAGCCAAATGTCAGTGTGCCAGCGAGACCCGTGCAGAATGGGATGGGCAGTGCTCTCAGTCCTTTCTACCATATCTGTGATGCTGATCTGTATACCCAAATCTGTAATGCTGATCTATATACCCTGATATGTAATGGTGACCTATATACCCTATCTGTATAGCTGATCTATATATTGTATCTGTACTGTGGACCTATATACCCTATCTGTAATGCTTACCTATATACCCTGATTTATGAACTATATACTATACTATACATCTATGAGCTATATACTCTGTCCTGTGATTCTGGGACTGTATACTCTGTCCTGTGATTCTGGGACTGTATACCCTGTCCTGTGATTTTGGGGCTGTATACTCTGTCCTGTGATTCTGGGGCTGTATACTCTGTCCTGTGATGCTGAGCTGTATACTCTGTACTGTGATGTTGAGATTTTTACTCTGTCCTGTGATTCTGGGGCTGTATACTATGTCCTGTGATGCTGAGCTGTATACTCTGTCCTTTGATTCTGGGGCTGTACACTCTATCCTGTGATTCTGGGGCTGTATACTCTGTCCTGTGATGCTGAGCTGTATACTCTGTCCTGTGATTCTGGGGCTGTATACTCTGTCCTGTGATTCTGGGGCTGTATACTCTGTCCTGTGATGCTGAGCTGTATACTCCTGACACTATGGGTGGAAGCAAGTGGAATACAGGGGACAAAGTGTGTGGATTTTATAAGGGGTGTGGCTTATGCTAAGTGGGAGGGACAAAAGCAAAGGGCGGGGTCTGGCACCCCTCCATCCTAAAACATCACCAGCTGCCACTGCTTTAGCGATCAACCTGTGGGCCATATTCCTCATAAGAGAAGCCTGATGGAAAAATTGCTTTGCATAGCTCTGTCCCTTGCTACTACTACGAACAAGCAACTGTTAGGTGGAGCGCCCCCTAGGGCTAAAGAAAGGAGTGGCGTCCTTTTCCCAAGGGTCGTAAATGACCGGAAGGCTGTATCCCCTGTCAACTCAGATGAGCTCAGTGGC
This sequence comes from Rana kukunoris, assembly GCA_029574335.1. Taxonomy (NCBI): domain Eukaryota; kingdom Metazoa; phylum Chordata; class Amphibia; order Anura; family Ranidae; genus Rana; species Rana kukunoris. Next base: position 134,109,100 of record CM056058.1, read on the forward strand.
TGCAACAAGTGAATGAGAAAGAGTACACTGCACATGTGCACCCCTGGGGTAAAGGACGGCACTCCCTCTTAAAGGTGCTAGGGGGGCGCTTGTCCTAATGCCTGCTCTGTCACGGTTGTAAGACAGGATAAAACCATGTAAATCAGCATCAATTATTCCAGCGGGTTTGTTATTGACAATATGGCCCAGAGGGATGATAGCAGAGGAGAGATCTGCTCAGCATAGGTGCTGCTATAGAGTACTGTAACTGCATAGTGTTTGTTTTTGTTTTTCTTATAAAGGCTAACGAACCCTTTAAGGTTAGTATACCTACCCGTACTTGGATGCCGCTAGGACTTAAGGCACAGAGGACCGCGTTGCCCCCCTAGTGAGAGAGAGAGTTTATGTACTGTGTCAAATGGCTACAAAATGAGCAAAAGGTTTAAGTTGGGTACCGTACGCAGGAGTGGCCAGGACAAGTGACTAGCGGGATGCCAAGCTTGCAGTGGTCAGGACTGGTTAGTATAAATATTTTATTGCAAGTTATGGAGTTATCACTCTGTTCAGGGTAGGGTTAGTGGAAGAGGATGGACTAATTTGTGTAGGTGTAATAGATTTTTACACTGGCTGGTCAGAGACCGAGAAACAGCACAGGGACTGGACTGGGTTAGAACAATGGATTTTTGTGCTTGCTAGTCAAAGAGTGAGAAATAGCAGAGGGACTGGACTGGGTAATGTAATGAATTTGTGTACTGGCAGATCAGGGACTAAAAGACAGCAGAAGGGCTAGGCTGTGTAAGTGTAATAAATTTGAATGCTGGCAGGTCACAGAGTGAAAGATGGGCAGAGTTAAGCCTTGTACACACGCACGGTTTGCCGAGTAAACCGTGCGTGTGTACGAGGCTTTCAGGTTTCTTGTCAAGAAAACTGCCCAGAATCTCGACGAGAAAATTAGAGAACCTGCTCTCTATTTTCCTCATCGTGATTCTCGGCAGTGTTTTCCTGCCAAGAAACCCGAGCATCTGTATACTTACCTGTTGCCGTGGAAACCCGTGCATGCTTGAAATGACTTTGACGCATGCGCGGTAGCTTCCAAGGGCAGTGTAGGGTGCAGCAAGATGGTGGCGAAGGCATCGAAAGTGACGAGCGCATACTCATCGTACGTGATGACGTCATTGCGTTCTTGCCATTCAAAAGAATGCCGGTTCTTTTGAATTGAGTGTCTGTACACAACGTTTTTTTCCTGACAAGATTCTGGCCCGTGTGTACAGGGCTTTAGGCTCGGTTCGCACTACTGTGAGGAGATCTTTAGTGCAATTAGTGTGATTTTGTTACGACACTCAATGTGGTTTTCATAGGGGCAAATTGAATTGGTGTGAATGGGCAGCACTGAAAATAATGTGATTTCCCTTGTCATATGATTCTGTACAACTCAAGTTGCATCAAAAATCACACCAGTGTGATCCAGCACTAAGTGTGAAGGATTTGTATGCTGGCTGGTCATAGAGTGAGGGATGGCAGCAGGAGGGCTGAGCGCTGTGTGGGACATACATTCATGGACATACATTTATGTAGTGAAGAAAGTTTCTGGTAATTTTATGTGTATACATATAGCCAAGATTGAACAAGCATCAGAGATACATGACTGTCTACTCCAAAGTGGGATCTCAGGTTTAATGCCGCGTACACAGGACCGGTGTGTAGGCCGCGTAAAAACGGTTGTGTGTAGGCTTTAACGACGTGAAAAAAAAACGTGCATGCTCAGAAGCAAGTTATGAGACGGGAGCGCTCGTTCTGGTAAAACTAGCGTTCGTAATGGAGATAGCACATTCGTCACGCTGTAACAGACTTAAAAACACGAAGACAGAAAAGCGAGAATCGTCTCTCACCTAACTTATACTAACACGCGGTAACACGAAATCAGCAAAAGCACCTCAAGGGTGGCGCCATCCGAATGGAACTTCCCCTTTATAGTGCCGTTGTACGTGTTGTACGTCACCGCGCTTTGCTCGAGCATTTTTTTTCACGAACGTGCATGGGTGTCCGCTCCATAGGGCAAGGGGGGGCAGTTAACCCCCCTGGGAAATCGTGAAGGTGCTGAAGAGTCTTGCGGCTGCAGGCTGTCTGAGCAGTCCTGGGCCAGATGTCACACAGGCACAGCGAGCAGTGTGAAGCCGCCTCCCCCTCCAGTGTTTATGTGTACACAGGGGGAGGGAACCTGCTGCCTGTGCCACGCTGATGGCTGATCTGAGGTACTGAATGGGAGGGGGTCCGTCTGTGCTGAAGGGGGGTCCATCTGTGCTAAAGGGGGGTCCATCTGTGCTGAAGGGGGGTCCATCTGTGCTGAAGGGTGGGTCTGTGCTTAAAGGGGGTCAATCTGTGCTGAAGGGGGGGTCTGAACTGAAGGGGTTATGTGCTAAAGGGCAGAGCTGTATCCTGGCCTAGGCCAACAAGGCCCAGGCCTAGGGGCAGCACGAAAAGAGTCATCGCCGGCTTGCGCTACACTGTTAGGAAAATTAGTCTAGTGCCCCCATAAAGCGGCCGCGCTGCTTCTAGTATGCGGGCGGCCGGCTTTCCGCAACTGTGGGGGGGGGGGGGGGCGCTTCCTCAGAACTACTGTCCTCACTCGAAAATCTCAGGGCGGTTCTTTAACAACACAGGGTGTGGCCGTAACAGAAAGGGGTGAGTCATATTTAAATTAGTGTTGCGCAAGTTTAGTCAGGCCTAGGGCAGCACAAAACCTAAATACAACTCTGCTGAAGGGGGGTCCATCTGTGCTGAAGGGGGGTCTGTGCTAAATGGGGGTCTGTGCTGAAGGGGTGTCCATCTGTGCTGAATGGAGGGGTCTGTGCTGAATGGAGGGGTCTGTGCTGAAGAGTGGTCTGTACATTCTCTAGGCTAATTTTTGAGCATGGAGCATGGAGTGAAGCTGAATTATCTCAAGAGTTATTTCACACTGCCAGCTGGCCGCGTTATCGGTAAAGCGCCGCTAAAAAGCAGCACTTTACCATAGTTTTAGCTGAGCTATTCTGTGCTTTTAACCCCCGCTAGCGTTTGAAGAAAGGGTTTAATTGTGACTGCAGCCGAAGCGACCCCCCCCTGAAAAAATTCAGCGGACGCCCATGCGATCGTGTGTATGCAAGGCAGGCTTGACAAGAATCACATTGAGAAAAACGGTTGTGTGTACGCGGCATAATAGTACATGGTACCCCTGGATGATGCCTAAAAGGTGGCTCTGTATTGTTAGAGAGAAAAGAGGGTGGAAAGCATTACCAGGAGGAAAGATGTGATCCATAGATTGACACCCTACTTTTCATGCATGCACTTAACATGAAAAGACATCTCTGATGTTAGGACATTGATCAGATAACATTAGAATGCTCACACTCACTAGTTAATCTAGACACCTCTGAAAAGACTATAGATTGCCTTTAATAATTGATCAAAGTGACTTGTGATGTCAGATGGTCACTGATGGAAATGCAGAGGTGTGAGGGGAGAATCCAGATCCATTGCTGTTCATTTTTGTTAGTTCCTTTCCTTCTTTCGGAAGAATTCTGCTAAAAATACATCTTTGTTATTCTTCCATCAAACTGGAGCCTTGTGGAGAAAATCTGCATTTAATGTATCTGGATAGTGAATAGTGAATTATGAGACCAAGGCTGCTATCTATCCATCAAGAACAATTCCACTGGTAATAAATCCATTTCTTCCTTCATCACTTTGGTATATAGTACTTTATATCCGACACTTTATTCTTTTCAGAGAGTGTTCCGGCAAGATGAAGACTTGATAGGGTAGAACGACCATATTTACAGCCTATTGTCTATATAAAGCACAAGCAACCGTTTCTTACTGGATACAGTGACGCCATGAAAACATCTGCAGCAATAAAATGGAATCATTATAATGCAATCTAGGCTTATTTTTCTTTTTAAATTTAAGACACTCTAATTTTTTATACTGATATTCAGAATCAGACGGCGATACTAAGAAGGAAGGAGGCCTGGGTGCATTTCCATCACTACCTGCATAGGATCTCTATGTTCTTCCCATGTCTGTGTGTGATTCCTCCATATGTCACATTCTGGATGGTTTGCTTTATGGTGTGTAGGAGTGACTCTAATTAGACATTTGATTGTAAGCTCCTATGATGCAGAGACTGATGTGACTGGCTCAATGCTCTCTATACAGCACTGCCGAATTTGTCAGAGCTATATAAATGTAATATAATTATAGCAGTGTTATACTATGGTAGCGACATTAGAGTGTAAGCTTCTTTGGCACAGAGACTGACATGAGAGGTGTAGTGCTTCCCATACAACACTGTGGAATATGTCAGAGCTACATACAGTACATGTTTACATACCTCCCAACCGTCCCGCATTTCCCGGGAATGTCCCGCAAATTGCGGTAAATTCCACAGTCCCGCGAATAGGGGAGGAGTCCCGCGATTCCGCGGACCACCCGCGATTACCAGCACCCCCCTGCCAGCGGTCCCGTGAACCCCCCCACTCAACAACTTTGATCTGCCAACCCCCCGCTCCACAGCTTTGATATGCCACCCCCCTCGCTCAACAAATTTAATGTGCGAACCCACCCCCCGCTCAAAAACTCAGATCCGCGGAACCCCCCCGCTCAACAACTCAGATCGAACCCCCCCTCAACAACTTTGATCTGCGAACCCCCCCCCCCCCCCCCGCTCAACAACTCCGATCCGCAAAAAAAAACCCCGCTCAACAACTCCGTGGAACCCCCCCCCCCTGCTCAACAAAGTGTCGGTCCCTCATTACCATCTCAAATAGTTGGGAGGTATGCATGTATAATAATATTAGTTTGTGACTGTAGTGGGGACTTTAGACTGTAAGCTCCTTTTGTACATAAACTCCAGCGACTGGCTCAGTGTTTTCTGTACAACGCTGTGGAATATGTCAGAGCTACAGTATACAATTTCCAGCTTTAGTAAATAAACCCCACTGTGTACTTAAAAGTGCGGTATTCCTGTATAATTGTGAAATATTATTAGTGTGTGATTGTGGTGGTGGGACATTGGAGTGTAAGCTCCTCTGGTGCAGGGACTGATGGGGCTGGCTTAATGTGGTAGAATGTGGCGCCCGCATTGATTGTGTGTTCCCTTACATAGGGAATCATAATCAATGACATCACACCTACAGCCACACCCCCCTACGGTTAGACTGTGGGGTCGCCACAGTGAAGAACGGGGAAGCTGTGTTTACACACAGCTTTCCCTGTTCTTCAGCTCCGGGGACCGATCGCAGGACTCCAGCGGCGATCGGGTCCTCGAGTCCCGCGGTGATTCCCTGCTGCGACGATATATTTTTGGGGGATATTTATTATAGCAAAAAGTAAACAAAATGTGATTTTTTTTCAAAATTGTCGCTCTATTTTTGTTTATAGCGCAAAAAATAAAAACCGCAGAGGTTATGAAATACCACCAAAAGAAAGCTCTATTTGTGGTAAAAAAAAGACGCCAATTTTGTTTGGGAGCCACGTCGCACGACCGCGCAATTGTCAGTTAAAGCGACGCAGTGCCGATTCGCAAAACCTGGCCGGGTCATTTAGCTGCCTAAAGGTCTAGGTCTTAAGTGGTTACCCTATTCATAAATGACCTGGAGGATGATGGGATAAATATTTCAATCTCTGTATTTGCGGATTATACTAAGCTAAGCGATCAATAACTTCTCCGCAGGAGGTGGGAACCTTACAAGAAGATCTGAAAAATTGAATAGGGTGGGAAACTACATGGAAAATGAGGTTTAATGTAGAAAAATTTCAAAGAACGAATATGGATGGCAAAAACTTGAATGCAATCTACACACTAGGGGGAGAACCTCTGGGGGAATCTAGGATGGAAAAGGACTAGTAGATGCACTGGCATGCAATGACAAGCTGCTGCAAGAAAAGCCAACAGAATATTGGCATGCATTAAAAAGGGGATTCACTCCAGAAAAAAACAATAATTCTCCTATTCTACAAGACTCTGGTCCGGCCGCACCTGGAGTATACTGTCCAGTTCTGGGCACCAGTCCTCAGGAAGGAGTCCTGGAACTGGAGAGGGTCCAGAGAAGAGCAACAAAGCTAATAAAGGGTCTGGAGGATATTAGTTCTAAAGAAAGGTTACAAGCACTGAACTTATTCCCTATGGAGAAGAGACGCTTGAGAGGGGATATGATTTCAATGTACAAATACCGTACTGGTGACCCCACAATAGGGATAAAACTCTTCAGCGAAAGGGAATTTAAAAAGACACTAAAATTAGAATAGAAGCGATTTAACCTTAAACTAAGTAGAGGGTTCTTTACTGTAAGAGCGGGTAGGATGTGGAATTCCCTTCCACAGGCGGTGGTTTCATCGGGGAACATTAGCTATGAACCTGACCGACCACAACATACAGGGATATACAATGTAATACTGACATAAAAACATAGAGCAGGGTAGACTTGATGGACTTGTGTCTTTTTTCAACCTCACCTACTATGTAACTATGGTGGGGACAGTAGTGAGTAAGCTACTCTGATGCAGAGATTAATGTTAATACTGGCTCAGCGTTCTCTGTACAGCACTGTGGAATATGTCAGAGCTATATAAATGTGCAATAATAATAATAATAATGTGTGACTGCGGTAGGACATTAGAGTGTAAGCTCTTCTGGTGCAGAGACTGATGTGACTGGATTAGTGTTATCTGTACAGCACTATGAAATATGTCAGAGCTATGTAAATAAATAGTTAATTTGTTTATGACTGTACTGGGAACTTCAAAGTGTAAGCTCCTCTGGTGCAGAGATTGCTGTGACTGTGCTTTCTGATGTGGATGGTCTACGCACTTTGGAAGATGTTGTGGAATTTGTTAGTGTTACATAAATGAAGACAAGAGAAAAGTGCTTGAGGCGCTGAGGACTGTTAGGTGAATTTGTCCATCTCCCAGGATGCTCAGCGGCATCGTCTGCGGTCCTGGAACAGCTCATTACTTCCCTCCCCTGGATTGGACCTGCCTGAGTTTCTGCTGCTTGTTATTACCTGTAGCTGCATATGGCGGCTCCCCGCTCCATCCAGCCATCTCCAGCCTGTGTAATGTAGCACAATGATTTCCTATTTTCTGCAGCAGTGAACACGACATGAAGAGAGATCTCGCTGGCGGCACTGCAGACAAACAAACTTATTACCAAATACTGCATCCTCAGAGCACCCTGCTACACCCCCTCCAACTGACAGCATTACATTAGATGGAAACCCAACCAATAAATATCATATAGATTTTTTTATTGCTGCTGTTATTTCAAAAGTCATTTTTAATCTTTTACTGAATCTTTCACTAAAATCACCAAAAATAAATAAATCCCTGGTGATCCTGCTATGAAATTCCTTTTCAAGCACTTCCTGTTATAGGGTGACAACCAGTGTTGCTCATCGTCCTTTAAAAAAGGAATTAGTTACAGTTACAAATTACTTGTCCGAAAAAGTAATTGAGTTAGTTACTACATTGGCAAAGTAATTAGTTACTCAGCAAAGTAACTGACTTTTTTTGCCAGCGTATGACGACCCCCTAATTTTCCAGCTAAAATTTTGGTTTTGGGATATACTCACTGTATAAGACGACCCCTCTCTGTGCCATCTGTAACATGCCTCACTGTGCCATCTGTAACATGCCTCACTGTGCCATCTGTAACATGCCTCACTGTGCCATCTGTAACATGCCTCACTGTGCCATCTGTAACATGCCTCACTGTGCCATCTGTAACATGCCTCACTGTGCCATCTGTAACATGCCTCACTGTGCCATCTGTAACATGCCTCACTGTGCCATCTGTAACATGCCTCACTGTGCCATCTGTAACATGCCTCTTTGTGCCATCTGTAACATGCCTCTCTGTGCCATCTGTAACATGCCTCTCTGTGCCATCTGTAACATGCCTCACTATGCCATCTGTAACATGCCTCACTATGCCATCTGTAACATGCCTCACTGTGCCATCTGTAACATGCCTCACTGTGCCTATAACATGCCTCACTGTGCCATCTGTAACATGCCTCACTGTGCCTATAACATGCCTCACTGTGCCATCTGTAACATGCCTCACTGTGCCATCTGTAACATGCCTCACTGTTCCATCTGTAACATGCCTCACTGACAGTGAGGCATGTTACAGGCACAGTGAGTGAGGCATGTTACAGGCACAGTGAGTGAGGCATGTTACAGGCACAGTGAGTGAGGCATGTTACAGGCACAGTGAGTGAAGCATGTGAGGCATGTTACAGGCACAATGAGGCATGTGAGGCATGTTACAGGCACAGTGAGGCACTGTGCCATCATACATGCCTCACTGTGCCTGTAAAATGCCTCAACGATGATCTCCCTACCTTCTCCTGCGGCCATCCTCCATTATTTAAAAGCCGCGCCTCCCCCTCTAACTGTCCCATCCTGACTGTCCCGTCACCGTCGGCGGCCATCCTCCAATATTAAAAAAGCGCATAAAAGAGGTGATATAACCTGAGTGCAGCTGAAATACACAACAGCTAATAAAGTGCAATTAAAGAATATGTAAACCCAAAATGTCAAAAACATAATGGGCCAGATTCACGAACACTTGCGCTGGAGTATTTGGATATGCGCCGCGTAACTGTGATGATGCGCCGTCGTTTCTATGTGCCCGTACCCACCAAACTAGATGCGCCCAATAACGGGTCATTTGCGACCGGCGGAACGTTCCGACGCCAGAGTATCGTCAGCGCTTATTTTCGCTGGGCGCATCAGTCGCGCCCATTGATTTCCCCTGCAAATATGCAAATGAGGGAGATTTCCCAATTCACGAACGGATTAGCACCATACGCTGGCTACATGCGCCGCGCGTATCTGGTCCGTCCGGCGCAAAGTTATTTCTACAAAAGGCTGCTTTATCTTTACTCCAGACGGTCACAGGTCAGCAGGAGAGCAGCTACAGCAGCGTTACCGATGATAGGAGCTTGCTGAACAACAACACTTGCAAGGACAACACCTCTGTGTGCCAACATGCCAGGGGCAATTGTGGTCCTAGAACTACTGATGGGTCCCCTGGAACCAAGAAGGCGGCCACGTGAGAGGATATACCGCACTCGTATGAACCTCTTTGGCATGGGGGATGAGGAGGTGTATCGCCTCTTCAGATTCAGCCCAGATGCAATACTTGAACTAACCACAACCCTGCAGGGTGACATCACCAGCCCAACACACCGCTCACAAGCAGTGCAGCCACTGGTGAAGGTCCTGGCAACACTCCATTTCCTTGCAAGTGGATCATTCCAGCGTACAAGTGGAGTGGTGGCTGGGATGTCACAATCCTCCATGAGCAGATGTGTGCACCAGGTTGTCCCTGCAATCCTCAGACGCATGTCCAACCAGTTCATCAGACCAACCACTGAGGAGCTGCAGCTGAAGGCAATGACAGATTTCTACAACATTGCCAGATTCCCTCGCACTGTGGGGGCCATTGATTGCACACATGTGGCCCTACAGCCCCCCAGTGCCACAGAGCACATATACCGCAATCGGAAGCATTGGCATTCCATCAACGTACAGGTGATAGCTGATGCCCAACGCCTCATATGGCACGTCCGTGCCAAACACCCCGGGTCCAGCCATGACAGCTACATATACAATCAGAGCCCCATCCCAGCAGAATTTAACCAGAACATGTATGGGGACAGCTGGCTGGTTGGTGAGTGACAAGGGAGTCAGGCATGACTATCCCCTCCCGTGATGCACAACAGAAGTCGCACATGCATGACTAACATTCTCCTGTCTTTTCCCTTCCAGGTGACTCTGCATATGCACTGGGACCCCATCTAATGACTCCTTTCCGGAACCCCCAAACCAGAGGAGAGAGAAAATACAATGAAGCACACATCAAAACCCGTGCAGTGGTGGAGCAAACATTCGGGCTCCTGAAGTCCCGTTTCCGATGCCTGGATAAGTCCGGGGGGACCCTATTGTATTCCCCTACCTTTGTGTGTCAGATCATCGGTGCATGTTGCATACTACATAACTTTGCTATGAAAAAAGGCCTGCAGATTGACATACGTGATGACCTGACCCCCGACCCACACAGTCCCCACCTGCCAGAGGACACCCAGTCTGCTGATGGAAGAGCAGTCAGGAGGGTCCTCGCTGTAGGCATCTTTGGACACTAAACCAAAACATTAATTACACAGACAGTGCACGCGTGTACACCACTGATGTCCCTAGATCACACACACCACATGCACATCACATTGGATTAGCCCAAGTCCAGCATGTAGGAGTTGGGAGCAGTAACGCCGCGTCAAGGCCCCAATGATGTCACTGTCCATTCACACACCTTTCACACGTCATTCATACAGCCGTGGGGTTAACTTCACCACCACGGCCGAGGGTGACACCCCTTACTTTCAGGAGTGCCACCCCCTCACATTCACACACCATTCACACTGTCCCCTGCACTCCTGACCGTGTGCAGTACAAAAAGAAATTAAAAATATCATATCCTGATAAATAAAATAAACAAAATATCATAACCTGAGAAAAGGGAAAAAAAAACTCATGACCTGAGTATGTCCAAACAAAAAATATAAAACAAGAAAAAAAAAAAGGCCTCATCGGGGATGCCGGGGGCTTCTTCTGGGGGCCCCTCTCTGGCTCCTCAGCTGCCTGGATGGAGTGGGTGGGGGTGGGGGGGGGCATCTGGAGGTGGCTGATCCCCAGGTGGGCCACTCCTGGCAGGTGTGGCCTGCATGCCCTCCAAGGCCCTGGCTATCCGTCCAAGGTAGGAGTTCGTCTGGGCCTGCATCCGGAGCTGATGGGTGACCTGATAATGCTGGGCCCGCCGACTCAGCCTCCCCTGGTCCCGGATGGCAGCACTGTTGGCCTGGACGGCTGCAGTAAGGTGCCGAATATCCCCCTGCACCTCCCCCAAAGTGGTGACCACTGCAGCGCAGTTGCAGCTTACATCCTGCACTGCGTTGCTGAGGTTGGCAACGGAGCCCAGGCTGTCAGACACTTTCTGTAAGTGCCCAACTATGGCCCCCATCTGTTCCGTCTGCCTGGCGTGATCCCTCGCCAACTGGTCCTAGACACCATCAGACACCCCCCTGGTCTTCTGGGTCGCCTTCCTGGGGCCAGAAGATGGTTGTCCTCGGGGGGAAGGAGTCGCCCTTGAGGGGCTTCCAAGGATGGGGGAGGGGACGACAGACGGCCCAGGAGAAGGGGAGGAGACAGACAAAACTAAGGTAAAGTCCTGCTCTGCCACAGCAGGATCCTCTACAACCACCTCGGCAGGTGTGGTGTGGGCACTCTCCTCCTCCACAACCTCTTCACCACCCAGTGGCTCGGGCACACGATGGCGTGGGGGGGATGGGGTGGAATGCCCGCTGACAGATGATGGCCCAGCTCCGTCATCTGTGGATGACACAAAGCAGACACATGTTGGTGGTCCCACACACTTGGCACATGTACCCTCCCCCCCCAAATGCAAAACAACAAATAGGGGATTATAAAACACTTACCTATCCTTGTGCCTTCCTCCATGGAGTCATAGCCTGCGACCCCCTCCACCTGCTTCCTCTCCAGGCAGCGTGCGACCACCTCCTCCTCTGTGGTCAGGGTGACAGGACATGGGGGACCACCACCTGTGCCCCTCTCATACCTCCTGATGGAGGCCACCTTGTCCCTCACCTTGCGCCGCAGATCATTAATTTTTTTTTGTATGTCCCCAGCAGTCCGGGTGGAGTAGCCCAAGACATTGACCCTGGCAGCAATGGACTCCAGGATGCCCTGCTTCCTCTCCCGGCTGGTCTTCCGGCTTTTTTTGCCATGGAGAAAAGCATTATCCGTCTCCATTGCCGAAATGATGAGCATTAAAATTCAGGTTCCTCCTCTCTCTGGGGGTAGCGGGAGCAGCCATCACCAAACAAAAGTATCTTCCCTGGGGTGGGGGGAAGCGGAAATACTTTTGCGCCGGAATGGCATTTCCGACAGCGCTTTTAAGCGCCCAGCGGAACGCATTGCGCTGACGTTTCCCAGGAAGTGGTGCCGACGGAAGTTGTGAGCATGCGCACAAGGGGACGAGTGGAGCCGCACTCACTGCGCATGCTCCGTGGATGATGCGCTGAACGTAAGCCTCTGCGCTGGGCTCCGCCCATCATTTACATATGATCACACCCACTTCCACTTGCGTCGGGTTACGCCAGCGCATTATCGTTACTCTGGCGCAAGTTTACGCGCAACTGCTATGTGAATTACAGGACTTGCGCTGAAAGGGTCTTCAGAGTAACGTAAATGAGAAGCGTTACTCCAGAGGAAAGATACTCTCATCTACCTGAATCTGGCCCAATGTATTTTTATATCTTTTTTTTTTTTTTCACAAGAAAGTATTTTTATATCTTTACAAAAATGTTTTTCCTTTCATTTCTATTTTAAATTGAATGGTTTGTTTTACAAGGTGATTGCTTAAAATCGCTTTAACCCCTTCCTTACCGGGCCATAATATAATAATATGACTCCGGCAGGAACCCCCCCTCCGGGTGGATGTCATATGATGTCTTTTCTTCCCAGCCATCTAGGGTGCTTCTCGTGACCCATTGCGCGTGCCCGGTACCCACGATTGCCTGTGATCACACAGATCCACCTCCTGTCAGAGGAGAAGAGACCGTTGTGTGTTCCCAGTACATCAGTCTCCTCCCCTTGTGAGTCCCCCCTTCCCCTACAGTAAGAATCACTCCCAGGGAACATATTAACCCCTTCAGCGCCCCCTAGTGTTAACCCCTTCCCTGCCATTCACATTTACACAGTAATCAGTGCAGTTGAAAGCACTAATCGCTGTATAAATGTGAATGGTCCCAAACACGTGTCAAAAGTGTCCGATGTGTCCGCCGCAATGTCACAGTCACAATATAAATCGCAGATCACCACCATTACTAGTAAAAAAAAAAAATCTATTTTGTAGATGCTATAACTTTTGCGCAAACCAATCAATATACGTTTATTGCGATTTTTTTTACCAAAAATATGTAGAAGAATATGTATCGGCCTAAACTGAGGGGAAAAAAAGTATTTAAAAAAAAAAAATGATATTTATTAAATCAAAAAGTAAAAATTATTGGCCCGGATTCACAAAGCACTTAGTGCCGACGTAGTGCAAATGTGCGCTCGGCGTATGTGTGTGCCAGAGTCACAAACCAACATACATCCAAAAACAGGCCATCCTACCCGACGTATCTTGCTTACACCGGCGTAGCGTGGGCGCAAATATGGTTTGGACGCATGTTGCTTCTCCCATTGATTAGGCATTCAAATATGCAAATGAGGGAAATACGGCGATTCACGAACGTACATGTGCCCGATGCAGCCAATGCGATTTTTGCGTAAGTTGTACGTCCGGCGTAAAGTTATTCCCCATAGATGAGGCGCAACCCAGCAATAGACATGCAAAGGTCTGCCCCAGAGAACACAGGCCGGCGTATTGGGCGTACGTTACGTTCACGTTGTACGTAGGGATCCGGCGTAGCTTAGGCAGTTGTGCCGGCGTAGTTGTGAGCATGCGCATAACGGTGCCGTTTCATGCGTTGACGTCACGACTACGTCACTGCGCAATCGCCTTTGTGATACGCCGGGCGTAAAACACTGCACCATGCTCAGACCATCATTTGCATAGGGTCACTCCCACTTCCACCTACTTCCACTTACGCCGGTGACTTGTCAGGCTTGTTCCCTTAACGAGTAGGTTCCTACAAGGACTGCGCAGGCGCAATCCTTCCCAACGGAAATCTCAGAACCTCAGGCGGCATTCAGGCTCATTCTTTAACATCCCCGTGGACTGGAGGATGTTAAAAAAAGAGCCAGGAGGCCGAGCGAGCGGAGCGAGCCATCCGAGCGAAGTGAGGACGTGAGGCCGACTGGCCACTTTCCTCACTTTCCACGTCGCCCTGGATGTCGGCCGAGGTTCGGAGGTTTCCGTCGGGAAGGACTGCGCCTGCGCAGAACCAGCTCGTTAGCTGGAACCAGACTGACAGACAAGATTGCGCCTGAGCAGTCCTTCATGGAACCAGCTCGTTAGCTGGAACCAGTTAGGCAGATCACTGGCCTACACCATCGAATTCTACACTACGCTGGCGCAGAGTTGGGAACAGAAGCTTACTGAATTCAGTGCTTGCCTCTCCGCGCTGCGTCGGCGTACCGTATGTCGTTTGAGTTACTCTTTGTGAATCTGGGTCATTGTGATTTTTTTTTAAATTGACGCTCTTCTTTTGTTAATACAGCAAAAAATAAAAACCGCAGAGATGATCAAATACCACCAAACGAAAGCTCTATTTGTGGGGAAAAAACATAACGATTTGATTTGGATACAGTGTTGCATGACCGCGCAATTGTCATTTAAAGTGCAACAGGGCTGAAAACTAAAAATTGGTCTGGGCAGGAAGAGGGTGAAAATGCCCGGTATGGAAGGGGTTAATTCATCCCAATAGCTGGAAGATCCTGGGACTGTAGACAAAGCTGGTCATACGCCTGCCGCATTGCTAGCAAGCAGGTAAGAATTTATTTTTCAGAGAAAGGAGTGGAGTTTTTATACAATAATATTTCCTAAGACACCTATTTGGTTGGCTGCACAAAAGCAAACCTGCGATTCTAGTAAATTCTGTAGCCCTGAGCCAATTATCCCACACTCCAGAGAATGCTAAGAATGCGTCACCGCCAGGTGTCTGCTCAGAACACCGAGGAACAAAGCAAGCCATACCCAGGACAGACTGACTCCCGGGTGTGGAGAATGATGTACGACAACTGAGCAGACACAGGAGTAAGATTGCCCAGAGCGACCAATCACGTTTTATCTGCAATTCTGTCATCTGCATCAGAAGAAATTTGATTGGCTACAGGGAGGGGGACACTTAAAAAAATGTTTTAGCTTAACTGCTTGTCTACCGCCTGGCATCATATGACGGCGGGACAAACACTCTCTTGTTCGCGCCTTTCCGAGCCACTAGGGGGTGCGCACCCGCCGTGTCACTGGGAACCGGTGCGTGTGCCCAGCGGCTGCGATGTCCGCTGGGCACCCGCGATTGCCACGGATCGGAGTTGTTGAGCGGGGGGAGGGGGATCGGAGTTGTTGAGCGGGGGGGGGGTTCCGCGGATCGGAGTTCAGTTGTTGAGCGGGGGGGGTTCCACGGATCGGAGATGTTGAGCGGGGGGGCCGCGGGTCAGAGTTGTTGAGTGGGGGGTGCCGCGGATCGTAGTTGTTGAGCAGGGGGGGCGTGGAATCGCAGGACTCAAACCCTGATCGCGGGGCCGCGGGATTTACCGCGAATCGTGGTAATCGTGGTGGGGGGGGGGGGGGTGCCGCGGAATTGCGGGACTCCAGCACTGATCGCGGGACAGCAGGATTTACCGCGAATCGCGGGACAGTCCCGCGAAATCCGGAACAGTTGGGAGGTATGCATAGGGACACCGATTGGTCACCTCCACAAGTCAGTCCCCTCCCCCCACAGTAAGAATCACCCCCTAGGGAACACATTAACTCCTTGATTGCCCCCTAGTGTTAACCCTTTCCCTGCCAGTCATATTTATACAGCATCTGCGGCGCTGCACCGATTTCAAAAAGTAGTTCCTGTACTACTTTTTGTGATTTCGGGGCCGCGATTTACATTGACATCTGTGCAGGTCTCTGAAATCGCGGCCAAAATCAGGATTGCCAGCGGGAGTGAAATTGTGCGAGTTAACTGAACTCACACGGCTTCACTCCCGCAGCCCAGTGTGAACCTGGGCTTAATATTGCATGCCTGGACCACTGCTTAATTACTACATGCATTTATTTATTTATTTCCTTTTGTTATTTAACTTTAGCGCTGTTTTATGCAATATTTACCGAGTGTTTTCGCTTTATGCGGTAAATAAGAAAATAGTAAATTTGCATTTTTAGAGTCCCATTTGGTATTTGGGAAAACACCTAAATACCACATGCGATCTGCTTTGGTGAATAGAGTCCAATATGTCAAGTGTTATAGCTATATAACGCACTTCAGAGATGTAATTGGGCCCTGAAACTCCATTTCTCGACGTGATTCCTCTCAAGTCTGCCTTGCATACACATGTAGCGCTACCCCATTCAGGAGCCGCTGGTTAGATGTGGCATAAGTTAGGTTACCTTTGATGTGTCTAGGGAAATTGATGGTAGCAACTGTGAGAGCAGTAATGGAATATGCAAGCCAATGATCGACGTTTTCTAAGTGCTTTATTTTCGGCCCAACAAGACCAACAGTCAACTTGAGGTAGACAGAACAGGTTGGTGAAAGGAATAACTTTGCAGAGTCAGGCTATGGATAATGGACAGAAGCAGTCCTGCTTCTAAAGTGTATTCTTTTCTCCAGTCGCCACTCCAGCCGGAGTGGGTGCAGTGCACCTGGACAGGCCTCTCCCACAGGCCTGGCAGCCAGAGTGTCACTGAGAAAGCTGAGAACGAACAAGTCTCTGCCACCGACTTGGCTCTAGTAAATTAGTAAAGGCCTCTGCCACAGGTCCGATTCCTGAGAGCAATAGAGCGTATCCTTTCAGTCAATTTCTCTTGAAGGGTGGGGACCCAGTAAGTCACTGGGGCCCCTCCGCAACTTAGTTGATCTGAGCCATGAGGGCCCAGAGTAGGGAACTCCGCGTAGCACGGGCCCCGGCCAGGTAGGCCATAGTGGTGTGGCCTGTGACGTGTGCATACTCTGAAGGTGGGTGCCGCACCCGGAACCAGGAACCCCCGAAGAACCCCCTGAAAAAAGGCGCCTGCCACAGTTATACCCCCCCCCCAGCATGCCCCACGAGGAAAACACTCCTCCAATTGGCTGCTGGGGGAAAGTGTCTCTGCCTGAATCCCTTTGGCGCCACCTGCCACCCAGAAATGGAACTGCATCCCTGGAGCGCAGAACGACCCACATGATAATTCAGGGCTGACAGCAGCCTAATTTAAAGCTGAGTTCCACCCAAAAATGGAACTTCCACTTAATCCACTCCACACCCCCTTACATGCCACATTTGGCGTGTAGTTTTTTTTGGGGGGGGGGGGAGTGGGGGCTTCAGGAAGAGTGGGACTTCCTGTCCCACTTCCTGCTTCCGCCGAGGGGCTGGTTAGGCGATTAAGCTTAATCGCCTACAGCAGCCCCTCCCTGTAGGCGATCGCATGGGACACATGACAGGTCCCATGCGATCGCCTGTCCAATCAGCGGCGAGCCGCGCCGCGCACGCATGCGCAGTGCGGCTCGCGCATGCGCAGTGGGTGCCCGGCCGTGAAGCCGAAGGCTGTCACGGCTGGGTGCCCACAGTCGAAATGAAGACGCCGGCCGGGGAGGGGGGGAGAGGAGCGGAGCCCCGGTCGGCGCGTCGCTGGAACGTGGAGAAGGTAAGTGAATGTTTTTTGTAGCTGCTGACTTTTAATAAACATTACATTTGGCTGGGACACCCCTTTAACATAATCAAAGAATGAGAGCAACGTAACTCTCTCATTCCCCCGCTAAATTTAAACAGCGTCCCTTACTGACAGTAAGGGGGCGGTACGGACACGAAAAAAAATCTCTAGCAAAGTGTGGTGACATACAACACGTACGACGGCACTATAAAGGGGAAGTTCCATTCAAATGGCACCACCCTTTGGGCTGCTTTTGCTTATTTCCCAGTCTCATAACTTGCTTTTGAGTACGCACGTTTTTCCCCCCCTCGTTAAAGCGTACACACAACCGTTTTTCACGACGTAAAAAACGACGACGTGAAAAACAACGAGAAAAAATAGAGCAGGTTCTAAATTTTTAACGCCTATTTTTCTCGTCGAGTCGTGTGTACAGTCGTGTGTACGCTGCATTAGATGCACGGCTATTTAGAAGATGGAGAAGTGAACGTTTTGTGCCGTGTAGTCCGGATGGCAAAATGTTTCAGTGGTGTTTTCATTTTTTTATTTAGACTGAGTCCTAATGTAAACTGTATAAGGGATATATGAAAGAAGATTGTCACCCACCACCAATCACATCCCATGCTTCATTTTTTTGTGACGGCCTGGGAAATGCAAGCAAACAATTTATTGGTTGCTACAAAAACTTTTTATACACACTTCAAACATTGCTGGAAAAAAAGAAAATGAAAGTCATCCATCCATCTTGTACTATATGTGTCAGCCGTCTTCTCGCAGTGCATGGTAAGCGGCGTCTGTGGCTTTGCACTGGCACTGTTTCCAGAAACAATGTTCTGTTTTCTGGGAAGCTTCAGACAATTTGTGAAGTACGCTCTGTTTTTTCTGTTAGTAGCCCACACCCCAAATTCTTATCATCGGTAACAATTCCTGTCTGCCTGCTGGGACTGCGCCCTTATCATCACTCACACAATACCATACAAGATCTGTTATGTACTAGGAGCACTGAACTGGGGGCCTGGCTGGAGTCTCCATACTCCCTCCGGCCATGGAGATGGGACCTTCAGGACTACTTAGCTTAGGCCTACCTTTAGGATTGCGACACTACTTTACAATTCAAACAACCTGAACTTCCCCAGGGTGTCTGTTACATCAAGGTTTTTGGTGGAAATATCATAACTTCATGAGCAGGACTGCGGCAGTCTGGGTTAAACATTACCCTGCACTCTACATTCCTTTCATTTTAACTAATACAGTGAACTCAACAACCCTCTTAAAATTTCAAAAGGTGAGCAGACATACAACGCAAACACAGAACAAAACAGGGAACGAAATCACAAAAACTAAACGCCAATTTAAAAACAACAGCAACTTGGGATTTTAGTATAGCACAACTGTACAGAAAAAGCATTACAACAATTTAACAAATCAACAACTCTACCAAAAACAACACCCCCCAAAAAAAAATGAGGAAAAAACCCCCCAAAAACACAATAAAACAACACTATAACAAAGCGCAATAGCTTGAAAACACAATAAAATAACACCATAACCAATTGAAACAACTCAATAACACAAAAAAAAACAACACCATAAAACAAGGCAACAACTCAATACCACAACAACAAAACAACACAAAGTAACAACGCCATGAGAAATGTAATAAAAATAAACTAAAAGCAATAGAAAAACACAACAATACAGTCATAATAATACAGCATCATGGTAACTAGGGATGAGCTTTATGTTCGAGTCGAACATGAGTTTGACTCGAACATTGGCTGTTCACCCGTTCGCCGAACAGCGAACAATTTGGGGTGTTTGTGGCAAATTTGAAAAGCCGTGGAACACCCTTTAAAAGTCTACTCATGGCTATAATGAATTGTCAAGTCCTGGCAATACAGATAAAAGTCATTGAAAAATTTAAAAAAAAAATGCGTGGGGGTCCCCCCAAATTCCATTACCAGGCCCTTCAGGTCTGGTATGGATATTAAGGTGAACCCTGTGCCAAATAAAAAAAAATGACGTGGGGTTCCCCCCAAAAATCTTTTAGGGGAACCCTGTGCCAATCCAGGTCCCCAAATACTTTTTATAACTTGCATATTAACCTTTAAAATTATCACCATAGACTTTAACAGTGTTCGCATGTTCTGCTGTAAAATGAACCGGGGGGTGTTTGACTCATCCTTAATGGTAACCATACAACAGCATCCCAACAAAAATGCCAGTAACAAAACAGAAGATTAAAACAATACAACAACACAACCAACAACAGAAATCACACATAACATAAAAAAATAACAAAACAATCATATAAAAAAACGGAATAAAACAATGCTAAATCTTATCAACCACACAGCAGCTTACTGTAATACCAAAAATCATAATAGCAAAATAATACAATACCTACAACAACCAGTGACAAAAAACAACAACATAATATGACAAAGAAAAAAAAAATAATAACGAAATAACAAAACATCCCATTAGTACAATAACACAACAATACCTTAACCACTTGACCTCCAGAACGTTTTTAAGGCTGGGTTAACACTATTGAAAATTAGATAAGCATTTCCCCACATCCAATTCAGATAGCAGGAGATTGTAGCTGGCTCTCTATGGAGCCGGTTCACACATCTTTGCAGCGGCTACGGTGCAAACTGCACACGATTCTTGTGCATCATTTGGTCCGTTTCAGGTCCGAATTCAACCCAAAAATTTGGGTCTGAAATCGGACCTGAAACAGTGAATGGAGATGCCCCGGACTCCTGCTGTGAGCCAGAGCGTGCTGAAGTGTGAACCCAGCCTTACTCCGTTAACTGTGTGTCTAACACATGTATTGTGTGTAATGTATGCTGCTTTTACTTACTAATCTGGCAGTTTTTTCTCCCTGCTTTTCAGACAGTACAGAGAACAGCAACCTGGCTGTTTTTTTGCACAGAGATCATAATGTTGGTATGTATATCAGTACTTGTGTATATATGATACAGGGACACCCGCTCACATGATCGCACTGCAAGTCTCCTATTCAGGCCGGACTGGGACAAAAAATTGGCCCGGGCATTTACAGTAAGATTGAGCAGCCCAGAGGGGGGGGGGGGGGGCGCGCGGTGGGGGTTAATAATGGGATGTAGGGTAAGATAAAGAAATAGACGGATAGATAAAAGGGAGAAATAAAGATAGTAGATATATAAATAACAGGAGGGAGAAAGATAGATAGATAAATGGGGGGAAAGGGAGAGAGAGAGAGAGAAAGAAAGAAAGAAAAAAAAGATAGATACAAAGAAAGATAGATAGATAGGAAGGAAGGAAGAAAGAAAGAAAGAAAGAAAGAAAGAAAGAAAGAAAGAAAGAAAGAAAGAAAGAAAGAAAGAAAGAAAGAAAGAAAGAAAGAAAGAAAGAAAGGAAGAAAGAAAGAAAGAAAGGAAGGAAGGAAGGAAGAAAGGAAGAAAGGAAGAAAGAAAGAAGATAAAGAAAGAAAGATAAAGAAAGAAAGATAAAGAAAGAAAGAAAGATAAAGATAGATAGATAAAGATAGATAGATAGATAGATAGATAGATAGATAGATAGATAGATAGATAGATAGATAGATAAAGAAAAAAGATAGATAAAGATAGAAAGAAGGGAAGGAAGATAGATAAAGATAGAAATAAAGAAGGGAAGGAAGGGAGATATAGATATATAGATAGATAGATAGATAGATAGATAGATAGATAGATAAAGAGATAGATAAAGAGATAGATAAAGATAAATAGTGAGAGAGAAAGGAAGAAAAAAAGATAAAGAAAGAAAGATAAAGAAAGAAATAAAGATAAAGATAAATAGATAAAGATAGATAGATAGATAGATAGATAGATAGATAGATAGATAGATAGATAGATAGATAGATAGATAGGGCCAGATTCAGGTAGAGTTAGGCTGGAGTATCTGTGATACTCCAGCCTAACTGTCACTTAAGCCGGCGTTTCTGTTTTCTGTAACCAGAAAACAAGAAACGCCGGGTTGGAGTTCCGATGCGATCAGCGCAATTGAATTTCGCCATCGCATCGCAACTTTAATTTAAAAATGGCGCCGGGGGCGTTCCCACTGATTTACGCTGAAAAAATCTGTTAATCAGCGGGAATCGGCAATTCACGATCGTATTCGGGCGCGACGCAGTGACTTTCCGACGTTTCCGTAAGCGATACGCCGCGTAAAGATAAAGCAGCCCCCTAGTGGAGTATCCTATGTTAAGTATAGGCGTTGTCATCGCGTCTGAAAAAATAAAAATCGCGTCGCTTGCGTAAAACTATCATGAATGGGGATGTGACGTCATTGACGTTCACTGACAGAATTTGGAGCATGCGCACTGGGATGCATTGACACTCGACGCATGCGCAGTACATTCGCCGCGGGATCGCGCTTAGTTTAAATAATACACGCCCCGTACCCGCCCAATTTGAATTCCGCCGGCTCATTTGCGATGCGCTGCCGCAACTTTAGGAGCAAGTGCTTCATGAATAACAGCACTTGCTCCTAAAATTTCGGCAGCGTAACGTAAATGAGAAGCGTTACTCCAGAGCAAAGATGCTCCCATCTACCTGAATCTGGCCCATAGATAGATAGATAGATAGATAGATAGATAGATAGATAGATAGATAGATAGATAGATAGATAAAGAAAAAAGATAGATAAAGATAGAAAGAAGGGAAGGAAGATAGATAAAGATAGATAAAGATAGAAAGAAAGAAGGGAAGGAAGATAGATAAAGATAGCTAGATAAAGATAGAAATAAAGAAGGGAAGGAAGGGAGATATAGATAGATAGATAGATAGATAGATAGATAGATAGATAGATAGATAGATAGATAGATAAAGAAAGATAAAGAGATAGATAAAGATAAATAGTGAGAGAGAAAGGAAGAAAGGTGAAGAGAGAGAGAGAAGAAAATGAAGGGCACCCCTACATCAGTGTACAGTACTCACTCAGGAGGCAGGAAAAGACTGACTGGATGGATGGATATCAGACTCCATCTTTCCTTTCTGTTTTCTGAGCTTTAGTTTGAATATTCCCACCCACATCCCTTAGACAGCAGAACAGTGTCTGTCTGGGAGAGTGGGCAGGGCAGACACAGGAGGAGAGGAGGGAGAGAAGTAGAAGCAGCTCCTCTCCTCTAACTGGTTGTGCGGGCAGCAAGGGGAGGGGTGAAATGTCAGAGCTGATCTCAACTTTTTCTATCTGACCCAGCTCATCTCTATCTGGTGCTGTGTTGGTGGCGGGTAAACTAGGCTATTAGGTAAGAATAGTTCCCTCTTGGCCTGCAACCTCTTGGTACACCCCTGGGGAGACATGACATGTGGGCCATTCGCGGCCCACCGGGCATTTGCCCGGTATGCCCTATGGCCAGTCCGGGCCTGCTCCTATTATATGTACAGACCAGTGTCACAAGGGAATATGTATATCAGATGTAGGATCTTATACAGAATATTGGAATCTCTCATGAAAGCCACATGGGGAATAATGTGCACTGGTACAGAACTGCATGTGTTTGCCCATGGAGCCTTCTGATGTGGCCCGCAACCTCCTGCTCTGGGATGGAATAGAATAGAATACTGTTATTAATGGTATGTTCATTACTAAAATCACATGTATATGGGCATACCTGTTCTGCAGTGGTTACTGGACTTTCAAACTGTTCCGCAGATGCAGAGCAGTGCACCTCTGTGGACCGGAACCCAAACCCAAATCCGTGTGAAAGCAGCCATGGGCCTCTGACCCAATTGGACCTCTAAAGTGGATTTACCTCTAAGGAGTGGCAGAGGTAAACTGTTCTACCTCCAATCCGATCCGCTAAAAAAAGAGTATAGTGGGCTGTTTCCGTGTCCGCTCTGCATATGCAGAGCGGACGCGGACCTCCCATCTGCCCGCTCTGCTCATTGTGGCCCGCAACCAGTTACCAAGTCGGCTAAGTGGCCCTAGCGCTTCAAAAGGTTGGGCACCCCTGGTTTAGGGCATGTCCTCACAATTTCCACACAAGATAAGGGCACAATTCCCCCTCCGATGTTCTTGGTCTGGGTTTGAGGTTGGACCCCATAATCTGTAATGTACATCATGGCCCCATATATCTCATATGTCATGATTAGGTCACTCTTACGACATGTCAGTGGTGGATGTGAGGGATCAGACATAGTCTACTTCCTGTGGACCTCGGGAAAAGTCCTTGTGATTGGTGACTTCACAGTTGAGTGTCATCAGAGTTAATTCCTTTCATTTCAAAACACATAGGGCCTTTCCCTCCTCTTCACATGTATGTGACAGCTGTGCCAGCTCATATGTGAGTCACTGTGTATCCGTCTAGTCACGTGATACACCTACATAGCCAGAGGACAAAGTTCTTCTGCAAAGTGTGGAGTCACACGTATGTCAGCCTGGGCTCCCTCCCTCGTCACCTCCAGGGGAACCAAGAATACTGCTTGTAAATACAGCAGTTATGGTTGAACCTGACTAAGTATGTAACTAGAGAAAAGTTTTATGATCAATGGGCAAACCAGTATTAGTACCACATCCCTTAGTTAGTTAGATGTAAGAGGAGTTATTAAGATTTTTAAGGTGCAGAATATATTGAAAATAGTACCAACTATATTATATAAGATTTTTTCTATTCTAAAGAACAAAATATTTTTTTTTTTAAACATAACAATTGGTAAGTACATCAACAGAGTTTTGTGGATACAGCACTGAAAGTTGGAATTCCCAACATGTTTTGCCAATATGTCAGGCTTCTTCAGGGGATGCTGTACAGTTAAAGGTACAAGCCTTAAAAAAGAAAAAAAGAAAAGAAAAGAGGGGGACACATACATGTGATGATTACATCAAAAGTATAAATTGAGATCATATATCGCATGAATATTTTTTATATATTGTTTTAATTTTAAATACACAACAGCTAAGAAGATAATAAAGAATAACAAATATCCATTAACTAAATTTGTTATAGAGTGGAACCTCGCATTGAGTAACTCGGTTAACGAGCATTTTGCAATATGAGCACTGTGTTTAAAAGCATCCTAAACTAACAGGATTCAGGCCAAAGCGATGTGCAGTACGCAGCCGATCGCCGCCATTCGGTAATGCTCGGAAAGACTCGGAAAGACACGGAATTACTCCGTTCCCAAGCTCTTCCGAGGTTTGCCGAGGTCAGCCGAAGTGTCCCTGTCCTTTCCGGCCGTTTCCGATGTTCTCCGGAGCCCCCCTACCTATGGCAGCATGCAGTATTGCATGTCATTGAAGTCAATGTGGAACAAATTATTTTCGTTTCCATTTACTTCAATGGGGAAACTCGCTTTGATATGCGATTACTTTGAATTACGAGCATTCTCCTGGAACGGATTATGCTCGTAATCCGAGGTTCCACTGTACTTTATTATCTTCTTAGCTGGTCTTTAAATGCCCTCTATGGTCACCTGTAGCACATGGTTCTTCAGACGCAGATAGACATCTATGACCTCTTATAATGGTTTAATTAACATTTCAAGAGACCTAGTTAAAGCAATATTGCTCCGGTAGTGAACATGCACATGTATATATAATACTCTTGTGTGTTTAAAATTAAAACAATATATAAAAATTATTTATGTGATATATAATCTCAATTTAAACTTTTGATGTAAACATCACACGAATGTGTCTTTTTTAAGGCTTGTACCTAGAACTGGACAGCATCCCTTGAAGAATCTCGACATATGGGCGAAACATGCTGGAAATTCCATCCTCCAGCGCTGTATTCACAAAACTCTGTTGCTATGTACTTGCCAATTGTTATGTTTTAACATTCTTTATTTTGTTCTTTAAAAAAAAATGTCGTATACAATATAGTTGATACTATTTTTAATATATTATGCACCTTAAAAATCCCAATCCCTCCTCTTACATCCAATTAACTATGTAGCAGTGTAATGCTAATGCTGCACAGAGGGCTGGGGGCCCCAAAACACATGGAGCACATTTTAAGACTGAGAAGTCCAAAATGCACAGAGCCTATTGTAAGGCTGAGGAGCCCAGAAAATGGAGCCTAATATAGGGCTGAGGAGCCCAGAAAATGGAGCCTAATATAGGGCTGAAGTACCCAAAACACACAGAGTTAATTATAGGGCTGAAGGGCCAAAAACACAGAGAGTCTATTATATGACCAAGGGAACCAGAATGCATGGAGCCTATTTTAGGGCTGAGGGGCCCAGAACATGGGGCCTATTATATGGCTGAGGGGCCAAGATCACAGGGAGCCTATCAGGGCCGCCATCAGGGGAGTACAGGCATTACACCTGTAAGGGGCCAGAAAAACAATAACTAAGGATAGAAATTGATTGTCGGACTTTGAGGCAGATCGGAAGATTAGGGACTTTCATCCCTTAGCCGCTTATTCGGCCTCTCATCCCCGCTGCATCTATTGTATTTTTTTAGTAATTTTTTTAAAAGATCTTAATGATTCGGAATATTTCCAACGCATATCCTTCAAGTGCACTACCATTTATGTGATAGACTCGCTTATTGGCTGTATCCACTGTGAGGTCATACATGACACAACAAAACAATATTTTCATAATATCGAAAATTCCCTTTGTACCGTCCTGAAGAAGCCCCACGGCGAAACGCATAGGCGACTTCAAAGGATTTTCTCCAATAGTATCTGTTATCATTGTTTTGGTTATAATTGTTTTTCCTTATCATATACGGATGTGGCAAATGTGAGTCCATTCCTACTGTGTCCTTACTTTACTTCCCTTCCCAACCTCTCCCCACCCCTTTTTCCTTCTCCTCTCCTCCTCTATTCCTTTTTTTGTGATTACCTGTAAGGGGCCCCGATGGTCCCCAGGGGCCCGGCCGCCCCCCCTCTGTTTTTTTTTGACCCTCCCCCCACCTTTAGAAACTCGCGGCAGACTCCCCGTTTTTTTTTTTTTTTTAATTTTCACTTCTTAATTTTTCTTAATTTTTTTATCCCGTTTGACTCCCCCACCTTCCATCTGACTCCCCCACCCCCATTTTTTTCCCCATCTGTCAGGAGAGAAAAGAGAAGACTTGACTTTGTTTTGTTTGTCAGCACCAACCCCCGTCCCCCTGTCCCGCTTATCAACTCGCGGCAAGATAGAGGAGACCCCCCCAGGAACTCTGCACCAGGGGGGCCCTGACTAAAGCTGTGTAAGGGTCCCAAAATTTGTGATAGCTGCGCTGGAGGGCTGAGTTTCCCCAAAACACCGGGAGCATAGTTTAGGGCTCAGGAGCCCAGGATATATGGAGTAAAATATAGCTCTGAGGAGCCTGGAGTACTTGAAGCTTATTACAAAGTTGAGGGGCCAAGAACACATGGGGCCTCTTATAAAGCTGGTTGGGCCTAGAACACAGGTAGCCTATTATAAGGCTGAGGGGCCCAGAATACCAAAGTTTCAGAAAAAAAAAAGTTTTGGCATTAGATACTCCCTGACACAAGAATGATTCTCCTGTTCTTACAGCTGGAAAAACTGTAATCAGAATCCTAAACTTTTTCCTGTCCTTCCTAGATGTGTAACCTGGAGCTTCTGGAATACTCGCTGGTAGGTCACGGCTGGATAGGAAATATTTCGCCGCTTTCCTGGAGATGGAGGGAGCTCAATAGCTTATTTCCCTCACTGCCTAAATGTAAAACACAAGCACAAGAGGTTGAGGAGGCCAAGAACCCATAGAGCCTATAGAATAGGTTTGTATCATTGTACTGTATATAGATATCAAACAAAGATATAAAACATAATAAAAAAAAAAGTATAAACTGAAAAAAAAAAAAAGTTTCCCTTTAACACACATTGCTACTCAATCAATGCAGCAATCTTCCGCTGGGAGTCCTGGACAGGAAGAAGCCGTAAGAACAAAGCGCCTCTCCCTGCAATTTTATCCTTCTGCTGATACATTTCAGGTTTTATCAGCATATTTTATATCTGATCCATCTGATACCTTGCCCTGGGTTTATTGTTCTGTAAAAGGTAATAGAGATATATAATACACTGCTGGAACATGCCGATCGCTGAATACAGGGAACCATACAGGTCATGGACTTGGCATTATAATTATTGTGCATAGAGCTGCAAACGATTTCCTTGTCCTCGGTTATCTTGACATGATCACAATGAGACCTTTAGATAGTTGTATAAAGGAGCTTTGTGTCATGTAAAGGTGCATTCCATGGGATGAGTTCAGGACATTGCTGCTTTATTGCATGTGTGTGATTCATCCTGGCAGAGTGAGGACATCTTGTGGTGAAAAATAGTTACTGCATAAGGGCAACTTGGGATAGAAGGTGAGTATTGCAGCCATAGTGGTCTTTTATTTTTATTAAAATATTAAAATAATAATATTTAAAATGTAGTTATACGTTTTGCAGGGATGGACTGGCCATTGGGACTACAGGGAGTTTCCCGGTGGGCTGATGGCTTAGTGGGACATCTTCAGTAACAGCGGACCACCACCCCCCTCCGCTTCTCTGTCTCTCCCTTACCGCAGCGCTCACCTCCTCACCCTTTCCGCATCGCTCACCTGGTGGGAACAAAGAAGCAGGGGGAGGACCAGAGGATCAGGGACAACGACAGAGGAGCATGGGTGGGGGGGGGGGGGGGGGGGGGGCAGCTGACTCAACAGCTATGGCCTGGGAGTTTCTCACTTCTGCCTAAACTGCCTAAACTGATTTTTTGCCCTGGGTGAAATAATGTCTAGCTTCCCCACTGGTACTGCCTATAAAAGTACCAGTACCAGCCATTCTACTCTAATAAAGTAGAACGGCTAGTGGATAATGAAGGGGGAGAGGGGGATTGGGTGGCCAGGGGGGCGGATAGCGGGAGTTGTCTAGCCACCATGGGAGAGACCTGTCAAAGTGGGCCAGTCTGGATGAAGTCCAGAGCCAAATTTTTGTCCCAGTCCAGCCTTGCGTTTTAGGCACAGTAAGGGTTAATGGAATGGACTTGTCCAAGGGTGGCCATACACACAAAAATCTGACCGTACAATCCCCATATAATGTTTTTAAAATTGACCAAAACTGTGTATTACAAAGACAAACCCATACAATCCAATCAGTTTCCAATTGCACAGACCCTTACATTACATATTTTTTGTAGATCTAAAGAAGATTGTACAATCAGTTTGTATTGTGCATGGTCAGCTTAAAGGGGTGCTTAGTCCTGAATCCTACAGCAGTGAGACCTTGCTGTCATAACTACAGCCTCTTTTTCTATTCAACTGACAGTTTTTGTTGTTCCCACCCAACTTCAAGTATTTACCTCCGCTTGTTACATTCTCCATAATGTAAAATACATATAAATATTGGCCACAGTAGCTGTACTGAGCCGGGAACTCAAAGCGGGTTTAGTAGGACAGGAACCCCTCATAATAGACACAGCAGGTGGGCAGACCTAGTAACTCAGTGCAGGGATGGTGGGAACCCCTCATAATGGACACAACAGGTGGGCAGACCATGGAGTTGAGTGCAGGGATGGTGGGAACCCCTCATAATGGACACAGCAGGTGGGCAGACCATGGAGCTGAGTGCAGGGATGGTGGGAGAACCTCATAACGGACACAACAGGTGGGCAGACCATGGAGTTCAGTGCAGGGATGGTGGGAGACCCTCATAACGGACACAGCAAGTGGGCAGACCGAGGAGCTCAGTGCAGGGATGGTGGGAGACCCTCATAACAGACACAGCGGGTGGGCAGACCATGGAGTTCAGTGCAGGGATGGTGGGAGACCCTCATAACGGACACAGCAAGTGGGCAGACCGAGGAGCTCAGTGCAGGGATGGTGGGAGACCCTCATAACAGACACAGCGGGTGGGCAGACCATGGAGTTCAGTGCAGGGATGGTGGGAGACCCTCATAACGGACACAGCAGGTGGGCAGACCGAGGAGCTCAGTGCAGGGATGGTGGGAGACCCTCATAACAGACACAGCGGGTGGGCATACCATGGAGTTCAGTGCAGGGATGGTGGGAGACCCTCATAACGGACACAGCAGGTGGGCAGACCATGGAGTTCAGTGCAGGGATGGTGGGAGACCCTCATAACGGACACAGCAGGTGGGCAGACCATGGAGCTCAGTGCAGGGATGGTGGGAGAACCTCATAACGGACACAGCAGGTGGGCAGACCATGGAGTCCAGTGCAGGGATGGTGGGAGACCCTCATAATGGACACAGCAGGTGGGCAGACCATGGAGTTCAGTGCAGGGATGGTGGGAGAACCTCATAACGGACACAACAGGTGGGCAGACCATGGAGTTCAGTGCAGGGATGGTGGGAGACCCTCATAACGGACACAGCAAGTGGGCAGACCGAGGAGCTCAGTGCAGGGATGGTGGGAGACCCTCATAACAGACACAGCGGGTGGGCAGACCATGGAGTTCAGTGCAGGGATAATGGGAGACCCTCATAACGGACACAGCAGGTGGACAGACCATGGAGTTCAGTGCAGGGATGGTGGGAGACCCTCATAACGGACACAGCAGGTGGGCAGACCATGGAGCTCAGTGCAGGGATGGTGGGAGAACCTCATAACGGACACAGCAGGTGGGCAGACCGAGGAGCTCAGTGCAGGGATGGTGGGAGACCCTCATAACGGACACAGCAGGTGGGCAGACCATGGAGCTCAGTGCAGGGATGGTGGGAGACCCTCATAACGGACACAGCAGGTGGACAGACCGAGAAGCTCAGTGCAGGGATGGTGGGAGAACCTCATAATGAGCACAGTAGGTTCTTCTATTGGGTTATGAGTCTTCAACAGTATCTATGTGTAAAGGCAATTTGTTACAATGTAAGATATTACACTGTGTCCTTAGTTGACCTTTGAGTTGGTGGTTCCCGAGAAGGAAGGATTAAAGCTGCTGGTATCACACCTTGCGGGGAGCCTAGTTGGGGTTCCCAATAGGGTAGGAGCCTGTGGACTTACATTGACTTCTGTTACCTGCTACTCTTCACTGAAAAGGACTCTTGTATGAACTTGTTAACTAAACAAGAATGACTATCTCATGGGGCACTATTCAAGCGTACATAGAGAATGTCAGAGAGTTTCCCATGTTGGACACACTGCTGGTCGCCCTGGCGCACACCTGTGTGCGTTGGTGCACGCGTGCCTGTGCGTGCTGGTGTTCGCGCCAGTGTGCAGGAGCACGTGCCTGTGTGCGCTGGTGCACACGCGTCCGTGCATGCATATGCACGCATGCATGCGGTGCGTGCGCGAGCAGAGCTTTTCCCGCCAATTTTCTTAATTAAACTGTCAGTGTGCCTTGGTCCAGTGCTGTCTGATCTGCAGCTACCTGTGACCCTTGCTCCTGTTACCTGTCTGAACACTTGTCTCCTGATTACCCAGCCTGTCTATTGGATTACCCTTGCTTTCCGCCTGCACCTGACCTTGGCTTGCCTTGACCTTGAGCCTGCCTGTTTCTCTGTACTTTGCTGCCTGCCTGTTGCCAACCCTGCCAGTGACGTGACCAGTGTAGCCAACCTACCAGATTGAAATTTACTGGCACGACACCTGAAATTTACTGGCGCAGCCACGTTTTTACTGCCATTTCACAAAAATTACTAAATTAAATTTTTAGGTGCAAATTTCAGAGTTTAGGCTACAAACAAGTACGCTAGGCAAAAATCAATGTGATTTGAGGTAGATATTAAGGTAAAAAAACATATTTTTGTTATTTTCGATATAATAAGGGCAAATTATTTAGTCACCTCACACCCTGGCTCCATCCCCTTCTGCCACCAACACCCCTCTGCGGTGCCACAATCTCCCCCTGCCTCCAATCTCCCCCAGGCCCCCTGCCTCCATCCCCCTCTGAGGTGCCACCAACAACCCCTGTCTCCATCCCCCACCCTCTGCCGTGCCACCATCCCCCTCTGCGGTGCCACCAACACCCCCTGCCTCCAATTACCCCCTGCCACTAACACCCCCACCCTCCAATCTCCCCTGCCTCCAATCTCTCCCTGCCTCCATTTCCCTCCATCCCCCTCTGCGGTGCCACAATCTCCCCCTGCCTCCAATCTCCCCCAGGCCCCCTGCCTCCATCCCCCTCTGCGGTGCCACCAACAACCCCTGTCTCCATCCCCCACCCTCTGCGGTGCCACCATCCCCCTCTGTGGTGCCACCAACACCCCCTGCCTCCAATTACCCCCTGCCATTAACACCCCCAGCCTCCAATCTCCCCCTGCCTCCAATCTCTCCCTGCCTCCATTGCCCTCAATCCCCCTCTGCGGTGCCACAATCTCCCCCTGCATCCAATCTCCCCCAGGCCCCCTGCCTCCAT
The DNA here is from genome assembly GCA_029574335.1 of Rana kukunoris. NCBI lineage: Eukaryota > Metazoa > Chordata > Amphibia > Anura > Ranidae > Rana > Rana kukunoris. The sequence continues at coordinate 134,140,776 of CM056058.1, forward strand.
CCCCCTCTGAGGTGCCACCAACAACCCCTGTCTCCATCCCCCACCCTCTGCCGTGCCACCATCCCCCTCTGCGGTGCCACCAACACCCCCTGCCTCCAATTACCCCCTGCCACTAACACCCCAGCCTCCAATCTCCCCCTGCCTCCAATCTTTCCCTGCCTCCATTGCCCTCCATCCCCCTCTGCGGTGCCACAATCTCCCCCTGCCTCCAATCTCCCCCAGGCCCCCTGCCTCCATCCCCCTCTGCGGTGCCACCAACAACCCCTGTCTCCATCCCCCACCCTCTGCTGTGCCACCATCCCCCTCTGCGGTGCCACCAACACCCCCTGCCTCCAATTACCCCCTGCCACTAACACCCCCAGCCTCCAATCTCCCCCTGCCTCCAATCTCTCGCTGCCTCCATTGCCCTCCATCCCCCTCTGCGGTGCCACCGCAGCCACCATCACCCCCTGCCTCCAATCACCCCCTGCTTCCAATCTCCATGCGCAGTTCCAAGCTGAACCGATTTCAGCTATTTTTACTGGCACGTTTCAGCAACCACGGACATTTACGAAAGGAGAAAAAAACTGCCAACACTGGACCCAACCATCCCGCTCTGCTCCTGCTCAGCATCATCTGCCTGTGTTCCTGTTGCCTGTCCACCCGGACACCTTCTCCTCTGCACCTGGATCAAAAGCTGCATCTCTTGCAACTACCCGCCAGGCTCCCATACCACTCCGCACTCCCGTGGCTCCTGTCCATACTACCAGGGGCTGTGAGTTGGACACGTAAGGGAGACCTTCCTCTGCTCAATTGGGCTCTTCAGTGTGGTACGTACAAGTCTGACAGAGAGCTTTGTCAGATATGTGATGAAGATGTTATCAAGTACTGCTCAAATGTCTCACTTAACTACCTCAGTAAAAGTTCTTTATTGTTCATCTAAATTGCCTGGTTTGAAGTCTCTAAAGGTGTGCATGTAAGGCGTATCAAAAGATACAGCAAGAGACTGAAGAAAAGTTAAAGAAGATACAGTACATGGGTCTAACGAGCAGAGAAGCTGTCCTTAGGAGGTTAGATTGCTGTTGAAAATGACGTTGTTTTTGTGTCACTTGCTCAATCAACCAACCAGCCAGGAAATGGGTGACATTGAAGGGCTGATTGATATTTTTGTAGTGAAGGGGTGGAGTGGTTGACTCCTTTTCTAACGACCGACTCCCAACATATTGGGACCGATCTCATGGCACAGAGTACCTAGGAACCTAGCCTGGAAAGAGCGATGTGATGGGGTCCCCGGGAGGAGAACAAGCATGGAGTTATGGAGAAAGAGCCAGATTCAGAAAGAAGTTACGTCGGCGTATCTGTTGATACGCCGCGTAAGTTCTTGGATGCGCCGGCGTATCTTTTTTCTGTATTCAGAAAGCAAGATATGCCGGAATTTTGCTAAGTTACAAGCGGCGTAAGTCTCTTACGCTGTCGTATCTTAGTTGCATATTTACGCTGGCCGCTAGGTGGCGCTTCCGTAGATTTACGCGTCGAATATGCAAATTAGGTAGATACGCCGGTTCAGAAACATAGTTGTGCCCGGCGTATCTATTTGCGTCGTTTATGTAAGGCTTTTTTGGGCGTAAATTTACCCCTGCTATAGGAGGCGTAGCCAATGTTGAGATCCGCGCTATAGACAAAAGACGTACACTGCGCGGCTCTCAAGTGCCAAGTGGACGTCTTTGGACGTCATTTAAAGTGCATTACCCGCGCGCGCCACTGGGTGGCGGGCAGCGCGTAAACACTGTCCCGGCGCATCGCTGAAGAGCCGATGCGTGTACCTGGAGGCCGCGATGTCCGCCGGGTACACGCGATCGGCGGGAACACAGCAGGTGACAGCAGGGACGTGGAGCTTTGTGTGTAAACACAGAGCTCCACGTGCTGTCAGAGGAGAGGAGACCGATCTGTGTCCCTTGTACATAGGGACACAGCATCGGTTACCTCCCCAGTCAGCCCCCTCCCCCCACACAGTTAGAACACACCCAGGATACACATTTAACCCCTTCCTCACCCCCTAGTGTTAACCCCTTCCCTGCCAGTCACATTTATACAGTAATTAGTTCATTTTTATAGCACTGATCGCTGTATAAATGTGAATGGTCCCAAATTTGTGTCAAAAGTGTCCGATGTGTCTGCCGCAATATTGCAGTCCCAATAAAAATCGCAGATCGCCGCGATTACTAGTAAAAATAATAATTCTGTTCCCCATTTTGTAGGCGCTATAACTTTTGCGCAAACCAGTCGCTTATTGTGATTTATTATTTTTTTTTTACAAAAATACGTAGAAAAATACATATAGGCCTTAACTGAGAAAAATAATAGTTTGGGATATTTATTATAGCAACAAGTAAAAAATATATATATTGTCGCTTTTTTTTGTTTATAGCACAAAAAATAAAAACCGCAGAGGTGATCAAATACCACCAAAATAAAGCTCTATTTGTGGGGAAAATAGGACGTCAATTTTGTTTGGAAACCACGTCGCACGACGGCGCAAATGTCAGTAAAAGCAACGCTGTGCCGGAAGCTGAAATTTCGTCTGGGCACGAAGGAGGTTTATGTGCCCAGTAAGCAAGTGGTTAAGTATGGACGCCGGGACAGCGTCAAATCTTTCGTTGTTTGTGTCGTTTGCGTAAATTGTTCGCGAATAGGGCTGTGCGTAAGTTACCTTCACGTCGAAAGCATTGAGTATTTGTGACGTGATTTTGAGCATGCGCACTGGGATACGTCCACGGACGGCGTTCGCAAAGAGCGTCAATTACGTGGGGTCACGATTCATTACATGGATCACGCCCACCTTCCACCTACTTTGAATTATGCGGGCTTACGCCGGCCTATTTACTATACGCCACCGTATAGTAAAAATAATATCTCAGGTTTAGTAAAGAACAAATGTTGTTAGTTATAGCACCCAAGGCAATTTTTGCATTAAAGGGGTTGTAAAGGTACAATTTTTTTTCCTAAATGGCTTCCTTTACCTTAGTGTAGTCCTCTTAACTTACCTCATCCTTCCATTTTGCTTTTAAATGTCCTTATTTCTTCTGAGAAATCCTCACTTCCTGTTCTTCTGCCTGTAACTACACACAGTAATGGGAGGCTTTCTCCCTGGTGTGGAGAAAGCCTCTTGAGGGGGGAGCAGGAGTGTCAGGATGCCCACTAACTAGGGATGAGCTCCGCATTCAAAAACGTACGTAAGTTCGACTCGAACATTGTCTGTTCATACGTTAGACGAAATTCGAACAAAACGGGTCGTTTGCACCAAATTGGAGTGACGCACAACGGCCCATAATTTACCGCGGCATTGCGCGCTGATGATTGGCTAAACATGCACTATGACCCTGCATGCTTGGCCAATCACAGCGCGCAAAAAACGGAGAGCAATAATTGGCCAAAGCCAGGGTGGCTTTGGCCAATTATGGCTCAGGGCTTTAGCACACGCCCCACACTATAAAAGGCCGCCTGCTGGGCGGCCTCGTGTAGTGTGTTGCGGTTGTTAATGAGAGCAGTCAGAGAGACAGAGAGATTGTCTTTTTAGATAGCTAGATAGAGCAGGCAGGCTAGTCAGTTTAGCTTAATTTACAGTGTGTAGATGATATATATACATCCCAGGTGTTGTACATATATTTATACACTGTATAGCTTAGCTAGATCAGTTCTTCCTAATTTACTGGCAGGCAGGTGATTGTGCTATTTAAAGACGTTATCACACATATAGACACCCAGCAGGTACAATATTTAAAGGAATTTTTCATTTTTTTTATTTTTTATTTAAGCATCATTAAAATCACTGCTCCTGGAGCAGTGATTTTAATAATGTTTAAATAAAAAAAAAAAAAAAAATCCTTTAAATATTGTACCTGCTGGGTGTCTATAGTTTGCCTGTGAAAACATCTTTGAGAACCCGGGTCTTGCCCGAGGGAACATGTATCAATGGAAAAAAGTTTTAAAAACGATCGTTTTTAAAACTTCACACCAGGGAGAAAGCCTTGCACCACTGTGTGGAGTTACAGACAGAAGAACAGGAAGTGAGGATTTTTCAGAAGAAATAAGGACATTTAAAACCAAAATGCAAGGATTAGGTAAGTGAAGGAGGACTGCACTAAGGTAAAGGAAGCTATTTAGGGGATTTTTTTTCCTTTACAGTCCCTTTAATTTAGTATTGTATAACAAAACTGAAGAATAAATAAGTAAATAAATAATTTATTAGATGGGAATGAGGGACACCTATCAGTAAAAGTATGCAGGCATAGGACACACCCCTTGCCACGTCCCCTAAAGGAGAATGGTACAAAAAATAAGATTGGTTAAACCCACAAGTAGTTTTTTTTACCACTACTATTCCTTTATATTGGCTCTTGGAATTTACAAATGCAGCAATTTAGAAATCAGATGAAAGGTTTAGGGCTGGAAAATACTTTTTGATAGATAAAAAGTGCATTTTATACACATCTATATTGAACAGGCCAAAATGAGGGACAAATGAGGAGGAAAGAAGGACATTGCTCCAAATCAGGGACAGTCCCTCAAAATCAGGGACAGTTGGGAGCTATGACGGAGGGGAAACCTTCCAATAGGGACACTAGTTCTGGTGACAACCTGGAATTTCCCTCAGTTTGGAGGGATTTCCTCTCACTTCCTGTTTTGGCTATGGGACAGGAAGTGAAGGGAAAACTCCCAATGAAACACGTAGACAGTATAAACAGTATAAAACTCATCCTCCTGATGTGTGTCAGATGTGTTACACACCTTCATGGGCTCGTCAGTGCCAGGAAATGAGTATTATGTGTCATTGAATGTGAAATCCTTCCACCTCTGCACGCCACCTGAGGATTCCAGACCGGGTTATGTAATGTGTGTGCTCTCTACTGCTCCCAAGTGGTAAGTTTTATAACAATGATTCCCTCCAAACACACAAATTTGTATAGCTCTGACATATTCTGTGGTGCTGTACAGAGAACACAAAGCCAGTCACATCAGTCTCTGTACCAGAGGAGCTTGCACTCTAATGTCCCACCACAGTCACACTATTATTATATGGGTCATGATGAAATTAATTATTCAGGTCGTTTGTAAATTTCAGTACACAATAAGTCCTTCCATGTGACCGGGCCCCATTGGAGATACCAAACATACGCAAAGCGGGAGATTGTGATTGGCTCTCTGCAGCGGCTCTGGTGTGAATTGAACAGGAGCCCTCTGTGTCTTTTGGTCCGTTTCAGGTCCAAATTCAGCCCAAAATTGGAGCTGAAATCCGGTGAATGGAGACGCACCGGACTCCTGCTGTGAGCCGCTGCGATCTGTAGTGTGAACCCAGCCTTAAATAGAAATATAATGCTAAACATTTTTGTATGACTATAACAACACATTGTGTGCGTGGAATAGGGGCGCTAAAAGAAAATTGAATAAATAGGTGAATAAATACAACCTATCCCAATATAAACATAAATCCTTATTGCAAATTATTTAAAAAATGTGCAATTTACATATAAAGTCAATGGTAATGACAACACCTGCAGTGAAATAGTGTGCAATTACATATAAATAAAATGTTGTTCAACAATATACAATATACAGTGAGATGTATAGTGACCATAAATAATATTAAAGTGCTCCGTGCTCAAAATCCTTGTGGTAGGTTCCACCTTCACCAATAGGACACCTCAAGTGGGGATGGATGGCTCCTTACCAGATGATGTTGACCTAAACTAAGGTCAATAGAGCTTGGGTAACAACACCTTTCACATGGGGATTCCAATGTAGTTTGACGAGTATTGCAGATGTCATAAAGAAAAAGGAAGAACAGCTCCCATAGTGTAAAACTATTTATTAAGATGTAAAATAGCAAAAACACAGTGCCAAGTGGCCTCTTACTTGGATAAGTGCCCGTATCCCGGCACTGAGGCTGTAAGCTTGTAAGTATGGAGAGAGAAGCGAAGACCGGCGTGCGTTCCACTGCAGTGCGCGAGGAAACCAGATAACCGGATGTGGATAATCAATGCATGCCCAGGTACCGCCTCGACATATGTTTCGATATGATCGTCATCAGGAAGCGTACCTGGCGCACGCTAAGGGCTAATGATATAGGCCTGTCAATCACCAGATGGGAGGGGCAATACGATACTACAACAGCCTCTGTTCCGGTTATGGCAGCCATACAATAAACAGTCGTGACACAGAAATCAAAAAGCGCGTTCGCAACCATTTGCAGTATGCAAACGTAACCGCAGATTCGAAATACAAAAACATACTCAAGTGGCAAACATATCCCCAGATATTATATAACAATCCGTAGATACAAATGAGTAATGTCAGTCTCCAAACCACAGTTTAAATAAAAAACAAGTGTGCATATACATGTAAAATGAAAATGCATGAATATTAACTGGGTAGTACCATCCTACAATCTAAATAGAGACAAACCCTTGCACATATGCTGCTAATAAATCTTTGGCATATCAATTACTATATTACTTAAAACCAACTAAATGTAGGATATGTAAAATATTTAAAATATTAATAAAAAAAAATTAAAATATATATTTTTTATGAATAAAAATAAAAATAAAAGTATATATAAATGAAATTTTAATATTGGATTTATATAATCAATGCTGGACCTAAACATTTATATTATATTAAAAAAGCCCTCTTTATTCATCGGTCAAAAAGACGCAAGGCAAAAAATGCCATCACACAAGCTCATATTAGTGATCTTAAAACATCTATGGCCCCCTTTATGGAAACCAAAGAGTATTTGGAAAGGGCTCAGACCTTGCAAATTCATTTAACCAAATATGATACCAACATCAAAAATAAAAAACTTAAAAAATATCATAGAGATATGAAAGATTATCATGATTCCAAGGCCTACAAGTGGCAGATCAAAACTGACACTAGTAGTTCCAAAGAATCTACTATGGAGAGAGATTCAGAAGTACAAAATGTGGTTACTTTAGCAACCAATAAAAATAAAGCTAAATCTTCTACCCCCAAAAAATCCAAAAAACCAACTATACCCCAAGGATCCTCACAACAGGGAGGTAGGGGACCACCACCCCCACCGTATGGTGGCTATCCTACGGGGCCCCCAAATAATTATTACCCTACTCCCTATATGGCACCTACTCACAATAGATATGCCCCACTGGACAATCGTCCAATGGATTATAATTATAATAATTATTACCAAGGTCCCCCACACTATACCTCCAGACCCCCTAGAGGGAAACCTAGGGGCAATCATAGAGGCAAACAACATGGACCTAACCCTGGACAGGCATCGGGGGAATGGAGGGGCTGGAACGAGCCCTACAAAATTCCCACCAATGCCCCACAACCCCAGCAAGAACATTTAGGCCTAGAGGTAAAAGAGGGGGAACCAGAAAGAAAAAGACCCAGGGACCATTAGGAGAGGGCATTTTTAATCTGGCAGGTGTTGACTTATCTCGGGCGGAGCTAATAGTATTGTCACATGGATTAAAATTTGCTCCAAGTAAAAATCTAAACAAATTTGAGACCTTCATTGATGTGGAAAAATTTGTGAGGAAACTCAATATCAAAAAACATTTTTCCCAGCAACCCACATATGAACCCCAAACCAACACCACTATGTTCAAACATAGTGGGTTAAAGAACAGTTCAGTTTTTAATCCAAAAAAGGGGACCCACCACCATGTGGAGGTTTTTAAACATATGGTACAAGGGAAAATTCAAGATTTAGATATTAAAGCTTTTAATACAAAACATACCAGCAACCATAACCTAGTGTCGGATGGAATTAAAGCCTTAGAAGAAAATAAAAACATAGTAGTCCGCCCTGCCGATAAAGGCGGTGGAGTGGTAATACTTAAGAAAACAGACTATTATGGAGAAATCCAACGTTTGCTGAGTGCTACAGACACTTATTCTCTTCTTCCTGGGGATCCTTTGGGTAAACTCAAAAATGAGCTTACCCTCTGGGTTAAAGATGGTCTAACCCAATCTATTCTTACAGATAAAGAGGCACAATATTTGGTCCCAAAAGTACCCCGTACACCTGTACTGTACACTATTCCAAAAATCCACAAAAACAATACGCACCCACCCGGGAGGCCTATTGTTAGCGGAATAGGTTCTCTCTATTCTAGAGTGGGCGAGTACTTGGATATTTATCTCCAACCCTTGGTCACTCAAGGTAAATCCTATTTAAAGGATAGTAGAGAACTTATCAAGTCCTTAGCAACATTTACAGTTTCCGAAAATGTATGGCTGGTTACTGTAGATGTCGAATCGCTTTATACCAACATTCGCCAACCTGATGCAATTTCAGCTGTTCGACAAGCATTAGAACTCCAATCTGCAATACCCTCGGCTCAGATTAATTTTTTGGTTAAGGGACTCCTACTGGCCATGGGAAATAATTATTTCTGGGCCCAAGGAAATTTTTATAAGCAGATCAGAGGAGTCGCAATGGGTGCTCGGTATGCACCCAGTGTGGCAAACCTGGTACTCAATCGATGGGAGGAGGAAACCATCTATAGAGACAAAGCTACCTCTCTGGTTTACTATCGGAGGTATATAGATGATATTGTACTTCTATGGGAGGGCTCCCAACTCTCCATAGAACAATTTTTAGTCAAAATGAACAATAATAATTATGGTCTCAGCTTCACCGCTGAATTTAACAAGACCTCAATTCACTATTTGGACCTCATCTTAACAAAACAAGGTAACCAGATCCACACTATGACTTACTTTAAGCCAACTGACCGTAATGGATATGTACCAACCTCCAGTTGCCATCATCCCAAATGGTTGGGTGCTATACCAAAGGGCCAATTTATGCGAATTCGGAGAAATTGTAATGATATAGTGGACTACGAACAACAGTCAGAGGTACTCACTACCAAATTTATAGAAAAGGGCTATTGCCCAAACCAATTACGGAAGGCCCAAAAAGAAGTTTTGGACATGGACAGACAAGCCTTATTAGTAAGTAAGGTGAAACCTCCAAGAAAAGAAGATGTGCCTTTTTTGTCTGGATATCATAGGCAATATAGGAATATAGAAAAAATAATTAAAGAGTATTGGCCAATCCTACTCAAAGATAGTGATTTGGCCAAAATTCTACCTACATGTCCTACCTTCATATACCGGCGAGCACCAGGGCTGAGAAATATGGTGGCAGCTAATGTCCCAGATCCTCCGGCAAAACCCCTTACCTTTCTTGATGGGTCCAGTTTCCATTATTGTACCCGATGCAGATCATGCAAAAAAACAAAAAGGCAAGGAAAAAAGGTTAACAAATTCAAATCTAGTGTAACCAACCGGGAATACACCATCAAACCACTGATCACGTGCCATTCCAAGTTTGTTACCTATGTACTGGTATGTCCCTGTAACCTTCAATATGTTGGCCGCACTACCCGAGAACTCAAGATTAGAATTAACGAACATGTCGCCAACATTATAAAAGGTTATTCTGATCATAGTGTGTCCAAACATTTTGATCTCTATCACAACAGGGATCCTAGCTTACTCACTTTTTTTGGGATAGATAGAATCACTAATCATTGGCGTGGAACCGACATGATTAAGGCGGTATCCCAGAATGAGACCCAGTGGATCCATCGCCTTAGGACGATGAGGCCACAGGGCCTCAACATTGAGCTGGACCTCAATTGCTTTTTGACCGATGAATAAAGAGGGCTTTTTTAATATAATATAAATGTTTAGGTCCAGCATTGATTATATAAATCCAATATTAAAATTTCATTTATATATACTTTTATTTTTATTTTTATTCATAAAAAATATATATTTAAAACATTTTTTATTAATATTTTAAATATTTTACATATCCTACATTTAGTTGGTTTTAAGTAATATAGTAATTGATATGCCAAAGATTTATTAGCAGCATATGTGCAAGGGTTTGTCTCTATTTAGATTGTAGGATGGTACTACCCAGTTAATATTCATGCATTTTCATTTTACATGTATATGCACACTTGTTTTTTATTTAAACTGTGGTTTGGAGACTGACATTACTCATTTGTATCTACGGATTGTTATATAATATCTGGGGATATGTTTGCCACTTGAGTATGTTTTTGTATTTCGAATCTGCGGTTACGTTTGCATACTGCAAATGGTTGCGAACGCGCTTTTTGATTTCTGTGTCACGACTGTTTATTGTATGGCTGCCATAACCGGAACAGAGGCTGTTGTAGTATCGTATTGCCCCTCCCATCTGGTGATTGACAGGCCTATATCATTAGCCCTTAGCGTGCGCCAGGTACGCTTCCTGATGACGATCATATCGAAACATATGTCGAGGCGGTACCTGGGCACGCATTGATTATCCACATCCGGTTATCTGGTTTCCTCGCGCACTGCAGTGGAACGCACGCCGGTCTTCGCTTCTCTCTCCATACTTACAAGCTTACAGCCTCAGTGCCAGGATACGGGCACTTATCCAAGTAAGAGGCCACTTGGCACTGTGTTTTTGCTATTTTACATCTTAATAAATAGTTTTACACTATGGGAGCTGTTCTTCCTTTTTCTTTATGACATCTGCAATACTCGTCAAACTACATTGGAATCCCCATGTGAAAGGTGTTGTTACCCAAGCTCTATTGACCTTAGTTTAGGTCAACATCATCTGGTAAGGAGCCATCCATCCCCACTTGAGGTGTCCTATTGGTGAAGGTGGAACCTACCACAAGGATTTTGAGCACGGAGCACTTTAATATTATTTATGGTCACTATACATCTCACTGTATATTGTATATTGTTGAACAACATTTTATTTATATGTAATTGCACACTATTTCACTGCAGGTGTTGTCATTACCATTGACTTTATATGTAAATTGCACATTTTTTAAATAATTTGCAATAAGGATTTATGTTTATATTGGGATAGGTTGTATTTATTCACCTATTTATTCAATTTTCTTTTAGCGCCCCTATTCCACGCACACAATTGTTATAATTCAACCCATTGTTTTATCCAGGGAGCAGCTTTTCTATTTTAATTTTCTCACCCCTCCCCCACATTGGCGCAAGATTTTCCACACAAATACCTTTATAACAACACATTACAAATACCTTTTTTTCCCCTTTTTTTATAAGTGATCACATTCCTGTGTTCTCAACTGCATAAGAGCTGGGGGAGGAGAAGTAACAGTACACTGAGCTCCCCAGTGAATGGCTATGCAGCAGGGGCGTGTCAGGACAAGTCTGATAATTGGAGGAGAGCAGGATGAGTTCCCAGCATAGCCAGAGAGCTGACCACACTGTGCTCTCCTGCTTAGTGTGATCAGTTTTTAATAGGAAAGCAGAGAGACTAAATCCAATTGAGAATCTGTGTCAAGACTTGAACATTGCTTTTCACAGTCGCTCTCCATCCAATCTGACAGAGTTTGAGCTATTTCGCAAAGAAGAATGGGCAAAAATATCACTCTCTAGATGTGCAAAGCTGGTAGAAACATATCCAAAAATATTTCCTCTTTTTTCATCATCTCCAACCATATTGGTTTATCCAATTTTCTTTCCATCTGGCTGTTGGGGTGTTTAGAGAGAGGGAGGGCCCTGTTCTATTTGCCCCAGTCATCGGCGTTTTGATCTGGCACTCTTCCCCCTTCCGCCGCTATGCATCCTGGGTCATGTAGTACTGGAACCGTCAGCTCTCGGGAGCATGCGCATTGGCGCCTCTTGCCCACCTCGCACCTGGTGACGTCAGACGCCGGGTCCATCGGCAGTACACTATTTAAACCTGCTTCCTTGGCATCTGCCTTGTTGAAAGCAGGGGGACCTGGGTTAGCGGCCATAACACTGATGTGGTTTTTGCCTTGTCTTTGAGACATCCCATCTTTCTTTTTGCTCCTTTCTATTTACTCAATTGATACTTTATTTTATTTTAAAAGCAGGAAATACTATATTATCTATTTTGTTTATCGATTATGTTGAGACATTCGTCTATTAGCGTCTCTTGTGTTATAGAAACTTACTAAACATTACTTGTTACTTTGCCTGGATTATTCTATATTAAAAAACTATCTCTCCTATTAAAAAAAAAAAAAAAACACTCTGGGCCAGATTCAGCGCATACGCCGGCGTTACAGGAGATGCACGGCGTAAGTCTAAACCTGCGCATGCGTATCGATGCGCCGCATCCCCAAAACGATATACGCATGAAATCTAATTTTTTTAGACCGGCGTAATTTCGATAGACCGGCGCATCTGTGCACGCAAAACTGCACTAGACACACCATTGATTTGCTAGTCAAATATGCAAATAAGGGAGTTACGGAGATCCACAAAAGTAGGTTGGTGCAGCGCAGGCTACAAGCTGCGCGCAACAGCTGCACGTCCTGTCTAAAATTAGTCCATATAAAAGGTGGTATAAAATTAGACAATCCGTCTACATGTCAGCTAAAGCAACACTGTTAGGGACGAGCTGAGCAGTCACACTTGCAGGACAACAAACTGTATGCCAACATGCCAGGGGCATCCATGCTCATAGCTATACTACTGACTTTAGATGAGCAAAGAAGGAGGAGGGCACGGAGGAGGGCACGGAGGAGGGCACGGGAGAGGATTTTTTTTCAAAAACGTTTTATTTGCTTTTATAAACATTATAAAAAATATATATACATACATATATACATCAATACATAACATACATACAAATTACAAACACGGTCTCACTATCTTTCAATAGCCCTTTAAAACCTTGATGGATATAATAATCTAATCTGATACAATATTCTTATCTGATACAAGCCCCTCACTCTTTACTTGATATATCACACACGCATAGACATCTTTGGCATTAGTGATTCTGAGGTGTCTCGCATCTTCAGATTCACCCCTCATGCCATCCTGGAATTAACCACAACCCTGCAGGAGGACATCACCAGCCCAACACATGACACCACCCATGACAGCTACATATACAATCCTAGCCCCATCCCCACAGATTTCGAACAGAACATGTATGGGGACAGCTGGCTGGTTGGTGAGTGACATGGGTGGCAGGCATGACTGTCCCCCCCCCCCATGATGCTGAAATCACAAGGGGCACATGCACTACTAACATCCTCCTGTCTTATCCCTTCAGGGTGACTCTGCATATGCCCTGGGACCCCATCTCATGACTCCTATCCGGAACCCCCCATGGTACCCTGTTGTATTCCCCAAACTTTGTGTGCCAGATTATCGGTGCATGCTGTTGCACAACTTCGCAGTGAGAAAGGGCCTGGAGATTGACATAAGTGATGACCTGACCCCTGAACCAGACAATCCCCCCCTAACCGAGGCTACCCTGTCTTCTGAGGGAAGAGCAGCCAGGAGACAGCTCACATTAGGCATCTTTGCACGTTAAACACACACATTAATCATGGCCCAATGAGAATGCATGCATGCACACCACTGTGGTCCCTAGCACAGACACCCCACATCCTCATCACATTGGATTAGCACAAGCCCACCATGCAGGACCATGCAGCCACGCCACGGCTCCAATTATGTCACTGTACATTCATACACCATTCACACGGACCTGGGGATCACTTCTCCCTGGTCCTGGGGATCACTTCTCCACCACAAATGAGGGTGACACCCCTTTTCCGGCAGGAATGTCACCCCCACATTCCAAAATCATTCACAAACAGAACCAAAAAAAAAAAAAAATTTAAAAAAAATGCCCAGCAAAAAATAAAAATTCCCAGCAAAAATATAATTAAAAAAAAAACACAACAAAGAAAACACAGAAAAGACAAAAATCACTCTGCAAAACACTATCCAAAACAGTCACCAAATATCTCAAAGACACGTCACAAACAAACAAACGCTAATAAACAACAGAACAAAAGCACCTTGCTGTATAGGGAGGGATACAAAGGGATGTACTTTTGCAAAGGAAGGGCGTTTGTGTCTGTCTATTTAAGCTCTCTGCGTAGCTCACTAAGTTGCCCGGGTCCACTTCCAATTTCACTGATTGCGCCGTTCCCGAGTTGTGAGCATGCGCACAGAGGTGCTGACCATGGTCTGCTTCATGTGCGCATGCGCGATCCGGCCGGCCCTTCATTTGCATGGGGTCACGGCTCATTTCAATGTAACACGCCCACGTCCTTCCCAATTTGAATTACTCCGCCTTACGCCTCGGGAATTACGTTGCACCGGCGCAAATTTCTGCACAAATACTACGAGGAAAATATGTGCCAATGTACCTGAATCTGGCCCTCTGTTTCTTTTCTCTTATATGCCCCTCTTTGAGGATAGTGGCTAAACCATTAACCATGGATTAATGGATTAACCATTATTCTAATTTTGGTTCTTGTTTATAAATTTTCAGACTGACATCTGTAGGTGGCGTCTCTGACAGGATGTACGCCATTATCCCCTTTTTCTGTTTCAATTAGTACTTGCTTTTATGTAAGTGACATCCTTAGGCCGCGTACATACGATCAGACTGGTCTGATGAAACTGGTCAGACGGACTGTTTTCATCGGACCACGCTGAAGTGGTCTGATGGTCTGATGTGCGTCCACACCAAAAATCCGATCAGACCAGAACGCGGTGACGTAGAACACAATGACGTGCTGAAAAAACGAAGTTCAATGCTTCCAAGCATGTGTCGACTTGATTCTGAGCATGCGCAGGTTTTTGGTCCGATGCTTTGACGTACTAACCATCGAATCTGTCCGACGGACAGGTGTCCGTCGGACAGATTTTAAAGCAAGTTTTAAAACTTTCGTCCAACGGACAACTGTCCGATGGGCCGTACACACCATCGAATTGGTCCGATTAAACTGGTCAGACAGGTTTAATCAGACAGGTCTGATCGTGTGTACGCGGCCTGTGGCCTCGTACACACGATCAAATCTGTCTGCTGGAAACGGTCTGCTAGACCGTTTCAGCAGACAGCTTCGATCGTGTGTACGGGCAAACAGACGGATTTGGCCACCCGACAGATTTCAAAGCATGCTTTGAAATCTGTCGGCTGGGAACCCGTCCGCCCGACATGTCTGCTGGTTAGTACGCTAACCAGCAGACATGTCTTCTCGCACACGCGCCGAATGATTTCGATGCATGCGCGGAAGTGTTTTACTTCCTGGTGCAGTGACGTGGCGGCGTCAACGTCACCGACACGTCAGCGCGCTGTCTGCTGGCGGGGATTTTGGTTTGCTCGTGTGTACACGCGAGCAAACCAAAATGCCAGCAGACAGATCTGTTCAAATCGGTCGGTCCGACCGATTTGAACAGACAGATTTGATAGTGTGTACGAGGCCTTAGTGTTAGCACTACTATTGTATCCAGTCTTGTTTATTTTAACCATATACTTATTTTATATTATTTTTTATCCTATTTTTTTCCTATTTTTCCGCTCTTTACCCAGTCTGTCCTTTGTAGTCTCCTCTGTGGTTATCTCGGGACACTCTTCCCTATAGGAGGGATTCCTGTTCTCATCCAAGGCATTGGTTGTTGGTGGACTGTGGTTTGAATGAGCAGCTGGGTAAGAATGGCCTTAGCAGTATCTTTGACCACTTATTGGATTCATTTTCTATTTTTATTCTTAGATTGTAGATGTTTAGTAATAATTGTATGTGTAATGCTCACTCCCGCAGGAGCGGCTGGTTTGATGTGGGATCGGCGTAATTAAAGTTACCTCTGTAATATGTCTAGGGGTGATAGCAGTGATGAGAGCAGTGACGGAATATCCAGGCAATTAGTTGACGTTTTCAATGCTTTTATTTCCTGATCCAACACGACCAACAGGCAACTTGAGGTAGACAGGATAGGTTGGTGAAAAGAAAAACTTTGCAGATTCAGGCTATGAATAGGAGAAGAGAAGCAGTCCTGCTTCCGATGATTATACTCGCTTTCGTCGCCACCCCAGTCGGGATGGGTGCAGTGCACCCGGACAGGCGTCCCTCACAGACCTGGCAGCCGGAGTGTCACTGTGAGCTCTGAGAAGGAACAAGTCTCTGCCACTGACTTGGCTTTAGTGAATTAGTAAAGGCCTCTGCCACAGGTCCAATACTCAAGGACAGGAATTAAAGCGGATCCTCTCAGTAAATAGTTGGGGTCACCACCTGACAGTTTGCAGCATACAACCTGTTAGTGTCCTGTCACCCAGATCCTCGATGGTTTCGTCTAAATCCTATTGGATCACCTGCCTCCAGGTTCACCTCAGACCGACTCCCCACCAAATAGCATCCAGCTTGGGATCTCTCTCTAAGTGTTGGGGTCCCAGTAAGTCACTGGGGCCCCTCTGCGACTTTGGTTGCCCTGAGCCAGGAGGGCTCAGAGTCTGAAACTTGTGCACCCCGGCCAGGTGGGCCATAGTAGCGGGGCCCGTAATGTGCGCACACGCCAAAGGTGGGTGCCGCACCTGCGACCCGTTGCGGGTAGGAGACCTGGGTAGAAGACCTAAACAATGGCGTCAACGCCAGAAATACCCTCCCCAAGCAGGCCCTGCGAGGGAGAACATCCTCTAATTGGCTGCTGGGGAAAGGCGCTTTCTGCCTGGACCCTCTGGCGCCACCTGTCGACCAAGGAATAGAAGTGTATCCCTGGAACACAGAATGGGACCACAGGGAGCCCAGCCCGAACAATTTGTACAAATAAACATGGATGAGAGCAATGTAACTTTCTCACCCCCTCTAAATTTATATAGCGTCCTAACTGAAAGTATAGGGGCGCTACATATGTCTTTTCATTTGTACAGTTGTATAGTAGCATTGATTGCCTTTGCATACCCCTGAAGAAGCTTTGTTAGCGAAACATGTCGGGATCATGCGATTTCTTCCATCTTGGCTTGATCATAACCTGCTAATTATGACCGCCATTTACTCATTATCTCTGTAAAATGCCAGTTCATGTATACATTTATTCAGGATCAGTTTTTAACAGGTCTGTATTTAATAAAATATTTAATTGTATATTATTGAATCTAAACGATTTCTTTCTCATCACTGCATGAGTATCTATTGCATCGTAAAAATCCCTTTTCTTCTTTCTTTCTTTTTTTACTATATCCAAAAAGACTTGCAGCTGTAATTGCACCCAAAGGTGACATTCGGCTTGTGCCTACTAGGTTATAGATAGCATATTTAGATACACTAACAAACTGAAGCCCAACTCCAGCTAATACTTTATAAGCAGTTACAGTAAATTGTTTTTCCATAAATAAATAAAAGCTCATCATTGTAAGCACCCTTGTCTGTAGAAAATGGTTTGTCTCAACACTCTTAACTGATAAATTTGCATGAGAGCTTGTTCTGATGGAAAACAACAAAGGGCCAGATTCAGATACATTTGCGTATCTTTAGAAAGAAAATACGTTACGCCGCCGCAACTTAGAGAGGCAAGTGCTGTATTGACAAAGCACTTGCTCCCTAAGTTACGGCGGCGTAAAGTAAATGGGCCTAATTCAAAGTAGGAAGGAGGTGGGCGTCATGTATTTAAATTAAGCATGACCCCATGCTAATGAATGGCAGCTCGAACTGGGCATGTGCGCGCATGCTCAGAATAATGTCGAAAAAACTCCCTAAGTGACATCGTCGCGCAATGCCTACGACGTGTGAACGTAACCTACGCCCAGCCCTATTCCCGTACTACGTAAACGACATAAAATTCGACTGCGTCGTTCCCTGGCCCATACCTTTGCATTAGCTGCGCCTCATATAGCAGGGGTAACTTTACGCCCGGACGTAAGCCTTACGCAAAGCACGTATATGAAGCGGCCGGGCGTATCTATGTTTGTGAATCGGTGTATCTCCCTCATTTGCATGTTTCTAATGGGATCGCTGAATGCGTCCAGCGTAACTATGCGCCCACGATACGCCGGCGTAGGCATATCTCGCTTTGTGAATCGGCGTAAAGATACGACGTTGCACATTTGAAATTACGGCGGCGTATCTGGAGATACGCCAACGTAAATGCTTTCTGAATCTGGCCCTAACTGGCCAGACCACCAGGTGAGAATAAAAGAAAGAAAGCCTAAAAAAAAGAAAACAAATGCAGCTATCACATCTAAGAATTGGTTAGCTGAAATATAATGAATGTTTACTTTTGGGTTTAGTACAATTTTTTTCTTCTTGGGTTTAGTAAGGGTCTGTTCGTCCTATTGCGTTGTGGAAATGTGTGCCTTCCTGTGTGTGTTAGTGCAGGGTGAGGCACTGCACACTACTTGGGATGTTGCAGTGCAGTGCCTTTCATTCATGAATGGCATCCCAATGCACTTTGCTGACAGCAGGCCTGATTTATGGACTGCTGAGGTACATGCCAGACCTTTATTTTGAATAGGCGGTGCACATAAACATGAGAAAATGTACATGATTTAGCACACACACCTCAGCAGAGCTTCCCCTCATTTCAGATCTTCCCCCTCAGATCTACAGCAACTGCACTTCCAACTCCACTTGTAGTGCAGAGTAGATTTGCCTTTAGTAAATCAACCCCATTGACTTGTAAAACCGCTGGTGAAGTTACTGGTGCATGCACTCTGCAGGGCTGTCATACTCATGCTATTACTTTAGAGCCTTGTGTCATGAACAGCGGCTCCCACATGCATGTGCAGAAGTAACGTCATTGTGGCTCGTTCAATTAAAAAAAAAAAAAAAAAATAGGCAGTTTAATACCGCTTTAAGTGAGAGAACAATTCCAACTTTAGTTTTTCTGCTGTGCAGTTTAAGGATGAATTGCTCCACAGCGCCTTCAGTTACAGGGGTCAATAAGCGCTTGTTTTAAAGATCACATAGTCCATGTTTTTACCAACTAAAAAAAAAAAAAAAGCAATAGATTTCCTATAAAGTGATCTAGCTAGCATTTTACAAATGTTACTTGAGCCTTTTAGATGTAGGACCCGCTAACGACCGCGACACCGCCAACGACAGCTGCGGCTGTCAATTAGCACTCGCCAAAAAACACCTCCTCGCGGCAGACGTATTCCCTGCACTACTTCAGGCTCTAGAAATGACTCAGGATTGTGAACTTAGAAGGCGTTTCAGATGTCTGCGGTCCCAAAGAAGATCCATCATGGAGGCCAAAGAGGTCTTCCAAGAAGATTATGCCACTGAATGATTGTTTGATTCAGCTTTTCTCTACTTCTCGGCAGGCGCCTTTAATAATAATCGGGTGGAAGAAAACCGACTCCATGCAGAGATATTAAAATGAGATTTTGTCGGTAGCCGCGGTTGGGGGAAACTGGCAATATGAGACGCCACACTGCGTAAAGCGGTACACGATATTGTTTGTCATCTGTAAGCAACTCTCTCGGTGTTTGTCAAGCAAGGTAATTGGCAAATAAATCTTGCCTCTAACTTGTAGAGATGAGAATAATTGTCAGCATAAAGGAAGGAGACTGTTAAAATTGACAGCCTGCTGGGCCTCGAGATTTCAGGTTATTTTACTGGGAGCAGTATGAAAAACATGTCATTTCGCAAGCGGCAGAATTAAAGCCACGGTATAGTACCGCTAAGAGAAAAGAAAGCGAAATAAACAAGTAGAGTAACCGAAAACGGGAACAATGCTGAGCGCTTCTCCTCTGAGATCTAGTGATTATGGAGCCAGAAAGAAAGTTAAAGTGGAACACCGCCCAAAATAATTATCTGCTGCAAAGTGTGTGTTCTGTGTGAGGCAGAGGCTCAGATAATATACAGTGCCTTGAAAAAGTATTCATACCCCTTAAATTTTTCCATATTTTGTCATGTTACAACCAAAAACGTAAATGTATTTTATTGGGATTTTATGTGATAGACCAACACAAAGGGGCACATAGTTGATAAGTGGAAGGAAGATGATAAATGGCTTTCAGATTTTTTAACAAATACATTTTCATGAAAAGTGTGGCGTGCATTTGTATTCAGACCCCTTTACCCCCAACTAAAGTCTAGTGGAACCAATTGCCTTCAGAAGTCACATAATTAGTAAATAGAGTTCACCTGTGTGTAATTTAATCTCAGTAAAAATACAGCTGTTCTCTGAAGCCCTCAGAGGTTTGTTAGAGAATCTAAGGGTCCTTACACACGGAGCGGTCCGTTTTTCGGTCCGCTCCGTGTGTCCGTCAGCTCAGCGGGGGGTCTCCGCTGAGCTGTCGGGCGGACGGGGCAGTCCCCGCACACTGTGCAGGGACCGCCCCGTCTCTCCTCCGCTCTCCCCTATGGGGAGTCGGATGGAAACGGACCGTCTGTCCGTTTGCATCCGATCCGTTTGCCCGGACGGAAGAAAAATAGGACATTCTTCCGTCCGCAAAAACGGATGCGGTTCGAGCGGACGTTAGCGGATGCATCATCCGCTAACGGATCCGCTCCCATAGGGAAGCATTACAAGTCCGTAAACGGACTTGTAATGAGTGGACCGTTCGTCCGCTAGTGTGAAAGGGCCCTTAGGCTCCATTCAGACCTAGGCGTCTGCGGCAGCGTCGTATTCGGGCGACATGCAATAGGCGTTTTGTCCCCACGATTTGCGGCGACAAAACGCCTATTGTTTTTTTGCTGGAGGGCAGAATTTTACACTGTCGGCTATGGCCGAACGCCGAATACGCCTGAAAAAAAGGGTCCGGGACTTGTTTCAGGCTTCAGGCGTACAGCGTTTCGGCGTATGGTGTAGAGATGTGAACCATCTCCATAGCCGACAATGTAAATTCGCCCCTCCAGCGTAACACAGGCTGCTGCAGCGCCGGGCGTAGGGCGACAAAACGCCTAGGTCTGAATGGAGCCTTAGGCCCCTTTCACACGGGGCAGATCAGTAATGATTCGCCCCGTAAACCTCCGTATGCTCAGCAGGGATCGCTCCGTTTATCCCCACTGTGCAGGGACCGCCCTGTTTTTTTTCCGCTCTCCCCTATGGGGGGTTTGGATAAACACAAACCGTATGTCTGTGTTCATCCAATCCGCAGATGGAAAGAAATATAGGGTTTTCTTCCTTCTGCAGAATCGGAGCATTGCGGAGGCGGACGAGATCAGGTGTCAGCGGATGTTCATCCGCTGACACCCGCAATCTTATAGGGACCGATGTATGTCCCCTTTTCATCCGCAAACAGATGGATAAAAAAGCGGACATACGGTGAAAGGGGCCTAAGTGAACAAACAGCATCATGAAGGCCAAGGGACACAGCAGACAGGTCACGGATAAAGTTGTTCAGAAGTTTAAAGAAAGGTTAGGTCATAAATAAAAAATATCCCAAGCTTTCAACATCTCACGGAGCAGCTGAGACTATGAGGGGTAATTTACTAAAGCAAATCCAAGTGCAATGCAAGTGGGAAGATCTGAAATGAGGGGAAGCTCTGCTGATTTTATCATCCAATCATGTGCAAGCTAAGATGCTGTTTTTTATTGTCTTTGCATTTCCCTTCAGATCTACAGTGACCGCACTTCCAAATGCACTTGCAGTGCAAAGTGGATTTGCCTTTAGTAAATAACCCCCTATGTGATCACCTATAAAGAAAAAGGAAAAAATATATTTATAATGTTTATACTGTATATATACAGTGTATATATATATATATACGTATGTAGCGCTTACCCCCGAAGAAGCCGATGGTTAGATTTGGGATCGGCGTATTTAAGTTACCTCTGTGATGGTGTCTAGGGGTGATGATGGTGATAAGAGCAGTAATAGAATGTCCAGACCGCTGGTTGACATTTTCAATGCTTTATTTCTGGTCCAACACGACCAACAATCAACTCGAGGTAGATAGAGTAGATTGGTGAAAAAAAGGAATAACCTTGCAGATACAGGCTGTAGATAATAGAAGCAGTCCTGCCTCCAGCGAATGTGTTTGTCTCGTCGCCACTCCAGCCGGAGTGGGTATAGCGCCCCTGGACAGGTCCCTCTCACAGGCCTGGCAGCCAGAAAGTCACTAAGGATTGCTGAGAAGGAACAAGTCTCTGCCACCGACTTGGCTCTAATAGAATTTGGTTTAGTAAAGGGTCTCTGCCACAGGCCCAGTACTCGGGAACATGAATGTAGAGGGAATCCTCTCAGTCAGTAATTTTGGGGCCACCGACTGACAGTTTGCAGCAGACAACCTGTCAGTGTTCGGTACCCAGATCCCCGATGGTTCGTCTAAGCCCTATTGGTTCACCTGCTTCCGGGCTCACCTCAGACTGACTACCCACCGAAAAGCACATCCAGCTTGGAAACTTTCCAGTGTGGAACCACAGTAAGTCACTGGGGTCCCATTGTAGTTTCAGTTGCTCTGAGCCATGAGGGCCCAGAGCCAGGAACTCCGCGTTGCACAGGCCCCGGCCAGGTAGGCCATAGTGGTAGGGACCGTGATGTGCGCACACCCTGAAGGTGGGTGTCGCACCTGAAAGCAGGAACCCGCGAAGACGACGAAAAATGGCGTCTGCCACAGATATACCCTCCCCCAGCATGCCGCGCGAGGAAAACATTCCTCCAATTGGCTGCTGGGGAAAAGCGGCTCTTCCTGAACCCCTCTGGCGCCACCTGCTGCCCAGAGATGATCTCTGGAGCACAGAATGACCCACAGGACAATTCAGGGCTGACAGCAGCCCAAATTTACCACAAATCAACCTGGGTGAGAGCAGGTAAGTCTCTCACCCCACTAAATTTACAATAGCTTCCCTTCTGAAAGTAAAGGGGCGCTATATATATATATATATATATATATATATATATATATATATATATACACACTGCCTTGAAAAAGTATTCATACCCCTCGACATTTTCCACATTTTGTCACGTTACAACCTAAAACTTAAATGTATTTTATTGGGACCAACACAAAGTGGTAAATATAATCTTTAAAAATGGCACCCTTTAATGAGGGATATACAATTTTAAGCTGCCCCTTCAACATGAACGGATCACCATAAATGAAAAAATAATATAAAGGTGGCGCTAGGTATATTGGTGAATACACAGCATATATCATGAACATATGTATGAACAAAAGACACTGCAAATAAAACATGGAAAGTTGAACATATAGCAAGCTAAAAGTCTATTCGTTCTGAAGACGCTATTCACGGCGACACGTACGTCGGAGCGGAGAATCTGTCACTCCTGGTTCTGTATTGTTACCCCACACCAGGCTTCACCCTCACGAGCGAGACGCGGAATGCAGTCTATGGCCATAGGGATCAGACCGATCCGCACACACTGTTGTACCTATTGCCAGGCACCGTAACATGTGATTGCAACTTACTACCTTTATGTTATTGTTTTTAACCACTTGCCGCCTGCCATATAGCAGAATGATGGTGGCAAAGTGGTTGTGATATCCTGACCGGACGTCATATGACGTGATAAAGATATCACAGCCGGCGCACGCCCTTGAGGGTGCGCAATGCGGCAATCGGAGATGCTGTGTGTCAGTCTGGCACACAGCAACTCCTATCGTGGTATTAATGAACTAGGAAGTGCCAGTAAATGGCTCTCCTTGGTTCACGCTGACAGGGAGGGCCGATCTGCGACTCTCCCTGTCAGAGGGGGGTCTATGCTGATAATTAGCGCATTGATTATCAGCACAGCCCCCATCAAAATGTGCCAATCAGTTGCGATAAAATGCCCAATCACATGCCAGCCTGTGCCCCTCTATAAAGTCTGTCAGTGCCCATATCAGTGCCCAAAAAGTGCCAATCAGTACCTCAGTATTGCAGTATTTGTAGCTGCTGACTTTTAATGTTTTTTCGGTGGAACTTCACTTTAATAAACAGCTAGGCATTTGGAAGTATATATTTATTCAATGGATGGAGGACAGCGATACCTAAAACCACAAGTATAACGCACAGCAGGGAATGTATCAGGTGTACATCAGCCACGGGTCTCTGTAAATGAGAACGTCTTCTTATTATCTCCATTGCAGCGACCTTTACAAAGCCAACAGATCCCCCATGTAAATATTGGTTTTCCTGAGCCCATCTCTGGGAAATGTCAGCGCTGGCGGCGTTTTGTCACCGGCAGAGAGATTTGTGTGCGGCGGCATGCTCTGGGACAACAGTGATTTCCATACAACTCATTATAATACGAGCTCCAAATCCTCGGCGCGCTCCTCCTCGGAGGAGATTATTCAGGGACATCGCAGGATTGCAGAGAATTATCCAGGCAGAGTAATTGATTTTTACATTCCTGGGGAAACGGATCGCACGAGATGGGGGCAGGATGATGCCCGGCCCCGCCCTCCTTCCCTTCAGTGAGACCCGCTAAACCTGTACAGATTATTCGATTTCTGGCAGTAGGAAATGGAAAATTGCAATGGTGGAAGAGGAAAAAAAATGGTAAACTGTAAAGAGATTGGCAGAAATAGAACACAAAAGAGACATAATAATGTTGAGATTGAAAAAGGAACAATTATGTGACCTTGAAGAACCTTCTGTCTCCAGCTTCCCTTCATGGAGAATAAAGCATTATAACTGAGTTAGGAGGACTTAAAGCGGTATTAATCCCAAAACTGAAAATTTAATATATTGCATTTGGTGGTTACAATAATAAAATAAAAAAATCCGCTTTTTTCTTCTAATTTTCTTTTCTTTCTTTTTTTTTCACAAGAAATGTTTCTTCTATTTTCACCTGGTGATCTGGCCAGTAACACACCTCCTGTGTTATAGTGCCCCCCACTCTGGATGAAGGAGCACAGGAGGCATAGCCGACTGCAGCATTGCCAATCTGGGGGCGGGGGAGTGTTAGATGTACTAGCAGATTTAGATACACTAACAAATTAAAGCCAAACTCCAGGTAAACATTATTTTTGTATTAGGATAAAGATTTTTACATAAGCTGATCATTGTAAGTCAGTGGTAAATGGTGGGGGGTGATTGTGGCGGGCGCAGCACTATGAAGTGCCTCATGCGCTGTGGCATTAGAAGAATTGTGATATCTCTGACTTTTCAGTCCAACAAGACTGTCCATTACTCTGAAATTCCTCTATTGCCGTTCTATGGAAGCAGTAGGTTTAAAGAGCACACCAAATGCTTAAAATAACTTCTTTATTAACTTCACTTTTCTTCATATATAATATGGCTGCTTTGCAGCAGACAGTCCATGTACAAAAACACGTGATGAATAAAGTATAACAGAAAATGGTGGTTCAAATATTCAATCTTGTCATTTGATGGTGAATATATTTCTTTCTTCAGTATTTACTCTCTCTCTCTCTGTAAGTTATTAAAGCATTCTCTGATTTCTCTGAAAGGTATAACTGTGGTTTGCAACTTGGTTTGCAGGGTTGCTTTTGCAGGGTTAGCTTAGTTGGGTTTGGTTTGTTTGAAGGTATGATATGATATGGTTCGGTTTGAAGGTATGAAGGTGTGATGAGTGATGGGTGGTGGAACTACATGTGAACACACAGCTAGATCAGTATTCAGTTCTAATCACACTATTTACAATAAGAACACATATATAACTGTGTACCATACCTAATTTGCTCTGTTGCTTCCATAAAACTGCTCTGTATGTCTGCTCTGCTGTCTGTATGTGGAAAAGAATTTGCAGACCATGTGGTGGAAACTTCCTGACAGCATAGAATGCAAAGCTGGCTGTGATTGGTCGAAACTCTGCTCAATGTGAGATTGGCTGTGATTGGGCCAAGGCTTATGATGAGTCACAAAAGCTTAACTCTATTCTTTCTGGCATGAATTTTACTGTGAATTGCTTACGTACTGCTGCCATACAAACTAGGGTTGTCCAGATACCGATACTAGTATCGGTACCGATACCGAGTATTTGCGGGAGTACTTCTACTCACGCAAATGCTCCCGATACCTAAATAGAATACTTTTTTTCTATTTATCAACATGTTCTGTGAAAATTCTTTGAGTTTTTTTACTACTGCGTGACAAGCAAATAAAACGTTTTTATTCATTTTTATTCTTTTATAATGTCTTGAGTTAGAGTTCTTCATAATTCTAAAGAAAATATCCTTAGTCTGTATTGTGGTTTGAAAACTGACACATGACATTTTAAAAAAAATATATCGGTATTCGGTATCGGCGAGTACATGAAAAAAAGTATCGGTACTTGTACTCGGTCCTAAAAAAGTGGTATCGGGACAACCCTAATACAAACAAATGACTCTTAAAGGCATATTTTTTCTTTTGCTTCTGTGAACACAACATAAAACTATTATACAACATCCAAGCATATCTAATCACAGTGAATAACTCTGCCTCTCACATATAAACATGTGCTCTACATTAGGTTCTTAGCAGGTTTAGCTGTATATACAGTGCGGAAAATAAGTATTTGAACACCCTGCTATTTTGCAAGTTCTCCCACTTGGAAATCATGGAGGGGTCTGAAATTGTCATCGTAGGTGCATGTCCACTGTGAGAGACATAATCAAAAAAAAAAAAATTACAGAAATCACAATTTATGATTTTTTTTAACTATTTATTTGTATGATACAGCTGCAAAGAAGTATTTGAACACCTGAGAAAATCAATGTTAATATTTGGTACAGTAGCCTTTATTTGCAATTACAGAGGTCAAACGTTTCTTGTAGTTTTTCACCAGGTTTGCACACACTGGAGGAGGGATTTTGGCCCACTCCTCCACACAGATCTTCTCTAGATCAGTCAGGTTTCTGGGCTGTCGCTGAGAAACACAGAGTTTGAGCTCCGTCCAAAGATTCTCTATTGGGTTTAGGTCTGGAGACTGGCTAGGCCACGCCAGAACCTTGATATGCTTCTTACAGAGACACTCCTTGGTTATCCTGGCTGTGTGCTTCGGGTCATTGTCATGTTGGAAGACCCAGCCTCGACCCATCTTCAAAGCTCTAACTGAGGGAAGGAGGTTGTTGCCCAAAATCTCGCAATACATGGCCCCGGTCATCCTCTCCTTAATACAGTGCAGTCGCCCTGTCCCATGTGCAGAAAAACACCCCCAAAGCATGATGCTACCACCCCCATGCTTCACAGTAGGGATGGTGTTCTTGGGATGGTACTCATCATTCTTCTTCCTCCAAACACGGAATTATGTGGAATTATGACCAAAAAGTTCTATTTTGGTCTCATCTGACCACATGACTTTCTCCCATGACTCCTCTGGATCATCCAAATGGTCATTGGCAAACTTAAGACGGGACTTGAGATGTGCTGGTTTAAGCAGGGGAACCTTCCGTGCCATGCATGATTTCAAACCATGACGCCTTAGTGTATTACCAACAGTAACCTTGGAAACGGTGGTCCCAGCTCTTTTCAGGTCATTGACCAGCTCCTCCCATGTAGTCCTGGGCTGATTTCTCACCTTCCTTAGGATCATTGAGACCCCACGAGGTGAGATTTTGCATGGAGCCCCAGTCCGAGGGAGATTGACAGTCATGTTTAGCTTCTTCCATTTTCTAATGATTGCTCCAACAGTGGACCTTTTTTCACCAAGCTGCTTGGCAATTTCCCCGTAGCCCTTTCCAGCCTTGTGGGGGTGTACAATTTTGTCTCTAGTGTCTTTGGACAGCTCTTTGGTCTTGGCCATGTTAGTAGTTGGATTCTTACTGATTGTATGGGGTGGACAGATGTCTTTATGCAGCTAATGACCTCAAACAGGTGCATCTAATTTAGGATAATAAATGGAGTGGAGGTGGACATTTTAAAGGCAGACTAACAGGTCTTTGAGGGTCAGAATTCTAGCTGATAGACAGGTGTTCAAATACTTCTTTGCAGCTGTATCACATAAATAAATAGTTAAAAATTCATACATTGTGATTTCTGGATTTTTTTTTTGATTATGTCTCTCACAGTGGACATGCACCTACGATGACAATTTAAGACCCCTGCATGATTTCCAAGTGGGAGAACTTGCAAAATAGCAGGGTGTTCAAATACTTATTTTCCGCACTGTACATGTAGGTTATATTAGCTACCTAGGACAGGTTCTAGCTGGCCAACTACAGTGATCACCAATGTCTGTCTCTCACACGGGGGGCGCGGGGGGGGTTTGGTGTTGTTATTGAGGACCAAAATATTGACCACCATTGTGTTATTGCTGCCCATGCAATGTATCCCTGTGCCTTTAACCACTTAAGCCCCGGAAGAATTTATCCCCTTCCTGATCAGAGCACTTTTTGCGATTCGGCACTGCGACGATTTAACTGACATGCGACCTTGCAACCAAACAAAATTGATGTCCTTTTTTCCCCACAAATAGAGCTTTCTTTTGGTGGTATTTGATCACCTCTGCAGTTTTAGTTTTTTGTGCTATAAACAAAAAAAAGAGCGACAATTTTGAACAAAAAGCAATATTGTTTACTTTTTGCTATAATAAATATTCCCCAAAAATATATATATATATCAAAAAAACGATTTCTTCCTCAGTTTAGACCGATATGTATTCTTCTACATATTATTGGTAAAAAAAAAAAATCACAATAAGCGTATATTGATTGGTTTGCGCTAGGGCTGTGAAAATTAAAAATGAATTCCTCGATTAATCGTAAATTTTTTTGATCGTTCAAAATTTTTTCGATCAGTACTCATGGTGCAATGGATCGTAAATGATCCGTGATCCGAACGGGTCACCATATGTGGATCGGCACACCACGTGATCCATGGAGCTCCGCTGCTGCCTCAGCCATAGGAAAGGCCATGTTGGTCCACCCCAGCGGTGGCCTAGGTGAGCCTGGAGCGGCGCGCTGACATCAACTGTCTGATCTAAATGGCTGGATTGTACTACACTCAGCCGCAAGGGGAGCCCTCTCGGCATTTCGGCCTCCAACCAGGTACGTGACAGCTCTGGAGAACTCTGTGTGCAGGTAATCCTGTCATAATGTGCTAGTATGCAGTGCACCCCAGCACATTATGGCATAATGCTGCAGAGGGCCCGATTTTTTTTCTTTTTTTGGGAGAAAGAAAAGAAAAGCAGGAGAGGTGATAGGACAATCTCTGCTGCCAGAGAAACACAAAAGAGTAATGCCGCGTACACACGGTCGTTTTTTGCGATGAAAAAAAACGTCGTTTTTTAAAACGTCATTTAAATTGATCGTGTGTGGGCAAAACGTCGTTTTTTGTCTTAAAAAAAACGACCCAAAAAAAAATTCCAACATGCTTGAATTTTTTGTGTCGTTTTTCAAAACGTCGTTTTTTGTTTCACAAAAAGTCACCGCGTGTAGCAAAAACGTCGTTTAAAACGACGTTTTTCAACCCGCGCATGCCCAGAAGCTAGTTATGAAGCGAGCTTCAATGGAAAAGTGTGGTGAACGTAACCTCGCTTTTTGTGAAAAAAACGATGGTTTGTATGCAACATCGTCTTTGAATAGTGACGTTTCAAAAACGTCGTTTTTTTACTTCACAGAAAACGTCGTTTTTTTTCCATCACAAAAAATGATCGTGTGTACGCGGCATTAAACCTAAAAGGTTTTATCTTGTGATCATCAGAAAAAAATCTGTGTCCCATTGCAGAGCAGCAGAGATATTCCTTCACTTTCTGTCCCATAGCCAAACAGGAAGTGATGGGAAATCCCTGCAAATTAGGGGAATTCCTTGGGGACCCCCAGGTCACCAGAACTAGTGTCTCCATTGGAAGATTTCCCCTCTATTACTTTTCTGGTGAATCTCCCTAAGGTCCCTTTCACACTTGTACGACTTCAAAGTCGCGCGATTTTACCGCGATTTTGCCGCGATTCGCATTCGCGGCCGCGATTTCAATGAATGCCTGTGTAAGTGGCATCAAAATCGGACCAAAGTATTGCAAGGACTACTTTGAAGTCGGCAAGACTTAAAGTCGTGCCAGTATGAATGATAGTCATTAAAAACAATGGAGAATGACTTGTCATACGATTTTGCACTCCAAAATCGTGGGACAAGTCGTATAAGTGTGAAAGGGGACTAAGTGGGGTTACAGACAGCAATAAAAACTGAGTGTTCTAATCCCTCTGCACTCCATCCAAAACTAATTAAAAAAAAAGTTTTGCCTTTAGTTATACGTTAAAGTGGTTGTAAACCACTTACCTGTAGCTACCCTGGATATCTCCTAAACTTGCACGGTTTTGGAGATATCCCCTGTATCTGCATGTGCCAGCGACACCACGTACATGCTGTTGCTTTGGTGAGTGTGCCGTTATGGGCGGATTCTGCTCGCGGAAATTACTTCACCACGTCTCTGGCCAATCACAGCGACAGAGCCCGCGATACCCAGAAGTAACTCCGGTACTCCTTTGTTTTGCAGATTGTTGTTTTTTGGATCGTGGGTTTACAACTACTTTAAGGATCTGTCAGCCTTCCCCTCTAGCTGAGCCAAGACATCCAAAGCTTCTGTCAGCCTTCTACTCTAGCTGAGCCAAGACATCCAATCAAGACTGGAAATGCACACATTTTAATTACAGAAAGTTACATAGTTTTTGAGACCAAGGAGAGTGAGGGGGGTGCTTTGGGGTTCAGCAAAACAGCACCCTCCAGCAAGAAGAAACAGGAGCAATGCCGGAGGCAATTTACAACAAACCCTGATTTTGGTAGCTTAATTTTTAATGTGGAATGTACAGTATGTTCTTTTGTTAAAGAACATTAATTGTTATCAAACTGTTATGGTTCAAGTTCCACTTTGAAGACAGAGGTCTCTCTTCTTTAGACATCTGAGGTAGAGGGTCCACTCTTGAAACCCGTCAGAAAGGACGCACACTTAATGCAGTGACAAGGTTCTGCTTAGCGGGATCACCAGTTTCAGCTTTTTGACCCGGATTCACATACCTGGGCGCATCTTTCAGCCGGCGTAGCGTATCTTCTTTACTCTACGCCGGCGCAACGTTAAGAGGCAAGCATGGTATACACAAAGCAAATCCTCTTAACGTTGCGCCGGCGTAGCGTATAGTTGTCGGCGTAAGCCGACGTAAGTCAAAGTAGGTGGAAGTGGGCGTGATATATTAAAATGAAGCGTGACCCCATGCATATGATGGGCTGAGCTTCAAAAAATGAACTGCGCGTGCGTCGTCTCTTGGACGCATCCCAGTGCGCATGCTCACAGTTACGTCGAAATAGCTGCCTAAGATACGTCAATACACTGGCTACGACGTGAACGTAACCTACGCACAGCCCTATTCACGTAGTACTACGTAAACGACGTAAAATACGACAGCTGTTCCCTTGTACATACCTTTGCATGGGTTGTGCCACCTATATGTGGAATAACTTTACGCCGGACGTAAGCCTTACGCAAACCACGTATCTTTTCCACCGGGCGCATCTACGTTCGTGAATCAATGTATCTCCCTCATTTGCATATTTGCAATTGGGCGTCCAGCGTAACAATGCGCCCAAGATACGCCGGCGTAATTTAATAAAGATATCGCATGATGCTAGTACCCTTTTTGTACTTTTTCTGTAGTGCTGTGCTTAGAGCTGAATAAGTCTAAAAAGGTTCTTCATATATTTTATACCAATCATGAGCTATTGAATTTGCTTGATTGTGTTTCCTCTGTGCTATATATGTCTTTTTTTTGATGATCCTAGTGTCCAATACTAATGATTGGATATAATTTTTAAATTACCCATTATTACAGGGATAGCAGAAAGAAAATAATGCTGCTCAAGGTGAACCATTACTCACTCCTCACTGCGAGTCTATCACGAGGCCGCAGCACACAGTCTGTCTGTGACCGCATGCACAAAGGATAAAGTCCAGAATTTGCTGCACTCCTTGGTATCTTTATTTTAGCATCATAACATGTTGCCTCCATGTTAACTCCAGATTAGATTATGCAAATTCCCTCTACCTTGGACTCCCAAAATACCAGATTGCCTGTCTCCAAGTCGCCCAAAACACGGCGGTACGGCTGGTAACAGGGAAAACACCCTGGGAACCAATCAGCACATCCCTAAGATCCCTCCATTGGCTGCCCGTAAAGGACCGAGTCATATTCAAGGCCCTTTGCCTGATGCACAAATGTGTAAACGGAACCGCCCCACAATATTTAAGAGAGGAAATAAAAAAACAAAACGCCAATCGCGTTCTGCGATCAACTAATCAAAAACTATTACAAATTCTAAAAGCTCGCTACAAAACCAAAGGAGAACGACGATTTGCAGTCCAAGGACCGCGATTATGGAATGCATTACCAACTAACATCCGAATGGAAATTGATCACCTGGCCTTCAGGAAAAAACTCAAGACCCACCTATTCTGAAGGTCAACAGAATGGGAAAAATTGATGCAAAGCTCCTTGAGGCGATTTAGTTCGCATTTGTAGCGCTATACAAGTTATTCACTCACTCACTCGGCATGTCTTCTGGGTATCGCGGCTCCAGCGCTGTGAATGGCTGGAGCTGTGATGTCGTCACTTTCCGGCAAGCTCCAGCGTCTGCCGGGCCTTAAGCCGAGAATCCCATGTGCGCATGCGCCGCTTCAGTCAGCTGCTCATTGCGAGGGGAATATGTCCTAAACCGTAAAGGTTTATGAGATATTTTTTTTACCTATAGGTAAGCCTTATTATAAGCTTACCTGTAGGTCAAAGTGCAAAAATTTGACTATACAACCACTTTAACTACATGCGGACCGCCCGTCGTTGTTATACGGCAGCTGTTTAACTTGAAATACCGTTGTTATGGCAGCAGATTGCTGCCATAACCCCAGAATCACTCAAAACAGCGAGCCCCGGAAGATTTGGCTGCTCCATGACCAGGCCCATCTTTTGCTTTGGCAATAAAACCTGGAAGCTGATTGGCTTCTATGCAGAAATGACCCTGAGTTTGCATGCTCGAGCTTTAGTAAATAAACCCCTGTGTACTTTGCAAAGTGCTATTGTGCAAAGTGCAATCCTACAAATGCAGTTGCTTCAGTAAATGTGGTGAACCTTTACTTCGTAAAGAATACCCAATCATGTGCCAGGAAAAAAATAAATACAATTTTTGCTTGCATATTATTGGATGATGGAAGTCGGCAGAGCTTCTGCTCATTTACTAAGCTCTGGAATAACTGCACTTTGCAAAGTGCACAGTTTATTTGCTTTTAGTAAATCAACCCTTTAGCTTTCCACCCGTACTTCGCAGAATTGCTCTTGGAAGGGGGTGGATTTTATAAGCTTGAGGGGCAAATGTACCGTTTACGGTTTACCGCCATTGCTAAACACCAACCCCGTTCACAGAAAGTGTCTTGTGGTCAGAAGAAGCGGTCAGACCTGTGAAAATTGCTCTCCTCATCCAAGACGTCACAGAGAAGGAATCCAAATCTGAGCGACCCTTTGATGTTTTCATTAAAAGAAATACATTCATTGCAAGACTGCCCGGTGGTATCGGAATATTCTAATATTACAGAAAGGCGCAGCCAAGGCCTCAATCCTATGTAATTCAATATTATTTAATGTCAGCTCCTGGGCTCTGTTATTTCTCTGAGCTTTTCCCAATAGTCTAAAAATACCCCGAGCCGGTTATTTAATTTTAGCTGCCATCCACGAGGTGACACGTTTGTGGCTGTGCAATCAGGCGTATATTGTGCTGGGTGTTGTTCTTTCTCAAATTTTGTTGGAAGGGACTAAGGCTGGCTGACTTCCTGTGAATAGAAACAAGAGCTTACAGAATAACGCTGATGACTGGGCACAGGATGGCTGGCACAGGCGCCGGGCACTGAAGACCAGCTCTATGTTCTGTTCACAAACCGCCACAGGGAGACAGAGAAAAAAAGATGTAAACCCGACCTGGATAACATTGAATTCAATTTGCTCCGAGCATCATAAACAACCGTCATTAAAAACAAATCCTTATTTTTATCCTTTGTTACAGATCAGTGATGGTGATCTCCTGCGACCTCGTAGGCGTCATTCCCTGTCTACATGCACTCCAGAGATGGCTGCATGGCATTTCTCAGGGCACGTTTCCTGATGGCGACAACAGTGGACCATGCCTGTGTACTGTGTGTTGAAGTAGCCACTTGTCTTCATCAAAAGCCCACGTGACAGGGTGATAATCAGGGCTTTTTTAGTCAGACATTAGGTGTCTCCACCCCTACCCACCTCTAAGCACCATTCCTCAGTTCCACCCCTGAGCACCATTCCTTGGTTCAATCCCCTACCCACCCCTGAATATAATTCCTTGGTTCCATCCCCTACCCACCTCTGAGCACCATTCCTTGGTTCCATCCCCTACCCACCCCTGAGTATCATTCCTTGGTTCCATCCCCTACCCACCTCTGAGCACCATTCCTTGGTTCCATCCCCTACCCACCCCTGAGTATCATTCCTTGGTTCCATCCCCTACCTACCTCTGAGCACCATTCCTTGGTTCCATCCCCTACCCACCCCTGAGTATCATTCCTTGGTTCCATCCCCTACCCACCTCTGAGCACCATTCCTTGGTTCCATCCCCTAACAATCTCTGAGCAACATTCATTTGTTCCATCACCTACCCACTTCTGAGCACCATTCCTTGGTTCCATCCCCTACCCACTTCTGAGCACCATTTCTTGGTTTCATCCCGTACCCACCCCTGAGCACCATTCCTTGGTTTCATCCCCTAACCACCTCTGAGCACCATTCCTTGGTTCCAATAGATTTCCCCAGGAAAAATAAATCCCTCTCAGCAACATTGGATCCTCCACAGCAAAATAACCCCATCAACAATATATCTCACAATATCCAGCATTAATAGACTCTCGGCTGATCACAGAATGGAGTAAGGGGTCGATCCAGACCCCTTACTACGTGATAAGCTGTCAGTCAATGACAGCTGATCATGTGATGTAAACAGAGTCGGTAATCAGCTATGATCACCGGCGGCTATCATAGGGACATAGGTCCCAATCGTAAAGAGCCTCTGCAGACTCATCTGTGCACACCTGTACCTACCTACCAGTTCCCACAGTATCACCCATCATTGCCCACAGTGCCACCTATAAATGTCACCAATCAGTGCCTCATCACCAGTGCTGCCTATCAATGCCACCTACCAGTGCCTATCAGTGACACCTATCAGTGCCCTTTAGTGCCATCCATCAGGGCCCACTAGTGCCGCCTCGTCAGTGCCACCCATTAGTGCAGCCTTATCAGCGCATATCAATGAAGGAGAAAAGTTACCTGTTTGCAAAATTTTATAACAAACAATGAAACATATTAGATTAAGGCTTACCTGTAGGTGCAAGAATTATCTCCCAAACCTAAAAGGTTTAGGAGATATTTGCAAAGAATAGCGGCACCGATATCTACGGCGCATGCGCCATAGACATCGGGCACAGGCACACTGAGCGTGCCCCTACTAACGGCATCAAATTAGTGGCGGCTCCCATGCGCGTGCGTCATTGCTGCTCTGGCCAGTCACAGCGCCGGAGCAGCGATAACCAGAAGTCACTCCGGGTATCATGGCGGCATCGGAGGAGGCGAAAGAGGGCAGCTGCTGGGGATTTGATCTCGGGTAAGTACTTAATAATGAGCTAGTATGCTATGCATACTAGCTCATTAAGCCCTTTGTCTTGTTGTTTTTTTTACAAGAGGGTTTACTTCCTCTTTAAGCTACCGATCTCTGTATTCAGGCAGTAGAGAGAGCAATTAAAGGAGACCTCCACCTGGTGGCTGGATAGCAGAATAGATTATATCTGTACAGGATACAGTGAGGTTGATATACTAACTATTTACTCCTGAGTCATCCATCATCCAATCATGTGCAAGCGATTGGGTATGCATTGCAAAGTGAAGCTTTGTCTCATTTACTAAGATCTGCAGCAACTGCAAAGTGCGCAGTCTGTTTGCCTTTAGTAAATCAACCCCAGTATTCCACATCAGCCCCGGAAGATTTGGCTGCTCCATGACCAGGCCCATCTTTTGCGATACGGAACTGCGTTACTTTAACCGACAACTGCGTGAACATTCCCCAATAATGATCATCTCTGTGGTTTGTATTTTTTTGCGCTAGAAACAAAGAACAACCAAAGAACAACCAACAACTGTGGAAAAAAAAATCTATATATTTTTTACTTTCTCCTATAAAACACATTGGGCCAGTTCCACATACCTGCCCCGCCGGCGCGGCATGTCCCATTTACTCTACGCCGCTGTAAGTTACAGTGGCGTATCCTTATCCACAAAGAAATGCCGCTGTAACTTACAGCGGCATAGCGTAAATGGGCCGGCGTACGCGGGTGTAATTCAAATTTACTAGTGGGGGGCGTGTTTTAATTATATCAAAAAAATATTTTTTATTATAATTATGGATGACCCGACGCAAACAATGCTTTTTTTCAACTGCGCGTGCACCGGCCGTGGACGTATCCCAGTGCGCATGCGTGAAATCACGTTGCAAAACATAAATGAAAACAACGTTAGCGTAACTTACGCAAATCCCTATTCGCGAACGGTTTACGCAAACGACATGAACGACGCTGGCCCGACGTCCATACTTAACATTACGTACGCCTCTATACAGCAGGGGTAACTTTACGCCGGACCTACGCTTACGCAAATGACGTAAAAACACTGCGCCGGGCGTACGTATGTTCGTGTATGGGCGTATCTACCTCATTTGCATAGTTGACGTGGAAGCGCCCCTAGCGTCCAATGTAAATAGGATACTTTAGCACGACGGCGTAGGACGGCGTATCTACGCAGAAAAACAGCGTATCTTGTTTTGTGGATACAAAACAATGTTTTCCCGGCGCAGATTTGAAATTACGGCGGCGGATCTCCAGATTTGTGGATCTGGCCCATTGAAAAAAAACTTCATAAATTTAGACCAATTTGTTTTCTGCTACATATTTTTGGTAAACAAAATCCCAATAAGTGTATATTGTATAATTTTCACAAAAGTTATTGCGTCTACAAACGATGAGATATTTGTATTTTATTTATTTTTACGAGTAATGGCAGTGATCAGCAACTTATAGTGAGACTGTTATATTATGGCAGACAAATCGGACACCAACTGACAATTTTTTGGGGACCAGTGACACTAATACAGTGATCAGTGGTAACAAATAAGCACTGTCACTGTACTAATGACATTGGCTGGGAAGGGGTTAACATCATAGGCGATCAAAGGGTTAAATGTGTGCCTAGCTAATGTTTCAGTGTAGTGGGGAGGTACTTTTACTTGTGGAAGACATAGATCTGTGTTTCTGCTTTACAGGAACACAGGATACATTGCCTTCTGTACTGACAGAATGACAAGCTGCCTTGTTTACATAGGCATACTGGCACTCTGTCAGTGTACCGAACTATCAGTGGGGGCCTGTGGACATCGGACTTAAAATCACAGCGGGAGTGAGCCGTTGGTGGCGAGCACTCGCGTCCAAAACCCAGAAGTGCAGGATCATGTATATATACGCGATTCTGCACAGCGCAGTCGCCCTGTAGCAGTAAATCTGCTATAGGGCAGTCGGCAAGTTGTTCATCGAAAATCATATGATCTGGTATCGTAGAAGATTAAAGTTTGGGAATGACCCAGCCAGAGCCCAGACCTGAATCCCATTGAAAATCTGTGGGGTGATCTGAAGAGGGCTGTGCACAGGAGATGCCCTCACACTCTGACAGATTTGGAGTGTTTTTGCAAAGAAAGAGTGGGCAAATATTGGGCAGAGCTCTGCTTTAAATGCCATTGACCACTAAAAGAGAACCTGTGGCTATAGACTTATTGGGGTCCATTCAAGTGTAAAGATCAGGGGTCCCCAAACTACCTAGATGAAGGGCCAGTTTACTTCAGACTTTAGGGGCCCAGACTGTGGCCAGAAAATGTCCCAGATTCAGGGGGTGTAAACATTGGCTCAGGTTTGGTGGTCAGTGGGAGTAAAGTACATTACCTTCATTAGTTCATTAGAGGAAGAAAGGGGCCCCTTCATTAGTATTAGAGGAAGAAAGGGGCTCCTTCATTAGTATTAGAGGAAGAAAGGGGCTCCTTCATTAGTATTAGAGGAAGAAAGGGGCTCCTTCATTAGTATTAGAGGAAGAAAGGGGCTCCTTTATTAGTATTAGAGGAAGAAAGGGGCCCCTTCATTAGTATTAGAGGAAGAAAGGGGCTCCTTCATTAGTATTAGAGGAAGAAAGGGGCCCCTTCATTAGTATTAGAGGAAGTAAGGGGCTCCTTCATTAGTATTAGAGGAAGAAAGGGGCCCCTTCATTAGTATTAGAGGAATAAAGGGGCTCCTTCATTAGTATTAGAGGAAGAAAGGGGCCCCTTCATTAGTATTAGAGGAAGAAAGGGGCTCCTTCATTAGTATTAGAGGAAGAAAGGGGCCCCTTCATTAGTATTAGAGGAAGAAAGGGGCCCCTTCATTAGTATTAGAGGAAGAAAGGGGCTCCTTCATTAGTATTAGAGGAAGAAAGGGGCCCCTTCATTAGTATTAGAGAACGTAAGGGGCTCCTTCATTAGTATTAGAGGAAGAAAGGGGCCCCTTCATTAGTATTAGAGAACGTAAGGGGCTCCTTCATTAGTATTAGAGGAAGCAAGGGGCTCCTTCATTAGTATTAGAGGAAGAAAGGGGCCCCTTTATTAGTATTGGAGGAAGTAAGGGGCCCCTTCTTTAGTATTAGAGGAAGCAAGGGGCTCCTTCATTAGTATTAGAGGAAGAAAGGGGCCCCTTTATTAGTATGAGGCCGCGTACACACGATCAAATCTGTGTGCTGGAAACGGTCTGCCAGACTGTCCCAGCAGACAAATTCGATCGTGTGTACAGGTGAGCCGACGGATTTGGCTAGCCGACAGATTTGAAAGCATCCTTTCAAATCTGTCGGCTGGGAACCCGTCCGCCCGACATGTCTGCTGGTTAACAGACATGTCTTCTCGCACACGTGTCGAATGGTTTCGACGCATGCGCGAAAGTGTTTTACTTCCTGGTGCGGTGACGTGGCGGCGTCAACGTCACCGCCACGTCAGCGCGCCGTCTGCCGGCGGGGATTTTGGTTTGATCGCGTGTACACGATCAAACCAATACGGTCTGCTCGTGTGTACGGGGCCTTATTAGAGGAAGAAAGGGGCCCCTTCATTAGTATTAGAGGAAGAAAGGGGCCCCTTCATTAGTATGGAATAATGCCCCATCGCTGGTGTAAGTGGAAGGGATAATGCCTTACTATGAGTGTCCGTTGAAAGAATATTGCCCCA
The DNA here is from genome assembly GCA_029574335.1 of Rana kukunoris. NCBI lineage: Eukaryota > Metazoa > Chordata > Amphibia > Anura > Ranidae > Rana > Rana kukunoris. Next base: position 134,179,755 of record CM056058.1, read on the forward strand.
GGGGCCGGATATAAGCTAACACAGGTCCGCAATTTAGAGGCCGCTGGTATAGATCTATTTGGCCCTGATGAAGCAGGGGTGTTGGGGTCCCAGAAGCGCGTTAGTGTGCTGGACATCTTAGGGGTTCGAAGGAAATAGATCTTGTTGTATTTCTCATCTGCTACACTGGCCAGCCCCTGTCAGACTTCAACCTTCCAGAAGAACCTGGACAGCGAACCCGGAGTCATCTGCCTGCTGCAAAATTCCTCATAGGAGGAGACCTTCCTGATGTAGGATGACCAGCTTCCCCAAGTGAAAAGAAAGAAAACAAATGCAGCCACCATATCTAAAAACTGATTGGCTGCAATATATTACATTTTAGTTTAGCAGAGTTTTAGGTCCCCAAGACTTTTCCCCAAATCAGCACATATTTAAGAATATTGCCTTTCTCTGTGCCTATAGACATTGCACCCCGGATATGTGAGCCCCTATGGATACTGTGCCCCAGGTTCTCTCCCCTCCATGGACATGGGGCCCTGTGTGCTATCCCCCTTCATGGACATGGGGCCCTGTGTGCTATCCCCCTTCATGGACACGGGCCCTGTGTGCTATCCCCCTTCATGGACATGGGGCCCTGTGTGCTATCCCCCTTCATGGACATGGGGCCCTGTGTGCTATCCCCCTTCATGGACACGGGCCCTGTGTGCTATCCCCCTTCATGGACACGGGGCCTGTGTGCTATCCCCCTTCATGGACACGGGCCCTGTGTGCTATCCCCCTTCATGGACACAGGCCCTGTGTGCTATCCCCCTTCATGGACATGGGGCCCTGTGTGCTATCCCCCTTCATGGACATGGGGCCCTGTGTGCTATCCCCCTTCATGGACACGGGCCCTGTGTGCTATCCCCCTTCATGGACACGGGCCCTGTGTGCTATCCCCCTTCATGGACACAGGCCCTGTGTGCTATCCCCCTTCATGGACACGGGCCCTGTGTGCTATCCCCCTTCATGGACACGGGCCCTGTGTGCTATCCCCCTTCATGGACACGGGCCCTGTGTGCTATCCCCCTTCATGGACACAGGCCCTGTGTGCTATCCCCCTTCATGGACACGGGGCCTGTGTGCTATCCCCCTTCATGGACACGGGCCATGTGTGCTATCCCCCTTCATGGACACAGGCCCTGTGTGCTATCCCCCTTCATGGACATGGGGCCCTGTGTGCTATCCCCCTTCATGGACATGGGGCCCTGTGTGCTATCCCCCTTCATGGACACGGACCCTGTGTGCTATCCCCCTTCATGGACACGGGCCCTGTGTGCTATCCCCCTTCATGGACACGGGCCCTGTGTGCTATCCCCCTTCATGGACACGGGCCCTGTGTGCTATCCCCCTTCATGGACACGGGCCCTGTGTGCTATCCCCCTTCATGGACACGGGACCTGTGTGCTATCCCCCTTCATGGACACGGGGCCTGTGTGCTATCCCCCTTCATGGACACGGGCCCTGTGTGCTATCCCCCTTCATGGACACAGGCCCTGTGTGCTATCCCCCTTCATGGACATGGGGCCCTGTGTGCTATCCCCCTTCATGGACATGGGGCCCTGTGTGCTATCCCCCTTCATGGACATGGGGCCCTGTGTGCTATCCCCCTTCATGGACACGGGCCCTGTGTGCTATCCCCCTTCATGGACATGGGCCCTGTGTGCTATCCCCCTTCATGGACACGGGCCCTGTGTGCTATCCCCCTTCATGGACACGGGCCCTGTGTGCTATCCCCCTTCATGGACATGGGCCCTGTGTGCTATCCCCCTTCATGGACACGGGCCCTGTGTGCTATCCCCCTCCATGGACATGGGCCCTGTGTGCTATCCCCCTTCATGGACATGGGCCCTGTGTGCTATCCCCCTTCATGGACATGGGCCCTGTGTGCTATCCCCCTTCATGGACACGGGCCCTGTGTGCTATCCCCCTTCATGGACATGGGCCCTGTGTGCTATCCCCCTTCATGGACAAGGGCCCTGTGTGCTATCCCCCTTCATGGACACGGGCCCTGTGTGCTATCCCCCTTCATGGACATGGGCCCTGTGTGCTATCCCCCTCCATGGACATTGAGACACAGGTTCTTCCACCTGCTATGGACATTGTACTTATTGTCCCGTTCTATTTCCCTTGTGGAAATTTCTCCCCAATTTCTGTCTGCCCCCCCCCCCCCCCTCCAACAACAGTGGTCATCACTCCCTGGGATCTGTCTCCCATATGGAATATAAATTGCTCTCTGGGTTCGGATTCCTGTATGGACATTGTGGCCATAGATTTCTCTCCTCTGATCCCCCATAGGCATCCCTCTCCAGGTTGTCTCCCCATCTACTGACATCACTCCCTGGGTTCTGCAACCCCCCATGGCCATCACCCCCTGGGTTTTGTCCCCCCCCCCGAGGACACCACTCCCCAGGTTCTGTCCCCCCTGAGGACATCACTCCCCGTGTTCTGTCCCCCCAAGGACATTACTCCCCGTGTTCTGTCCCCCCAAGGACATTACTCCCCGTGTTCTGTCCCCCCAAGGACATTACTCCCCGGGTTCTGTCCCCCTCTGAGGACATCACTCCCCCGGGTTCTGTCCCCCCTGAGGACATCACACCCCGTGTTCTGTCCCCCCCTGAGGACATCACTCCCCGGGTTCTGTCCCCCCTGAGGACATCACACCCCGTGTTCTGTCCCCCCCTGAGGACATCACTCCCCGGGTTCTGTTCCCCCGAGGACATCACTCCCCGGGTTCTGTCCCCCCTGAGGACATCACACCCCGGGTTCTGCCCCCCCCTGAGATCACTCCGGGGTTCTGCCCCCCCCCGAGGACATCACTCCCCAGGTTCTGTCCCCCCTGAGGACATCACACCCCGGGTTCTGTCCCCCTCTGAGGACATCACACCCCGGGTTCTGTCCCCCTCTGAGGACATCACACCCCGGGTTATGTCACCCCCTGAGGAGATCACTCCCGGGTTCTGTCCCCCCCTGAGGACATCACACCCCGGGTTATGTCCCCCCCCTGAGGAGATCACTCCCGGGTTATGTCCCTCCCTGAGGAGATCACTCCCGGGTTCTGTCCCCCCCTGAGGAGATCACACCCCGGGTTCTGCCCCCCCCCTGAGGACATCACACCCGGGTTATGTCCCCCTCTGAGGAGATCACTCCCCGGGTTCTGTCCCCCCCCGAGGACATCACCCTGGGGTTCTGTCCCCCCCGAGGACATCACCCTGGGGTTCTGTCCCCCCCGAGGACACCACTCCCCGAGGACATCACTACCCAAGTTCTGTCCCCCCCGAAGACATTGTTTACTGGGTTCTGTACCCCCCTGAGGACAATTGCTCTCTGGGTTCTGTCCCCCTCCTGAGGACATCACTCCCCGGGTCAGGGCGCCCCTATGCCGAGTCCTATAGCGGAGACGCAGTGAAGGACATCACGTGTCCTCCTCCTGCAGTTCTTCTGGCCGCCATTGGTGGCGCTGTATGTGAGATCTCCGAGTATACCCACCGCGTACCCCCCAACACTACTGATTACCCCCCCCCCATATCTGTCCCCCCTCCTCCCCCCGCACAGCCGGTAATCAGACGGATATATTCCGGTCACAGTTACACCGGACAGAGGCCGCTCCTTCCCACGCTCGGATCCCTCCAATCAGAGGGCGGCGTGCGGCTGTTGCTAGGCAGAATATGGTAATCCGGCCCAGGCCGCCATCTCTGCAGCTACCATTGTGAGGTGAGGACGGGTTGGCAATTTGCAGTGAAATGGTGATTTGTGGAGGGCGGAGGGGAGAGGCCGTGTCTTCGGGGGCTCGGGATCCCCCCAGGTAGGTGATGGAAGGGTCGGAGAGGCGGGGGCAGGTTTGGGGCCCCCCGGATCCCGGGATGGTGGAGTCCTCGGCGGTCCCGCTCTGGGATGAGGGGGGTTCCGGGCGGAGTAGTCGCGCCCATGATGGCGGCCAGGCCGGGATTTCGGGGCTGTGGAGGGGAGAGGGAGGCTCAGAAGACGGAAGGGGGGCGGCCCGGTGATCGGGGGGTCGGTGAGGCCGGGTGGGGATCGGTGTGATGGAGGCCCGAGTCCAGGGATCGCCCCGCCAATGGTACAGTCCATCCCCCGCCCCCTTCCAGGGCACTCCGCATCTTACCGGGAGGGGGGTGTTCGGGGCCCTGAGCTGGAGGGGGGCCGGGGATCCCCGGTATAGAGGGGGGAGGGGGTAATATACACAACAGAGAACCCGGATGTGAGGCCTCGGAGGGGCCACAGGGGGCGCCACACACCCTGAAACCCGCCGGGACCCCCCCACACCCCGAAATGGGATGACCTGTCCGAGCGACTTCCCGCCAAAACACCTGACAGGGGGGCGGGGATGACAGGGGGCCCTATGAGGAGACAGCTGGGGGCCCCTCACTTCTATTATACAATGTCACTCACTGGCACCTGTCAGGGGGTGGGGCTCTGCTGCGTCCAAGCTGGGAGCCTCCAGGGGCCCAACATAGAAATATAATACAAACATGTCAGAGAGCTCAGATATTTGGCCCCTAAGGGCTGACATACCAGGGGCCCAACATGGAAATCTAATCTTGTCACTACTGAAGGGGCCCCTGAGGACTGACTGTCAGGGAGCACAGGTACTGGCCAGGGGCCCAACATAGAAATCCAATCATAATGGGCCCCTGATCTCCCTGCCAAAGGGGCCCTGAAGGGCTGGCCATCAAGGAGCTCTAATATTGGGTAGGGGCCCCTCCAGAGCTGACATAGAAGGGGCCCAACATGGAAATCCACATTACTTCTGATAATAATGTGATGGCTCCAATGATGGGCCCCTGATGTCCCCACCAAAGGGGTCCCCTAAGGGCTGAGTGTCAACCTCTCTTATTGGCCTAGGGCCCTATAACTAGTATAAGCTCAGCACTGATCTTGTGTAGGGGCCCTTCCAGAACTGACATACCAGGGGCCCGACATGGAAATTCATAGTACTAGTGAAAATATAATGGCCCCTGGTATGTCACTGCCAAGGGGGCCCCTTAATGGCTGACTCAATGAGCTCCAATATTGGCCAGGGGCCCCTCCAGAGCTGATATACCAGATGCCCGATATAAAAATCCAGAGTACTAGTGAGATTACGATCATAATGGTCCCCTGGTATGTCACTGCTAAAGGGGCCCCTAAGGGCTGACTGTCAGGGAGCTCTGATATTGGCCAGGGGCCCCTCCATATCTCAGATAGCAGAGGCCCAATGTGGAAATACAAACATAATGGGCCCCTGGTACGTCACTGCCAAGGGGGCCCCTAAGAGGTGACTCTCAATGAGCTCTAATATTGGCCAGGGGGCCCCTCCATAGCTGACCTACCAGGGGCCCGACATTACTGTACTAGTGATAATACTAGGGCTCCAGTACAATAATAATGGGTCCCCGATGTCCCTGCTGAAGGGGCCCTTCCAGAAGTGACATAGCAGGAGCCCAACATGGAAATTCAGAGTATTAATGAAAATATAATAACGGGCCCCTGGTATGTCATTGTTGAAGGGGCCCCATAGGCTGATTGTCAAGGAGCTCCAATATTGGTAATGGGGCCCTATAACTAGTATAAGCTTAGCACTGGGAGGCCCATCATCATGTGTAGGGGCCCTTCCAGAAGTGACATACCAGGGGCCCAACATGAAAATTCAGAGTATTAATGAAAATATAATAACAGGCCCCTGGTATGTCACTGCCAAGGTGGTACTTTGTTGGTGAAGTTCCTCTGTAAAGTAGTGGAGTGCTAGAATCTCTGTCAACTTTTGTTTTATGTTTCCTTGTTACAGATTTTCCCCCACTTCCTTTCCAGTAATAGATGTGCCTATCCAGTGAGACACCATAGAGTTGTGCCTATCCAGTGGGACGCCATAGAGTTGTGCCTATCCAGTGAGACACCATAGAGTTGTGCCTATCCAGTGGGACTCCATAGAGTTGTGCCTATCCAGTGAGACACCATAGAGTTGTGCCTATCCAGTGAGACACCATAGAGTTGTGCCTATCCAGTGGGACGCCATAGAGTTGTGCCTATCCAGTGAGACACCATAGAGTTGTGCCTATCCAGTGAGACACCATAGAGTTGTGCCTATCCAGTGGGACGCCATAGAGTTGTGCCTATCCAGTGAGGCGCCATAGAGTTGTGCCTATCCAGTGAGGCGCCATAGAGTTGTGCCTATCCAGTGGGGCGCCATAGAGTTGTGCCTATCCAGTGGGGCGCCATAGAGTTGTGCCTATCCAGTGGGACTCCATAGAGTTGTGCCTATCCAGTGGGACTCCATAGAGTTGTGCCTATCCAGTGGGACTCCATAGAGTTGTGCCTATCCAGTGGGACTCCATAGAGTTGTGCCTATCCAGTGGGACTCCATAGAGTTGTGCCTATCCAGTGGGACTCCATAGAGTTGTGCCTATCCAGTGGGACTCCATAGAGTTGTGCCTATCCAGTGAGACTCCATAGAGTTGTGCACCCCTCCAGGGCAGGGGTTGATCCTATCTTAGAGGTGCACTTTCTAGGAAAGGGATGTGACTAGAGGTTGACCGATATGGGTTTTTCTCTGGCCGATGCCGATATTTAGAAATCGGGGCGGCTGATGGCCGATATATGATGCCGATTTTTTTAGGCGATTAATTTAGGCCGATTTTTTTTGGTGGCAGATGGCACTAGCAGAAGGCACTAAATGGCAGGTGGCACTTATTGGCACTGACAGGTTGCACTGGATGGTACTAGCAGATGGCACTGGTTGGCACTGGCAGGTGGCACTAATTGGCACCGGCAGATGGCACTGATGGCTTTAGTTGGCACTGGTAGGTGGCACTGGATGGAAGGTGGCACTAATTGGCACTGGATGGCGGCACTGCTATTGTCACTGGCAGGTGGCATTGGCAGATGGCACTGGACGGCAAGTGGCACTAATTGGCACCGGCAGGTGGCACTGGTGCAAAAAAAAAAGTGTACAGACACCAGAGAGCGGTGTGTGTGTCCCACAAGCGCGGGCCCCTCCTCTTCTGTGGGTGTAAACAGAGAGGAGGGCCGCTGCGCTGGGTGTACCAAGATGTCAGCGGCTACAGAGCTAGGCCGAAGCCGCGGCCTTTCCTGATGCTGTGACCGCGGCGGCACAGCATCAGGAAAGGCCGCAACTTCGGCCTAGCTCCAGGTTCCGTGGCACCGCTAGATTACACTCCACTCTTTTGTGCTATACAGTGTGTGACATCAGATCCCTGCCCCCGCCTTCTTTCTGAAGCTGAGAAATGCTGTGTAAACTGTGCACTTTGAAGGGCTGTATAGTAGAGAGAGAGAGAGCTGCAGATAACCAAGTACAACTTATGTAGGAGGATGTGTTTCATCTCTGTGTCTCATTTGAGGTCAGTCACTTCACTGGGTATATGGAAGGATTTACAACCACGTTTGATCTGATCTCCAGCCTTCCCTTCAGTCTTGCACCGGCTCCCCTCCTGTATGGAAATGACTTACTCTGATTTCACTCCACGCTGTGACCTGCAGCAAGTCAGATACATCCCACCTCGTATTCTGGCAGGAGGACCCCCAACATCATCTGACCCTCAGGCCACAGGTTGGGCACCTGGGATGTAGCTCTTTTCCTCCCCAGCCTGTGTTTGCAAAGATGGAGCGAAACGCGTTGGCGTCCAGGCTGAGGTTGCCACTCCACTCATCCCTGGAGTATACTTTAGATTTACAGCTTCCAGGGGGTCACCCTTCTTTCCTTGTGTCTCATGTGGGTGTGACCTAGAGTGGTCGGCATGTCGGTACAAGCTGCCTAGGAACACCCACTCCAACAGACAGACGCCCATCAAGGCATTTTGATATTTGCATAACTCCTCCCAAGAGCCAGCCCACTGCTTGCATCATGTCTGAGGAGTACTGAGGCTGTGATGTATGCCCCTCCCACAAGCTATGATCTGTCTACTTTGCATAGAAAATCAAAGAGAACCAGTGATGACATCACTGGATATAAGATCTCGGTGTGTGATGAAGTGAAAATATTTAATGTAAAATGTTATTGGGACGTAGATGAGGGGAGACGGAAGGGACCAGGGAAGGAGAAATATAAGCAGATGGAATTTCAGCTTTGATTGTAGTCCGCAGGCTCAGGACTCCATGATTGGACGGCACGTATAGGAAGGCGGATCATACAGATTTTTCATGTACAGCTGCCTCTCATGTATATTGATCAGGACCTATGAATTGCGCTGTGCCAGTGTTTGTATTGTTCTCCATTTAGATCCCGCCTTTCATGTAGTAAAGTCTCATCTCTCGCTCAGGAATAGGCCAGCGGAAAGGCGCACTTCCAAAACACGTTACTTTATTTTATCTCAGCAACACGTACTGAGGATAAATCACGGAGAACGTATTTTGTTTGCCTCCTCTAAGCACCGATTAAGCTTTCAGCTACATCTCCATTTCATTATGTCTTCTGTATTCAGGATTTCCACAGAGAGGTACAAAGCCCTCCGCTGAGAGGGGAGCCGCACGCCAGCAGCCAGCAGCAGGAGCCGCTCTAATACTGCAGGACCTCTACTGCTACTTACTAGACCTTCCTTCTGACTCGGAGAGAATGCATTTCTCTGTTTGCCCGTTTTTTATCTCCTGTCATTCGTTTACAAGTTGGCTGCCTCAGAACCCCCTAAATGTGCAGATTTCTAATAGCCTTTGCTGTAACGGTCCCCAATGTAAAAACGGGCCATTGCATCCAACCAGAGTTTCCCTTTTTTAAAGGGTTAGTTCACCTTTACAGAAAAATTGAAAACATTACACCACATACAGTACGTCCAACACTATCCCGCTGGCCGAACTTGGCCTTCCAGGCCTTGTCTTGTGGCCCTCACACCCAGAATATGGCAGAAATTCATTTCACCATCTTTGGCTCCGACCCTCCACTCCCTGCTATCCCTTGTAAACACAGAAGCCTCCTCTGAACTCTGTATGTAGCGCACCCTTGAACTTTGTACGTAGCGCACCCTTGAACTCTGTACACAGCACAACTCTGCACTCTGTACGTAGCGCACCCTTGAACTCTGTACGTAGCCCTCCCTTGAACTCTGTACGTAGCCCTCCCTTGAACTCTGTACGTAGCCCTCCCTTGAACTCTGTACGTAGCCCTCCCTTGAACTCTGTACGTAGCCCTCCCTTGAACTCTGTACGTAGCCCTCCCTTGAACTCTGTACGTAGCCCTCCCTTGAACTCTGTACGTAGCCCTCCCTTGAACTCTGTACGTAGCCCTCCCTTGAACTCTGTACGTAGCCCTCCCTTGAACTCTGTACGTAGCCCTCCCTTGAACTCTGTACGTAGCCCTCCCTTGAACTCTGTACGTAGCGCTCCCTTGAACTCTGTACGTAGCGCTCCCTTGAACTCTGTACGTAGCGCTCCCTTGAACTCTGTACGTAGCGCTCCCTTGAACTCTGTACGTAGCGCTCCCTTGAACTCTGTACGTAGCGCTCCCTTGAACTCTGTAGGTAGCGCACCCTTGAACCCTGTACACAGCACACCGCTGTACTCTGTACGTAGCGCACTCTTGAACTATGCACTCTGTGTAATCCCATTGAGGGCAACCATACTGCCAGTTTAGCCTGCGATTAAGTTGATTTTGACACCCCTGCTGTACACCTTCCCTGTCCCTGCCATAATTCCTTCCATGGGTGATGAGCTGTCACTCTCCACGCAGCTGGTGCAGTGGTCTGCACCAACCCCCCCCCCAAACACCACCACTGTTGTATGTTTTTTTTTTTCTTGCTAGGAGCTAGAGCTTAAAGGGGAGTTCCACCCACAGTTTCACTTTTTAAATATAAATACCCCTGTAATACACAAGCTTAATGTATTCTAGTAAAGTTAGTCTGTAAACTAAGGTCCGTTTTGTTAGGTTGTTACAGCATTTAGATTATAATCTAGAAATAGACCGTGGCCATCTTAAGTGTGGGAATCATGAAGCCAGACTTTATGACTTCCTGGATTTCAGCTTTGCATATCTCGCACATGCTCAGTGCTGCACAAGCAATGTAATAGGTTTCAGTCAGGTTTGCAAGGGAAACATGATGCCTATCCCAGAAACCCTTGCAAATAGCCTTGTGACTTAATAGCCTAGGCTAATAAGGAGGAGGAAGTAATGAAGGACTACAAAATAAAGGTATTTACAAGCAACAAAATAAATAAAAATTGTCCATTCTGAACACTATGAGATTAGGGCATGCAGCACAGACAGACATAAAAAAAATGTGTGGAACTCCACTTTAATCGTCAATCGTTATCGCAATAGATTTTTTATTTTTTTTTCCTGTTGCGATCTTAAAGTATTTTCCCGATCTTTCTATGCAGAGAATTCTCTTTGCTCTGCTGAAGCCAACAGTCAAAAGAAAGGGAAAAAAAATCTGGCCAGTCTGTCAAGTAGTGGAACCGAGTATAAACATTGTAACAATTTGTACTTTAGATCAAAGAAATACACTTGTGTGTGTGTGTGTGTGTGTATATGAGGAAAGGTTAACTACTTAAACACTGAACCTTTTTCTGACATTTGTTGGTTTCATGTTCATTTTTATTTTTTTTGCTAGAAAATTACTTGGAACCCCCAAACATTATATATAATGTTTTATTTTAGTAGATACCCTAGAGAATAAAATGGTGGTTGTTGCAATATTTTATGTCACACTGTATTTGCGCAGTGGTCTTTCAAATAAAAAATTATTGGAAAAAATAAATAAAAGCCCAATATTTTTTCTTCTTCGGTATAATGTGAAAGATTTTACGCCACGAGAATCGTGATCCTTATTCTAAGCAAAACAATTGTGATTCTCAATTTGGCCAGAATCGTGGATCTCTTGTAGGAACAGTTGCCCATTTCTGACGTGTTTTGCTCCTTCTTCCGCTCTGCTCACATAGGTGAGCAGACGCCCCCCCCCCCCTCCCCTGGTCTGCTCTATGGCTTCATTATTATAGTCTCCCTCTATACCCTAATACACAAGGGAAATGGCTTTGAAATGCAGATGAGAGTCTGCTCGGTGTTCCCAGGGAGTGTGTACATCTCCCGGATACTCAGCACTTAACACAGCGGCATATCTTCTTGTAGGATGACAGATGCCTGACCCCCCACCCCCTCCCGATATCCATCCGCTGGACTTACACAATTAATGTACATTATAGGTTAAGTGGCAGTCTTTGGTGGTGCTGCGACATGCTCTAACCTTCAGCATGCGCAGGCAGCAGGCCTTTGCTCCAGAAATAGGCCCGTGTTTAGTAGCCTTTCTTTTAGGATATTTATAGAGGCTGAATATTGCAGGAAGGCCGCTTTAATTATAAATAATGGCAACTTTGCACTTATAGCAAGTTGTTTGAGCTCTTCCGAGAGAAGGATTAATACATCAGCGTGGTCATTAGTGCATTGGCTTAAGTGGATCTCGCTTTTAATGTACTCTGGGAGAGTGAGAGAGCAGACTGCGTTATGTGGGGCTGACCGCCGCACTTCATTATGAAATATTTTAGATACGATATTCTAGCTCCCAATACCATTAATGCGACTCGATTCAAATTCATATAGATTTCAAGGGCACTTAAAGAGCCTATTTATAAAAACTGGAAATAAATATTTTAGTTTTGTTTTTCTGGGAAATATCTCTGCTGAAAGTTTTGCCTATTTACAAATCTGCGTTTGGATGATATCTCCATCTCTTGGCAATTTTCGGCATCATTTTATTCTGCGCCGCGGAAATTCCGACAGCAAAAGTCCAATGGAGCGTACACACGATCGGAATTTCCGTCCAAAAGCCCACATCAGACTTTTCTTGTTGGAATTTCCGATCGTGTGTACTGGGCATAAAGCCTCGTACACACGATCCGATTGTTGGCCAACCGAACGTCTGATTTTTGTCAAAAGGGCGCGTGCCTGGATCTTGTCTTCCATACTAATGTTACACAATTGTCGGCCAACAAACACGAACGTAGTGATGTACTGCGAGGAATTTCAGCTCTTCAGCGCCACCCTTTGGGCCCCTTCTGCTAAAGCTTTGATTCCAATCATGCGTGTTTGTACTTTCGATTTTTTTGTGTGACGAACTTGTGTACTGACGATAAGAAAATCAGACAACAGAAAATTTAGTAGCCTGCCATCCAATATTTGTTGGCAGAAAGTTGGACAATTTTCAGAAGGAGCATACTAACGGTCAGATTTTAAGACAACAGTCTGTCAACAGACAATCCCCTGCCAACAAACGGATCGTGTGCACAAGGCTTTATGCCCAGTATACACGATCGGAAATTCAGACAAGAAAAGTCAGATGTGGGCTGTTGGACGGAAATTCCGACCGTGTAGGCTATATCGGACTTTTGCTGTCGGAATTTCCGCCAACAAAAGATTGAGAGCTGGTTCTCAAATTTTCAGACGGGAAAAAATTCCTATCGGAAAATCCGATCGTCTGTAGCAAAATTCCGACCCATGCTCGGAAACAATTCGACGCATGCTCGGAAGCATTGAACTGAATTTTCTTGACTCGTCGTAGTGTTGTACGTCACCACATTCTCGACGGAAAGTTCAGAACTTTTGTGTGACCGTGTGTATGTAAGCCAAGCTTGAGCGGAATTCCGTCGTAAAAATCATCCAAGGTTTTTCCGACAGAACATCCAATCTGTGTACGCGGCATTAGACATTGCTTTGCAAATTTTTAAATGTTGTATAAAGACAGATAAAAATGCAGCATCCAAATACTGTATAGTGAAACTAAAAACGCTTATTTACGTGACTTTTATTGACGATGGGTTCCTAATATCATCTAATGTGTAGTGGTCCTTGGAATTTTTTGAACAAAGTGCCGGTTCCTGTCTGTCAAACTATTTGAGGGACAATGGGAGTAAAAAATAAAATACAAATTAAAAACCCCTGTCGGTGGAGAAAATAATGGGGTAAGTGGAAGAATTGGCCCCCCAAACATTGGTGTCAGCGGATGGAATGGTGCCCCAGCATTGGTGTCAGCGGGTGGAATGGTGCCCCAGCATTGGTGTCAGCGGGTGGAATGGTGCCCCAGCATTGGTGTCAGCTGGTGGAATGGTGCCCCAGCAATTGGTGTCATCGGGTGGAATGGTGCCCCGGCATTGGTGTCATCGGGAGGAACGGTGCCCCGGGCATTGGTGTCAGCGGGTGGAATGGTGCCCCAGCATTGGTGTCAGCTGGTGGAATGGTGCCCCAGCATTGGTGTCAGCGGGTGGAATGGTGCCCCAGCAATTGGTGTCATTGGGAGGAACGGTGCCCCGGGCATTGTTGTCATTGGGAGGAACGGTGCCCCGGGCATTGGTGTCATTGGGAGGAACGGTGCCCCGGGCATTGGTGTCATTGGGAGGAACGGTGCCCCGGGCATTGGTGTCATTGGGAGGAACGGTGCCCCGGGCATTGGTGTCATTGGGAGGAACGGTGCCCCGGGCATTGGTGTCATTGGGAGGAACGGTTCCCCCGGCATTGGTGACATTGGGAGGAACGGTTCCCCCGGCATTGGTGACATTGGGAGGAACGGTGCCCCGGGCATTGGTGTCATTGGGAGGAACGGTGCCCCGGGCATTGGTGTCATTGGGAGGAACGGTGCCCCGGGCATTGGTGTCATTGGGAGGAACGGTGCCCCGGGCATTGGTGTCATTGGGAGGAACGTTGCCCCGGGCATTGGTGTCATTGGGAGGAACGGTGGGGAGGAACGGTGATGAGAAAACAATTGCACATTTTCTCGAGTTTCCTTACTCTATTATCACCTAGCTCAAGACGATATAAATTATGAGCAGAATTTTAGGCTGCATGAACACCTGAGCATTTTCAGCTCATAAAAACGCTTGTAAAATGCCCAACAAGCAAAATCCCATTCATTTCAATGGCACCTGTTCACATCTGAACTTTTGGTCACCTAAAGAAAAACGTCTGAAAAAGCCTTAAAGCATCCTATGCATCAAGGTGAAAAAACATCCCACAAAACCGCCCCCCCGAGCCCCTGTTATACTTGCCTGACCCCTCGAAAGTCCCGCGCTCGTCCCCGACATCCTCTTCGCCGCTTAGCTTGGCCGTTGATTGGCTGCACTGGATGGATTGAAAACAGTGCAGCCATAGGCTCGCGCTGCTGTCAATCACATCCAATGACGCGCCGCACCGGGGGTTTGGGCCGAGTGATACAGTGAGCGAAAAAAGCCACCGTCTGTATCACGGGGGCGCTTCCACAGGAACTCGACACCATGCAAGCTTGCATTAAGGTGTTGAGTCCTTGCGGGGAGGAGCCGAGACAGCTGCAGAGGGACCCCAGAAGACCAAGTTCGGGACCACTCTGTGCAAAACGAGCTGCACAGTGGAGGTAAGTATAAAATACTTTACAACCCCTTTAAGCTCAAAAAAAGAACTTGAGCTTCTTTTGGGGCAGATTACATGTGTTTTTCCTACTTTTACATTGGTGACCTGTATAAAATCATGGCAAAAACGCACGACTTTGAAATGCTCAGGTGTGAATGCAGCCTTAAGCAGGCCATACACGGTCGAATTTCGAACAATTTTTTTTTTTTTGTGATCTGATGATGCCACCATTGATTTTCGAAATTCAGCCGAAAAAACCTTCATGTTGCCGGACTATTCGTTTCTCTCCGGGAATATTTAGTTTCTCTCCGGGAATATTCTTTTCTTGTACATTTTTTCTTTCTGTTACATTTCTCGTATGATTCTCCCATCATTGATCACAAAATCGTTAGTTTTTCAAAAAATTTCCAACATGTCAGATTTCTCAAATTTGTTTGCCGCACGAAAATCGACTGTTGCTGCAGCCCACTAACGGTGCGAAATACGAACGAAAATTCTTTTATAGATTTTCGAAAGAAAATTCTTTCGAAATTCGAACAGTGTATGGCCACCTTTTATCTACACAATACTGTTAACCCCGTACACACGACCGAGCTTGCTGGGATCCATATTTTGCAGAGAAGCTCGATCGTGTGTCGTCGAGCCAAAATAGAGAGCAGGTTCTCTATTTGCTCGACGGGCCATCGGGACTAATGGTTTGACGCCTTTTTCGACAGCCTGGTCGACGAACTCGACGGCCGGCCGAGAACCTCGTCGGGCGGAACGATGAGTTTAGCCCGACGAGGTTCTCGGTCGTGTGTACGCGGCCTCAGGCTGTTTTCTACACAGAAGATGGGGGGGGGGGGATCCCCTGTTGGACCATTATCTTTGGAGAAAGTGTCTCCTATTGGATAATTTCCTGTCTATTCCCCTAAGTTTTGCCTCTGATGGTGAATCCTGTAAGCAGGGACATAGTACTAAAAACGACAGGGGTTCTAACTCTTTCATACTTTATCCATACATACCAGTATATTCACATGCAATATCAGTTTTTAAAAATCCTTTTTTTTTTTTTTTTAATCAACCCCCTTAGGTAAAGCATTTGATTGCTATGGGGAACGTTCCTCTCCTCCTCCGACACTAAATATGGTGCGATATTCTCTGCGTTTTATTTGTGATTGTGGGCGTTTGACTGGTGCACTCTATTCTTTGGTGACGGCCTTTCTCTTCCATTTGTATCATTATCGATTCAGCCAGAGAGCGATTATTATGGCCGCTCTTGCAGAATGCCTATAATTAGGAAAGCGGTAATAATGCAGTGTGTGTGTAATCGCCTCTTCACAGGCCCGTCCAGGGACAGAGTGCTCTTCAATTTCACCTAACCATCGCCACGCTGTATAAATTGCTCCTCGCATGTGAAGTAGAAACTCTCCGCCACCGTTATCATCTGGTGGGGGGGAAACGCGGGGAAGAGACCTATAAAACATTGTTATTTCTCTGGTGCCATCTTGTGGTAATGCGGGTCACTTATGTGATTATGTTGTCTGGGCTCTGCAGTGTTCACAGCGTCTGTACTGAAAGTAATCCTGCCATTTACACCTTTATTCAGGCGGCCATTTTGTGCAGCGCCAGGCTTCCTGACAAGTAATTATTTTTTCGGGAACTAGATAACTAAAACACGGAGCGAAACAAAGGGAGAGAAAATGACTGCGCTGTGCTGACTTTTATCATGTGCAATGATTTTAGGGGCCGCTCCTCCGGACCTGTCGTGTTTTTAGGGGCCGCTCCTCCCGGACCTGTCGTGTTTTTAGGGGCCGCCCGTCGGGAAAGGCGACCAGCCATTCATCCCGACAGGCCGTTGAGCAAATAGAGAACCTGCTCTCTATTTGCTCGACGGGTTTCCCGACGGGCGGGGCTCGCCGAATCCGTACACACGGCCGAGGTTCTCGGCAGAATTGGGCTCCCAGCGAGAGAGCCTCGCTGGTTTCTGCCGAGAACCTCGGCCGTGTGTTCGGGGCTTTACAAGTAACATTTGTTTCTGTTATTTTGGAACACCTTATCCGCTTGGCTGCGGCCCAGTCTGGATGTAGAATATAGGGACTACTGCTGGCTGTAGACTACAAATTTCAGCCAGTCCCTGATGAACTGGCTTAAAATTCACTCCAGTGAGTGGCCCATTCAGATGCAGCCGCTGTTCAGGTGCCTTGACAGCTAGCAGGGCCGGCTGTAGAAATACAGTAGCCCAGACATGGGATTCACCCATCTGTGCTATATATAGCGTGATTGGAGGAACTGGTTTGATTTTTATCTTTTCATATAGCACCTAACGTCCTCCTAAAACCTCTATTTCCACCTGATGGTGGGGATTTTACACACACTCCTGGCAGCTGAAGCCACGGGGGGATGGGGGTTTATGTGAAATCTGAAGCCCTATACACACGACTGGGTTTCCCGGCGGTATAAAGTCCCCCGTGAATCCTGTTGAGAAAACCGAGAACCTGCTCGGTAAGTTTCCCCGTCTACACACGGCTGGGTTTCCCGTCAGCAATCGGTTAACTATTATTATGTCTCTATACCCTGTAAAAAATGTTTTATTTACAACTCCTTTATTGTAATTTTTACAGAATGCAATGAAGCACCCATCAAATGCAGCCTCACCATCGTCCATCAATGAATGTTTGCTTGCTTGCATCCATTCGGAAGTCGGAACACAGTCCTCCACCACCGCTAAGGCTGAGAACCGAGCGATCAAACACTGCTGATCGCTCGGTTCTCAGAACTCCGTGAGCAGAGAACTGGTGACTGTCAGTCACCGCTGTCTGTCCTGCCCCTCCATTTTGACTGGAGCATTGAGCAGTGGAGGAGGTGGGATGCGGCCTTCAGTGGTCTGCTGAGCTTGAATGCCAGCCAAGGCATGTGGGTGGATCACGACCATGTGGTCGCAAACTTTTCCGAGCCTGGAGTGGCTCTGTGACAGGAGCCAACAGCAGGCTTTAGCCCGCTCTCTGCTGAAAAAAGGTCACAGGAATGTACAATGATCTGCACTCCTGTGATCCACAGGAGAAGTACAGCCAAAGCTTGTTCGGCTGTTCTTTTACTTTAAATATGGCAATTGTGTAGTTTACCAATGAACCAATATATTTGTTCCCTAGTTTTATATACCGTATTTATCGGCGTATACCAAGTGCCGGCGTATAATGCGCACCCCAAGCTTAGAAGGGAAGTTTAAGGGAAAAAAATGTCCATTTTGGATGCTCGTCGGTGCAGCCGGTGTCCGTCTGCTGTCTTGTCCGGCTGCTGTCTTGCCTGGCCTTGTCCGGCGTTCGTCTGCTGCCTTGTGCGTGGTCTGTCCAGCCTTGCGGCTGTCCGTCTGCGGCTTTTGAAGTGTCCACCCGCACCTTGCCCTGGGGTTGCAGCGTTGTGTGTTTTTGGTGCCTTGGCTGAGCTGTGCAGAGCCGGATTTCCTGTGTGTTCGGCTCCTCTCGGCTCCTCTCGTGTGGCTGTGGGCAGAGTCGAGCCTAGCCGAGTGCGCAGTACACTCGGCTCGGTCTATGTCGAAGACAGCGGGGATCGGCGTATAACGCGCACCCACGATTTCCCCCTGATTTTAAGGGGAAAAAAGTGCGTGCTATACGCCGATAAATACGGTACTTCTCCTGTTTGATCCTTCAGCTTGAGTACCGGGGGTAAGAGGTCAGCTGAAGTCCGTTGCGGTCACTGCATCTACCTGACCTTCATTGTCTTCCAGTGGCTATATTTCCATATTGGCAGCTCTCACATAATCATTTTTGTGGTTTCTTTTCAGCTCCAACTTTAAACGACTTGCACGATATTTCTGCTGCCCAAAGCACTTGATCATAAGATGTCTTCCTTTTTTTCTGACTGTACCACATTGAAGAATGCGGTAATCTGGTTGCTTAGGCAGGTCTGGACAAATGCCTGGCACAAGGAAACCAATTCACCGCTGGTGCCTACAACACTACTGAGGCTTTGTATTGTCGGAAGCACACAATCCCGGACTCATTAAAGGATAAATGGACCGTAGAACAAAGTGCACTTATCCTTTATTGACACTGAACTAACCTTAGCCCATGGACACTCCATCTGACAGCTGCGGGCCTGCTGTTTACTTGCCCCCAGAACACTAAGGTCTCTTTCACACCTGCTGGTCTTTTTCAAGCACTCCGCATGCTCAGCAGGGATAGATACGTTGGTCACCGCTCAGCCGGCGGATGACAGGTCCGTCTCTGCTCGCTTTGCAGGAAAACAAACTGTCAGATCTCCGCTCTCCTCTATGGGGATCAGATGAAAACAGACTGTTGTTCCATAGAGGTGAAACTGACATGCAGACCTGAATGGTTCGAATGTGTGAAAGGGGCCTAATGCCTCATACACACAATCGATTTTCCAGACGGGAAAACTGTGAGGAAATCTTTTGGCCGGGAATCCCGTGCGTGTGTATGCTCCTCGCAGTTTTTCCGTCGGGAAAACTGCCCAAAAACCACAGGACAAAAGAGAACCAGTCTTCTCTTTTTTTTTTTTTGCCGGGAAAAACTGGCGGACTTTTGCCCGGCGGTTTTTGGCAGTTTTCCTATAGGAAACACTGCGATGGAGCATACACACGGCCGGGATTCCCGGCCAAAGCTCCATCGCAGTTCTAATGGGGGGGGGGGGGGGGGGGGTGTAGTGCTGCGCTGTAAGGAAGAAAGTGGGGATGGGATAAAATGAAGAGGAAGTGTGGCAAAAAACTAGATACGTGGAAAAAAGAAAAAAGGAATAACCTAACTATTATACATAGTAATGTCAGAAAATGACAGTGGTGTATATAAGAAATATATATTAAACGTGCTAAATGCAACCTAAGCCGGCTGCCAAACCAATGACAGTGCAAAATAACATATAAAGTGTAACTTCCTTATAACAATCTGGTGCACAAAGTGCCAGAAATCGCACACAACAGTGTTATTCAGGGTGAATGTCCATACAACAGGTAACAATGAGTCAATGCAATGTATAAATGCAATATGGATATAAAGTTCAAAAAGATTGCTGATGTGAAAGCCAAAATGCCGTGATGACCAGTTGCAGATGCTATTTCCAAAATAAGTAAAGATGTCCCCTTACCTTACTGCTGTAAGGTAACAGCAGAAAACAAAGCCCAGGAGCACTTTTCAGGTTGAGTCCACTTGTGGTGTCATCCAAATAGGTAAATGTGGTGAGAATGGATCCTTCCTGGTAATCACCTCCAAACGATAATAGTCGCTCACATCCAGGAAAACAAAAGAATGCCAATAGTGTAGTACCATTAAAACAGGGGGGTTTTATTAAAACAATAAATGGGTACTCACAAAGTTGAAATAAAAAACAGGCATAAAAACACAGGGCGTCCGCCAACGTCACCTCTGGTACCTCATACGCGCATTCGTCACTCCACGTGACTTCCTCAGGAGTCTCCTGATAATCAGTGCTGCCTATCGGTGCAGATTGGTGCCACTTCATCAGCGCACATCAGTGAAGGAGAAAAAATACTTATTTACAAAACAGAAACTAATAAATGTTGTTGTGTTTTTTTTTTAATTATTATTATTATTTATTTTTATTTTATTTTTGTTCTTTTTTTCATTTGTTTAGCAAAAAATAAAATCGGTGGTGATTAAATACCGCCAAAATAAAGCTCTCTACCTTTCCAAAAAATGATACAAATTTAGTTTGGGTACAGTGTTGCATTGTCATTCAAGGTGGGCCAGGGCTGAAAGCAGATAATTGGCCTGGGCAGGAAGGGGGTGAAAGTGGACGGTAGGCAAGTGGTTAACATGATGCACATTAACGTGCATCGGTGCACTGCAGCAATGCAAAATTTTCAATTTTTTTTTTTTTTTTTTGCCTGTTTGCAGTAACACATCTTGGTGCTCCTACTCTTCAAGCTGTAAACCTTACAGTGCGCCATTTTCCCCTTGTAGGATTTTTCATGGACAGAATTAATTGCTGCCCTTACTGGTGACAATATATGGGTAGGCGGATGAGCGGGGAAGAACAAGATGTATGAGACTAGGACTGCAACCCATACAGGAGATAAAACATGGACGCAATCCTATTTGCAGGACCGGCCAATGAATCCGAAGACGTACTATAAATCACAGGGGGGGCTGGTGACTTCATGGTCCAGGGAATTGGAGGGAGGCGTTCAGTCAGTTCTCCCCATAGGAACACTTTATCTTTAGGTGAAGTGATTATCACCTCTCATTTTCATTGAGAGCCTTGGAGGAGTGTGTGACAGTGCTTGATTACTGACAGTTTATCAGAGTCATTCATATGTCTCTGTAGACAGGAATGGGGGTATTTCTGTAGACCAGGCGCATCAGACACGAATGAAACCAAATGAATAGGACTAGGAGGATCTGCATTACCTCTGCCTACACTTACCCAGCTGCAAAAATACAATTTGATGCCTTTTAGTATAAAATACTTGTAAAGATGTGTACATATAACATTTTTTACTTTGCTATGTAGTTGTCATATAATTTAATAAAGGTTAAACGTATCGTTCAACTTGACCTCATGATTTTATAGGGGTGAATACTGTTCAATAAACCATTTGAGGTTTTATTAAATTAAAGCTGACAGATGGGTATTAAAACACAATTGAACGCAGTTACAGTGGAACCTTGGTTTACGAGTAGCACGGTTAACAAGCGTTTTGAAAGACAAGCAACTTTTTTTTTTTTTTTCAATTCTGACTCGGTTTGCGAGTGTTGTCTTGCAAAACTAGTAGAATTCAAGCTAATGGGATGTGCAGTACTGCATTTGGCCAGAGGTGTGGGGGCGCCGGTGACACTCGGAACAGTTCGGAGCCGTTCGGAAATATTTGGAAATTCTCCGTTCCCGACGGTTTCCGAGATCAGCCGAGCTGTCCCTGAGTATTTCTGAGGCTCTCCGGTGCCCCCCACCTCTGGCTACATGCGGCTTTGCATGCCATAGAAGTCAATGCGGAACAAATTATCTTTGTTTTCCATTGACTTCTATAGGGAAACTCGCTTTGATATGCCAGTGCTTTGGATTACAGGCATTCTCCTGGAACGGGTTATGCTCGTAATCCAAGGTTCCACTGTACTTATTTATAGTAATATTTTAGTACTTGTTTAAATATAACAAACATGTTATACTTGCCTGCTCTGTGTAATGGTTTTGCACAGAGCAACCCAGATCCTCCTCCTTCTGGGGTCCCTCGCAGGCGCTCCTGGCCGCTCTCTCTCCTGCTGAGTGACTCCACAGCAAGCACCGTGCTATGGGGGCACCCCAGCCAAGCCACTGCTCTGTGTGTGTGTGTATTCAGACATGGAGCTGCGGCTCCACCCTGCCTCCTCTCTTCTCATTGGCTCACTGACTTTAATTGGCTTTGACGTTGGCTCCCGCTGCTGTCTCAGCCAATGAGGGAGAGTCCCGGACAGCCGAGACTCTGGTGTAAGTATTGGGTGGGGGTGCTGCTGCACACGGAAGGTTTAGAATACATTAAATTGGTTGTATACCGTTTTTTTCACTGTGACCTACAGGTTAGCCTATAATGAGGCTTACATGTAGGTAAAAAGAAAATCTCCTAAACCTTTACGGTTTAAGAGATATTCCCCTTGCATGCAGCCGCTTTCTTCAGCGGCGTATGCGCTCTGAGTTCCCCTGGCTGAAGGTCTGGCAGACGCCGGACCATGCCAGAAAGAAGTCTAACAGCAGCCAGCCGAACTTCTAGCTTCTGTCGAACAGGTATGCTGAAAAACCAGCAGCCGATCAGTGCACTCAGCCAATGGCTGCAAGTGCTGACTGGTGTGTTCTGGTTCTATTAGAACACAATAGTTTAGCAGGGAGATGGTCTACCAACATCGCATAGTTAGTACAGCAAGCTCCTCAGTTTTTATTTTTTTTGACACTGATGTGTGTAAGGCCGCGTACACGCGACCGAGAAACTCGACGGGCGAAACACATTGTTCGGCTGTCAAAAAACGTTTTCTGGGCAGAATACGTCTCCCACCGAGTTTCTTGCTGAATTCTGCCGAGGAAACCGGTTGTGTGTACGTGGCCTAACAGGCATTACACTGAGAATCCGGGAAGAGTAGGATGGCATGGAGAAGGCCAAACCGCAGGAGCCCTGTGCGTCTTTTGGGCCGTTTCAGGTCTGAATTCAGGCTGAAATTGGACCCGATTATGGTGAATGGAGACGCACCGCACTCTTGCTGTGATTCGCTGAACTAGAGGTCGACAGATATTTGGCCTATTTTAAGAAATCGGCATTGCCCAATTTTTGTGCAAATTCGGGTGATTACTGACTGCACTGGTCCCCCTTTCCCCGTCGCTGGTCCCCCTTTCCCCGTCGCTGGTCCCCCTTTCCCCGTCGCTGGTCCCCCTTTCCCCGTCGCTGGTCCCCCTTTCCCCGTCGCTGGTCCCCCTTTCCCCGTCGCTGGTCCCCCTTTCCCCGTCGCTGGTCCCCCTTTCCCCGTCGCTGGTCCCCCTTTCCCCGTCGCTGGTCCCCCTTTCCCCGTCGCTGGTCCCCCTTTCCCCGTCGCTGGTCCCCCTTTCCCCGTCGCTGGTCCCCCTTTCCCCGTCGCTGGTCCCCCTTTCCCCGTCGCTGGTCCCCCTTTCCCCGTCGCTGGTCCCCCTTTCCCCGTCGCTGGTCCCCCCTTTCCCCGTCGCTGGTCCCCCCTCGGTCCCCCTTTCCCCGTCGCTGGTCCCCCTTTCCCCGTCGCTGGTCCCCCTTTCCCCGTCGCTGGTCCCCCTTTCCCCGTCGCTGGTCCCCCCTTTCCCCGTCGCTCGTCCCCCTTTCTCCTGCACTGGTCCCCTTTCCCCGCACTCCCCTAAAAGCAGGATCAATCCATGTTTGCGGAGATGTTGCAAAGAATATAAAATCAGGGAAAACAAGGCTTTTATGATACAAAGTGAACAGAGCAAATGAAATGTCATCCAGATGCGAAGCACGCTGTTTTTATCCGTTTTCTAAATCCTGCAGTCAGCAGTTTCTGTGCCCAGAGCCCCTGTATTGTCCTTACAGCATCACCACATGGCTGGCTATGGGAGTTTATAGCTGTCATCAGTATATTGTAGTGTTTGCTGTGCCTCCCTGAACAGAACAGACTCATGCCGGGCATAATGCGATGCAAGCTGCCATGTCTGCCACAGAGCTGGGGGGTTTATTTTTTCACATCAACACTTCTCTTTGTACCCCCCCCCCCCATCTTTTATTAAAATCAATACTATAGGCGCTTGTAGGGCTGTTGGAAGCTGCAGGACAATTGTTTGCAGCCTCATTTAAAGTAGATGCATCATCCTTGGGTCTGGCAGCCACGTTCCCTGCTCTCTCTCTCTCTATCCGGATAATGAATTACCAAGGCAGGTGCATTGGAGCTTTTCTGCGTAGGAGGCTCCTGCAGGAATTGGCTGCTTATTGCTTCTTTTACAGCTCTCAGTAATGTGTATCCGACACAGGGAGCCTAGTCTACAGACTTGTGTTCCTCTCAACGCGCTGCAATGTATAATAATCAAGCATAGGGGGTCGGCCATGATACAGATCCAACAATGGTCACCTTCTATTCAGAGCTGCCTACGCGTAACGCAATAGACCTGCGTTATATGCCAGAGGGATGGCAATTAGCTTTAATTTGTATTATTTAACTTGTATTGACAATAATTGCTATAAACCAATCCTATTAGGCTCTATAAAGAGCTGGGGCTTGTCTTTTTATACTAGTCCCCAAAATGGCCCTGAAAATGCAGTAATTATGATTCTGTATTCACACACACACATTGATGTTCTTTTTCCTGCAATAGTTTGTGTCTCTACCCCCGCCCCCCCCAACAGATGTGAGATATCCCTCATTAGTTTGCATCTCTGCCCCTCCCACAAAGATATTACCCTGCAGTAGTTTGTGTCTCTGCCCCTCCCACAATGGTGAGATCTCCTGCAGTAGTTTGTGTCTCTGCCCCTCCCACAATGGTGGGATTTCCCTGCAGTAGTTTGTGTCTCTGCCCCTCCCACAATGATGAGATCTCCTGCAGTAGTTTGTGTCTCTGCCCCTCCCACAATGGTGAGATTTCCTGCAGTAGTTTGTGTCTCTGCCCCTCCCACAATGATGAGATCTCCTGCAGTAGTTTGTGTCTCTGCCCCTCCCACAATGGTGGGATTTCCCTGCAGTAGTTTGTGTCTCTGCCCCTCCCACAATGATGAGGTCTCCTGCAGTAGTTTGTGTCTCTGCCCCTCCCACAATGGTGGGATTTCCCTGCAGTAGTTTGTGTCTCTGCCCCTCCCACAATGGTGGGATTTCCCTGCAGTAGTTTGTGTCTCTGCCCCTCCCACAATGGGGAGATTTTCCCCGCAGTAGTTTGTGTCTCTGCCCCTCCCACAATGGTGGGATTTCCCTGCAGTAGTTTGTGTCTCTGCCCCTCCCACAATGGTGGGATTTCCCTGCAGTAGTTTGTGTCTCCTCCCTCGGAGGGGCCATAATCACAGCTGGACTCTCCAGGTATTTGTCTATTCTATAGTATGGAATTGGGTGGGACTGCAGTCAGGTATTATCGGGCCGATTTTTGATTTTGTTGCCACTGAACTTTCTATGAGATGTGGGAAGTCAGCCTGTGATTTAGTCTCTTGGCACCCACATAAAAGTTTTGGGCGGAATTGGCCTTTAAATAGATTTTGTTTTGTAATATTATCCATTTTTTTTTTTTTTGACACGGGTGACGTGAATTGTCTGATAACCATCCAAACTCTAGATGTGGGATGGAGCGCCTGGAAACCGTCCCGTTTTTTTAGACTCATAAAAACAAACGCATAATAAGAAAGCTGATCATGAGACTTGGACCGTCATCACACGCTCCTGCTGGCTTGACGCATCCCGCCCCCCCACTCCCCGGCCGCCCTATACAACAAGCAGGTGTGACCAACCCGACTCATCCACCACCAAACCAATGAGGAGCAGCAGATGGGGGCGGCTCTGCTCCCTATAAATCATTGGCACGTGGAATGAGATTTCAGATATTTCATGAACGTTTTCAGCCAGAATTATATTACAGGAGAACTAAAAATATCCTCTCTTCACTCACCGTAATGAGAATATGCTCGGTGTCTGAAGTCTATGTGGTCTTTAATTACAGCTGGATAGGAGGCAAAGTGACTGCGAGATAATATGAAAGCCCCAGCTGTGTCCCAACCAACCACAGTCTTTTCTTGTCAAATATAAATCGCTTTTTCTTTTTTTTTTGGTACATTTAATTTTTTTTATTGAAATATAAAAAGCAAAAATATCTGAAATGATCCCACGCAGGAATTTGAGCAATAAGCATATCATGACGCAACATAACAATACATATTGAAAACAAGTTTTGTAGGGATTAAACAACTAATCGATTTATGAAATTAATCTATTACTATTTTCATAATTGATTAATCGGCCAGTAACATAATGGGGGTTAAAAAACTAAAATTACCGTATATACTCGAGTATGTACCTTTGATGAGGTCTCTATCTTAGTGGAGCTGCTTATTCACTATAATTATATGTTGTTGTCACATTAATTTTTATTGGCGCGAGATACCACACCTTTTTATACTCGAGTATAAGTTTTTCAGCACATTTTTTTTGTGCTGAAAATGCCCCCCTCGGCTTATACTCGTGTCACCTTTTTGCGCCTGATCTCCCGGCATTTTGGGTACCTGTTACCGGCCGTCCGTAGGTCCCCTGGACCCCAAACTTGCCACACATGTAGCCCCTCTACTGAGTATCAAAGCTGCTTACCAAAAGGGTAAGCTCGATTAGCACTCGGCTATAGCCCAGCCGCGTCCTTTGAAAGCTGTAGTAGACTCACAAGGTAGAAGTTCCCAGAGCTGGCTTCCTTCACATTTATAGACTCCACCAAATGAACATGTGTCGAAAGAAGGTGCACCATAGCATAATTCCGTATGACTAGTTTATTTAAAAAATGTAAGTGGTACTTGCCAGGCAAAATCATTCACATAAAAACAGATGCCGGCCGGCAGCAAACGAAGCCCTTCTTCCTTGGTGTGGTGACGTCACTGCGCGACCACCCAAACACGTTTCGTCATTAACCAGACGTTTTCAATGGGATAGGGCATAGCAGTGACTCACACTATATATGTGGAATTCTATACATAACAAAAAAGTGTGAAACAACTGAAAATATGTCATATTCTAGGTTCTTCAAAGTAGCCACCTTTTGCTTTGATTACTGCTTTGCACGCTCTTGGCATTCTCTTGATGAGCTTCAATAGGTAGTCACCTGAAATGGTCTTCCAACAGTCTTGAAGGAGTTCCCAGAGATGCTTAGCACTTGTTGGCTCTTTTGCCTTCACTCTGCAGTCCAGCTCACCCCAAACCATCTCGATTGGGTTCAGGTCCGGTGACTGTGGAGGCCAGGTCATCTGGCGCAGCACCCCATCACTCTCCTTCTTGGTCAAATAGCCCTTACACAGCCTGGAGGTGTGTTTGGGGTCATTGTCCTGTTGGAAAATACATGATGGTCCAACTAAATGCAAACCGGATGGAATAGCATGCTGCTGCAAGATGCTGTGGTAGCATGTCAAATCGCATGCCAAATCTATGCAATGTAAACAGGGCTTAATCTCCAAATACAGAAAGCTTGTGTATATGGGATTGTAGGCCCCCATTTTTATTGGTTGAATTAGATGGACTTGCCTACTCCCTCTCTTTTTCCTCCTCCCTCACTCCCTCTTTTTCCTCCTCACTACCTCTTTTTCCTCCTCCCTCACCCCCTCTTTTTTTTTCCCGCCCTCATTCCCCTTTTTTTTTTCCTCCCTCACTCCCTCTTTTTTTTTTCCTCCCTCACTCCCTCTTTTTTTTTTCCTCCCTCGCTCCCTCTTTTTTTTTTCCTCCCTCGCTCCCTCTTTTTTTTTCCTCCCTCACTCCCTCTTTTTTTTTCACTCCCTCTTTTTTTTCACTCCTTTTTTTTCACTCCCTCACTCCCTCTTTTTTTTCACTCCTTTTTTTTCACTCTCTCCCTCCCCCTTTTTTTCCTCCCTCACTCCCTCCCTCTTCTTTTTTTTTTGGAAAAAAAATAACAATTTCTTTATTCTATTTTAAAAGAAATCCAATAAAAATCGAATGTTGTCATAAATTTAAGCCAAAATGTATTCTACTCTTTTTCATCCCTCCGTCCTTTTTTTTTCTTCCCCATGAGACTTGCTATATAACTATTTGTAGTGATCTCTTGCAACCAATCAGAATTTAGATTTCATGATTTTAATTGCATCAAACTGATGACAGGTGAGAAACTGTTATGGGTACCTATGCAAATCAAACAAATCCATAGAAACCAGTAAGAAATAAATGAAAGCTTAGCAGCCAGTGGTCAGCTGATGTCCGTTTTCTGTCCAGAATTACAGCACATCACCCTGCACCCCTTTATATTTTGATCTCTCTGTTTGTGATGTGACTTACTTTTGTAGTGGAATATGATTGGACACTGACCCTGTTCTCTTTCTTTGCAGCCATGTTGCCCAGGCTATGTAAGCTGTGTTTGAGGAGAAGTACGGAAAACAGGTGAGAGCTGGGTGTTGAGCTCCTGCACATAAGAGCAATCCTTGTCTACAAGAGATATCCAACATGGATGCCAAACAGGAAGGTCCTCATGTCTGGTCGCATACAGAAGAGCATCAGCCCAGCACTGCCCAGGTGAGCCTAACATTTTACAGATACAAGTTCATCTTTAACCACTTCAGCTCTGGAAGGTTTGTCCCCCTCTTCATGACCAGGCCATTTTTTGCGATACGGCCCTGCATTATTTTAACTGTGATGCTGTACCCTAATAAAATGTATGTTCTTTCTTCCCCCACAAGTAGAGCTTTCTTTTGGTCACCTCTGGTTTTTATTTTTTGCGCTATAAACAAAAAAAGACCGACTATTTAGAAAAAAAAACTATATTCTTTATGTTCTGCATCCAATTTAATTTAAAAAAAAACAAATTTTCTTCATAAATTTAGGCCAATATGTATTCTGCTACATATTTTTGGAGACAGGTGTCATCGCTGACCACGGGGACTTTTTATTTGCAAAAATGAAGACCAGACTCCCAAGTGACAATAAGGCTACTTTCACACTGGGGCGTCACAGGCGTCAGCGGTAAAGCGCTGCTAATTTTAGCGTTTTATCGTCATATTTGGGGATCTATTCGGCCACTAGCGGGGCGCTTTTAACCCCCGCTAGCAGCCGAAAAAGGGTTAAAACCGGCGGTGATTGATTTCAATGGGCATCGGTATACATCGCTCCTACAGCGCCTCAAACATGTGGCTGGCAGGACATTTATTTACCGTCCTGCCAGTACACCGGTCCAGTGTGAAAGCCCATCGGGCTTTCGCACCGGAGTGAAAGGAGCGGCTCTTTTAGGGTGCTTTGCAAGTGCTATTTTTAGCGCCATAGCACCTGCAAAGCGCCTCGGTGTGAAAGTAGCCCAATGCTCCCGAACACGAGATCCGATTATCAGACGAATGGCCGTCTGTTTTTTTTTTTTTTTCTTTTGCATGCTAAGCTATTTGGCCACTAACGGGGCGCCTTTAACTGCCGCTAGTGGCCAAAAAGCTACATATGTAATGCTGCATTGTGCTGGGATTGCACTCAGTCGCATGTCCCCAGCACAGTGATGGTGTTGTCATGGAGAGCTCCTAGTCGCAGAGTTGACGATCAAGAAGCAAATGAAGGCAAAATGTACACTGCTGTTTCTGGGCCCGGCTACGGGTACAA
Source organism: Rana kukunoris (assembly GCA_029574335.1). NCBI lineage: Eukaryota > Metazoa > Chordata > Amphibia > Anura > Ranidae > Rana > Rana kukunoris. The sequence goes on from CM056058.1 coordinate 134,208,816, forward strand.
ACAACCTATAATGCTCACATATGTAGTATATCCATGCACCTCAGGAGTAGGAGAATTTATTTGTTTTGTTGTGTTTTTCCTAAGGCATTAAGATCCCAGATCCTTGCTAGAATTTTTCTGTTGCTTCCTGCAGGTGCATTTTGTTCCAGATGGGGGCACCGTGGCACAGATTGTATACAGTGATGACCAGGATCGCTCCTCGCAGCAGGTGGTGTACACGGCCGATGCCTCATCATTCACATCAGTGGACGCCTCTGAACACACCTTGGTCTATATCCACCCTGTGGATGGCTCTCAGGTACTTGCTGAAGATGGAAAAGGCACACAAATATTGTAATATAACTTTTAATCAAATGGTTAAAATAATTACTTTTTTTATGTTTTTTTTTTTTTTCTTTCCAAGACTCTCTTCACAGATCAGCCACAGGTTGCTTACGTTCAGCAAGATGCTACTACCCAACAGGTATCATTTCTGTATTAATGTTGCTACAACTTTGCTACATGTCACTTTTGTATGTTTTTCTATTTCTTATGTTATCTCACACAAAACCTTCACTAAGGCCCCTTTCAGACTGGGGCGGGATTCGGGCGCTAGCGGTGCTGAATTAACCCCCGCTAGCGGCCGATAAAGGGTTAATACCGCCCGCAATGCGTCTCTGCAGAGGCGCATTTCGGGCGGTATTGGCGCGGTTTCCCAAAGATGCTGCTGACAGGAGATTTTTTTTCCTCTCCCGCCAGCGCATTGCCTCAGTGTGAAAGCCCTCGGGCTTTCACATTGAGGATGCAGTGAAGGATTTTTCAGGCGGTATAGCAGCGCTATTTTTAGCGCTGTACCGCTTGAAAAACTCCTCAGTGTGAAAGGGGTCTAACTCTAAGCAGCTTGCATTTGAAATGGGGGGAAAAAAAAATCACGTGAAAAAATATGCTGTGATTAATGCAGATAAATCAATCCTACCTAGTGCATGAAATCATAAACTATATACCCATGCACCTATATAACTAGATAAAAAAATGATAACAAAGTGTAAAAAGAAGTTTGGGAGAGTTCTGCACAGATGGCTATGTGGACTATAATGAGAGCTGCTGCCTCCACTGAGATACCTACCTAGATGGGGTCCATAGGAAAAAAATCAGGGAAAATAGTGGGTGTGGCGCTGCTCTATTAATGTGTGTTTTAAAGTGCTGGTGCTTCTGCATGGGGATACTGTATGGGGATAGGACTAGGAACAAATGACCTATCTCCTCTCCTCTGACAGCACAGGGATTTGTGTGTTTTTACTCACAAATATCCCCATGCTGGCGCTCGTGCACGAGCGTGACCGGCAGTGCAAATCGAGTCCCCTGCCATGTAGCGGGCGCGTCGGCCCTCTGGCAGCTTTTAAAGGAAACCCCGTATGGTTACGGGGTTTCGCGCAGTGGTGCCATTCTGCCCCCTGTAAATAGATGTGAGGCGGTCGGGAACCGGTTAATAAACTAAATTGAAATGCAGCAAATTATATAAATAAATACACATTAGGTAAAGTGACAAGTGCTAAATGTATAGTGACTTTAAGCATATGTCAGGAGGCAGGACGCTGATACCAGAAATTGGAGAGCTACAAGCACCTCAACATTAGAGAATGAACCAAAGAACATAATTTCATGAGACTGGAAGCATTACCATCCCATATATATGAGTGCTGCCCAACCTTTATCACAACATGGGGTACTCTGCCCTTAGCAGGAGGAAAGAGGTTCAGATTCCCCTATATAGATCTTTAGTGAGACCTTATTTAGAATACTGTGTCCAGTTCTGGAGACCTTACAAATAGATATTGATAAGATGGAATGAGTCCAGAGAAGGGTAACAAAAATGATGAAAGGTCTGGGGGATAAAACATATCGAGAGCGACTTCGGAAACTTTAAATGTACACTCTGGAGGACGAAAGGAAAGGGGAGACATGATTGATACCTTTTTTAAAATGCATCAAGGGGGTGAATAAGGTTCAAGAGGGCAGGTCTAAAATCAAGAACACAGGGACATTACCTCAAACTAACCAGGAAAGTTCAAAACTAGTTTTAGAAAGTATTATTTTAATGAAAGGATAGTGAATGCTTGGAATAAACTTTCAGTGGTGGTAGTAAAGCAGTCAAGAGTAAATGGCTTTAAACATGCTTGGGACAAACCTAGATCTGTACTCGGACTAAAAAAAAAGTTGACCCAAAAAAATAAAAAAAATAAAAACAGGCAGACTTGGACTACTCCTGCCTTTTTTAGCCGTCCCTGTTCTATTCCAAACCAAAACCAATCTATTAACCTTCTATGAGGGAGTGAGTTGCCATCTAAATAAAGAAAGGCCCAAAGACGTTGTGTATCTGGATTTTGCAAAAGCATTTTGATACAGTTCCCCATAAACATTTATTGTACAAAATAAGATCCGTCGGCATGAACCATAGAGGCAGTTCATGGATTGAAACCTGGCTACAAATGCGAGTTCAGATGGTAGTGATAAATGGGGAGTACTCGGAATGGTCCAGTGTGGAAAGTGGGGTCCCCCCAGGGTTCTGTCCCGGGACCAATCCTATTTAATTTATTTCCATAAATGACCTGGAGGTCTCAATCTCTGTATTTGCGGACAAAACTAAGCTAAGCAGGGCAATAACTTCTCGGTAGGATGTGGGAACCTTGCAAGAAGATCTAAACAAATGAATGGGGTGGGCAACTACATTGCAGATGAGGTTTAATGTGGCAAAAATATGAATGCAATCTACTAACTGGGGGGGGGGGGGGGCGAACCTCTAAGGGAATCTAGGATGGAAAATGATCTGGGGGTCCTCATAGATAGGCTCGGCAATGGCAGGCAATGCCAAGCTGCTGCTAACAGATAATTGGCATGCATTAAAAGAGGGATTTACTCCAGAGTGCTGTATTGTGGCCATATTGCCTGTGCCTAACAGAATCGGCCTACCTGTGTTATGTGACTGATAACCTCTCATGTTGGTGTCTTTGTTCCAGGTGACTGTGTTGCTTCCAGCTTCCCAAAGCATGAACACTGCTAACCTGGCAGTTCTCAGCAGCGTCCAAGAGTCTGCCCAAGCCATGTCGTTGGATCCTATGTCACAGGTAAGCCTACAAATAGCAGGAGGTTTACTTACATTTCTGAATAGAGTTGATAAGTGATAGGGCTAAAGGTAAAAATAACTAAATTCTGGAAGATATATATATATATATATATATATATATATATATATATATATATAAAAAATTGGCAGGCAAAGAACTTCCCTACCATGCCTTGTGCTGCCCCATATCCCTGTGTGGAGGGTGCTATCTTTGTCAAAGAGCAGTACAGTGGTGTAGTGGTAAGCATGTTCACCTAGCAGCAAAAGGGTCGTTGGTTCGAATCCCGACAACGACACCATCTGCTTCGAGTTTGCATGTTCTCCCTGTGTCTGCATGGGTTTCCTCCCACACTCCAAAGACATGCTGGTAGGTAATTGGATCCATGCCAAATTGGCCCAGTGTGTATATATATAATTGTGTGTGTGTCTGTGTGTGTGTGTGTGTGTGTGTGTGTACGACTGTGTGTCCCAAGCATATCCAGATCCTACGGGGTAAATGACCGCACCTGCCAGGAAGACACTGGCTGAAAAAAAGCGCCTATTGTGATTCAGTTAGCATGTGTAGCACTATACAAGTCATTCATTCATGGTGTCTTGAAATTCATTCATTTCTTATGTCACAACTGCACCCATGACGACTAGTGAAGTAATGACAGAGGTGCAGGAAGCACAGTTCTACAGAATGGATGAAGCAGAGAGATCCTTGCACTGCAGGTCCTTGGGTACTGATACCTCTCCAGCAAGGAGAACCATGAGCAGCATAGTAGTGACAGACACAACTCTATTGAGACTATCACTCAAAGGCAGCAGTGCGTTAGAATAACTCGCATTGCAGATATACAGCAATGAGAGTACAGAGTGCCATAGTACAGGAAGTGCACTGCTTCAGACAAAATTCTAACAAAAAGTAGATTTTTCAGGCCACATTCTCGACGAAGGAGAAGTCTCTTGCGTGACCTGAAACTTTGCACTATCTAATAATAAACATGGACTTTAAAGATCTATGGTGTGCTGGCAATGTGTTTCTCCAGTGTTTGATGCAGGTTAACCAGTCAGCAGTTGCTACAGCACCCTTTAATGTGGATCAGCCCCCCCCCCCATACCCATGAAAATGACTGCCCATATGCCAGTTACATTTGATGCTTGGTCATCCAGGATAAACACATTTTAGAAGCCCAGCGAATCCTGCTCTGTCCTTTCTCTCCCACTGCTCCTGCACTGCACATCCCGCCTGGCAAGAAAAATCTTAGTGTATGGCCAGCTTAACTCTTTTAGCTGAACCCCGGGCTGTAGTCAGTAGTCGGAGACCTGAGCCCAAATTCCTGGTGCCAAGGTGTCTGGCTATTTCCCGGAACAGAATACAATGAATCCTGTGCTTCCTGCTGAGCAGAACAGAGCTCAAGTGAGTTCAAATCCGACCCCGCCTCAGCTATACCGCAAGGAAGCTGTCGCTGCGGACTGCCAAGCATAAGCCAAGGGGCATGTTCACATGTGGCTGTGGGCCAGCGAAAGCCTTAGCTGCTAATGACTGGCAATCCGCAGTGACCACTTGTGTATACACGCCCCTTGGATGTGGGGTGGAAAATGCCTTGGCTGCTTGTGATTGGCGGTTTGTGGTGACAACTTCCTGGCAGGATAGCTCAGGTGGGTTTGGCATAATATCTGAACATGCCCGAGCTCATCCCAGCAGCTGAGAAGCCCCATCTCTGGACCTCCTGTGTGGGGACTGGAATTCACTTATCAATCATGCAGATCTGACAGATTTACACACTGAGCAGTTTTTATTGTAACATCTGTTTTATCAAGGCAGCTGGTTCTGCTTTAGGCCCAGTTCACACTGATGCATTCCTGGTAACCAAGTGATTCCTGTGCGGTTCCCACAGCGCATCAGAATCTGAACACTGCAGGTGTCAATATAAAGTTTAATGACACCCCCAAATCCGTTCGAAGAGTGCAGTGCGAACTGTGGAATTGGATGGAATTGTATTGCATGGGTTTGAAAACCCAAGCGATCCGATTCCAGTGGGGACAAAAAAAAAAAAAAGGTGCGAATTGAGCCATACCTAATGTATGAACTACATTCACACCGCACTGAATTTGCATGTCATTTGTACAGAAATGCAAAGCGATTCCTGTACAAATGACATGTGATGTGGCAGACTGCATCGGTGTGAACCCAGCCTTAAAATCTAGTAATACCCGCAGTGGATATAAAAAGTCTACACACCCCTGTTAAAATGTAAGGTTTCTGTGATGTAAAAAAATTTTTTATAAATAAATTCAGAACTTTTTCCACATTTTTCATGTAAGCTATAAACTGTACAACTCAATTGAAAAACAAACTGAAAACTTTTAGGGTAGTAAAAATTTAAATATTGTGGTTGCACACCCTCTTATAACTGGGGATGTAGCTGTGTTCAGTAATCACATTCAAACTGTTAAATAGGAGTGAGTACACACCTGCTATAATTAAAAGTGCCTCTGATTAACCCCAAATAAATTCCAGCTGTTCTAGTAAGTCTTTCCTGACATGTTCTTAGTCGCATCCTACAGCAAAAGCCATGGTCCGCAGAGAGCCTCCAAAGCATCAGTTGGATCTTATTGTTAAAAGGTATCAGTCAGGAGAAGGGTACAAAATTATTTCCAATGCATTAGATATACCATGGAACACAGTGAAGCCAGTCATCATCAAGTGGAGAAAATATGGCACAACAGTGACATTATCAAGAACTGGACATCCCTCCAAAATTGAAAATACGAAGAAATAGAAGAAAACTAGTCCGGGAGGCTGCCAAGAGGCCTACAGAAATATTCAAGGAGCTGCAGGAATATCTGGCAAGTACTGGCTGTGTGGTACATGTGACGACAATCTCCCGTATTTTTCATATGTCTGGGGTAGAGTGGCAAGATGGAAGCCTTTTTCTTACAAAGAAAAACCTCCAAGCCTAGCTACATTTTGCAAAAACACATCTGAAGTCTTCCAAAAGTATGTGGGAAAATGTGTTTACAGTCTGATGAAAACACGGTTGAACTTTTTGGACATAATTGCAAAAGATATGTTTGGTGCAAAAACAACACTGTACATCACCAATAGAACACCATACCCACTGTGAAGCATGGTGATGGCAGCATCGTACTTTGGGGTTATTTCCTCAGCTGGAACACGGGCCTTAGACAAGTTAGAGGGAATTATGAACAGTTCAAAATTGCCGGTCAATAATGGCAAAAAAACCTTCAGGATTTTGCTAGAAAGCTGAACATGAAGAGGAACTTCAACTTTTAGCATGACAACGACCCAAAACATACATTCAAATTAACAAAGGAATAGCTTCAGAAGATTACAGTTTTGGAATGGCCCAGCCAGAGCCCAGCCCTGAATCCCATTGAAAATCTGTGAGGTGATCTGAAGAGGGCTGTGCACAGGAGATGCCCTCACAATCTGACAGATTTGGAGTGTTTTTGCAAAGAAGAGCGAGCAAATATCGCCAGGTCAAGATTTTCCATGCTGATAGACTTATCCCCAAAAAGACCGAATGCTGTAATAACATCAAAAGGTGCTTCAACAAAGTATTCGTTTAAAGAGTGTGCACACTTATGCAACCATATTTATTATATATATACATTTTACTTGTCTCCACCTAAAAAAAAATAGTTTGTTGTTCAACTGATTTGGAAGTTTATAGGTCATTATAGGTAGAAAGTGTTTTTTTTGTCTCCTTCTTCCTCTCCTCTTCCCTCCATGTTGTTACGCGGATGGAGGAGGAGAAGAGGTGGAATGGGGGTCTTGAGGAGGGGATAAGGGGGAGGGATGAGGGGATAAAATAGGGAAGGACGTGATGGAGATAAAAGAGGGAATTTGTCGTACATAGAGAATATAGGACAATCAGGGAGGAGATGGAACATTTGGGGAAGTTTGAAATTTAGTTAAAAGTTGAAATAGTATTTTGGTTTCTTATCTCCCCTGGGAGGAAGGAAATTGCTTTTGATATAAAATAAAATTTCCCTCTGTTAGACCAGGAATAGTAAAAGAGTTTAAGATAGAGATGTATTATAATGTCCATATATAAATAAGCTGTTGTAGGATTCTATACCTTGTGTTTTTTTTGTCTCATTTTTTTACATCACATAAATCTGACATTTTATCAGGAATGTGTAGACTTTTTATATCCACTGTATGTCACAATGGGCCTTTAAACCCCAGGATTGATGTATTTTCTTCGGGCGCTGTGGATGCAGATATCTATAATGGGCAATGTTTTTATTTGTTACATATGATGTAAATCAGTACAGCCTACAGCCGATAAGCTTCTTAGGACGTTGGCACAGCAAGGGCTCGCTGCCCGGGTTTGCTGCAAATTTTAGTTGCTTATTATGTGAATTATGCAGCCTGACGCTATGCACCTTCTTCTAATGAACTGCATTTGTTGCAAACACCAGAAGGGCTCACCGCCTGCATTTTTTATGCAGTTGGTTACATATATGTGAATTATACAGCATGCAGTCTCTGCACTTTTTTTTTTTTTCCATTGTTGCAAATACAGAAAAGTCTCGGTGCTCGCCAGTGCAGATTTTAGTGGCGGCTCACACATCTCTAGTGCTGAAAGATTAATGGGCGCTCAGGAGGTGTGACGATTGAATGGCTAAAGGAACAGTACACAAGTTTCTCCTCGGGGGGCAGCAGCAGCTTATGAATTAATCATCTTTCCAATCATCCCACGCTTCACTTGGAGGCCAGGCAGCCTCGTTTAAAGGCACGGCGCTCTTGTTCTTTCTTTTTTAATCAGACAAAAGCTTTAAATGTTGTACCAGCTGTGCCAAGTCTAACCCTTCAGCTGAAGGGGCATGTAAGGTCAGCCAACTCTCTGCAGGCTAACTCTGTTTTGCAACTTGCTGAAGAAAGCAGCCCTATGTGCTGCAAGGACTAAAGAGAATATATATAATATAATGAATATGTATATATATTGTATGTTTTTTTTTCTTTATTTCTTGGGATCGGTTGTATTTGTCAGGTAAATACAGAATATTGCAAATTTATATTTAGTATTTTCATATGTATCCAGCAGGTGGAACACTTGGCTTCTTTTCACATCTTAAAGACAAATTCCTGCTGTGGATATGTTATACACCTAACCGATGCCCTGGAAGCTGGACATCGCGGAAGTAGCTTCTGTTCCTGTGATCTCCACTTCTTCTGCTCCTGTGAAGACAGGAGGATCTCCACTTCATTGTGGGTCTGGAGAGGCCGCACCTCTTCCTAGAGGCTGGCCAGCCTGTGTTAAAGAAGCAGGGCAGCCGCTGCACTCTGAAGACAGGAGGTTATCTGCACAGATATGGTATAACATGAATGACTGCAGAGCATTCTCTGATTGGATACAAGCAGCGGGAGGGGACGTGCCTTCCACTGCTTGTCCGGGCTTTCCCGCCCCACCGGGAGGCCCGAGGCGATGCTTTGGCGGTAACCAGGAAGCGATGTCACACTTTCCACCTCTAAAAATTAAAGTATTGAAAAGCGCCACGTTTTGTCAGAGAATGCTTTGCCATAAAGAGAGTGCCTATTACTGCCAGTTTACATTCTCCTGTGTTAATAAAGAAGCAGGGCAGCCGCTAGGCGCAGGACCTGGAAGCAGGTGGAGATCACTGGAGTGATGCGGCGCCTGCCAAATAAATTGTGTGTAGGTATAAAGTCATGTCCTGCATCAGTGACTGTATATTATTTAGTTCTTTTATTTTGGGCTTCAAAGAAATTCAATGGTACTTCCTGTGTTTGGGTCCAATTCTCTTTCCAGTTCTCATCTTCTTCTTACTACTACATATGTTAACAAGTATATACATGGCATTACCACTTACATTTTATTAAAAACTTACATGGTCTTCCTCACAAAGAAATGTAACTTTCAGACAGCTAGGGATCAGCTGCATGCATCACCCTGGTGTACCCCCTTCCTCAAAGTGGTGATACCAAGGAAGGGGGTACGCCCCGGAAATTCATCAGCTGGTGTTAGGTGAGTTTGAGTCTTTTTGAATTTTATGCAAAAAAAAAAAAAAGTGTTGCATACTTTTTGGCTAGGTTCACATCTGTGTCATGTACGGTTGATACGCTTTTAGCAGCGCATTTTAGTTTTTTTCATGTTTTTGATGCATTTTTATTGTGTTTTTTTGCATTTTTGTTTTGACCAATGCTAAGCCATGTATTCATGTTGCTAGGAGGAGGCAGGAAAAGACAGTAAAAATGCATTATAAAATGCATGTATATGTGTTTTTTGATGCAAATCTATGAAGCCAAAAATGCACTGTGCTGTAAAAAAAAAAAAAGGGCCCTGTAGCTTTACAAAAAATGCCTTGCAGGAAACTGCATAAATGTGAAGAGGACCTATAGGAAGGAAGGATAGATGAATTGTAGTGCATGTCTGTTTATTTAGAAACGCCAAAAAAAAAAAAAAAATGCATGTGAATCTCGTCTTTTCTTTATTTTTATTTTCCTCTTTAGTGTGCAAGTTAGAAGCCATTTTGGTAATGTGTGTATGCTGTGTAGCATTGTGATATTGTTTCATGATTGATTTACTTTAAATGTCAAAAACATTATTACAATAAAGAGGAAATTGCCTAAAGCCACCAATCTGTTTCCAACCTTTTAAAAATGTGAAATGTTTCTCTCCTTGTGCCACATTTATAAACGCTTCTCTCTATATTTACTTTTTTTTTAATTTATTATTATTATTTCTAATAGTTTCTTCTGTTCCCTGTGCATTTGTTCAGATCCACCCCTCACTGGTAGTGTATTGTAGGGGAGGGGGTGGAACAAATTCGGTCATTGGCCACTGGTAGTAAAAGCAGTGTTTCTAGTGACGTGTATGTGTAATCCATTTTCGTTTTTCATTTGCGCTAATATTCAGGCATCTTTATCGGTGCACGATGGCAGCTTACCTCCTGTGGAGGGTGTGGAGAGCACAACAAACATGACTACATTGGAAGGTTCGAACACAAACTCGCAGGCCAAGGATGACGAGGATGATGATGACGACGACGATGAGGATGATGACGACGATGACGACGACGATGATGATGATGATGATGAAGAGGATGAAGATGAAGGGGAGGACTCTGATGCGGATGAATGGGAACCTGACCCACCACGGCCGTTTGATCCCAATGATCTGTGTGAGTTTATGGTACATCCAATGATGTGTGTCGATTGGTTTCTGTTTTGTATTACGTTTTCATGACAAGTTTTTAAATCTTCCTTCTGACCATTGTTACATTTTAAAGGGGTAGTAAAGATTTGTTTTTTATTTTCTAAATAGGTTCCTTTAAGCTAGTGCATTGTTGGTTCACTTACCTTTTCCTTTGATTTTTCCCTTCTAAATGTTTTTTTCTTTGTCTTGTAAGGGTTTAGCTCGGTAGCGGGGATGTGTGACCTCCTGGGTGGGTTCACTACACACTGAACTATACAGAGAGGCAGCCGAAGACGGTTGAAAACAAAGAGTTTGGTTTATTCTTCCCTATTGCTGGAAACAAGTGCAAGCATCCAAACAGCATAAACAAAACAAAACATAAAATAAAGCCTGGCCACTTGGGGCCTCTACCTTCACCACACAGGAACCTATCTATGGAGTCTGGCACAGCCTACTGCTGGGCAGACACTGCTGGTCATACAGCCGAGAAACAATAGTCTTTTTGATTTTTATCACACAGAAAAATCAACACCCACCTCACCTCTTCAGAAGTCTTTTTCACTGCTCTCCTTAACTCAAAAAGCCTCAGGATGCAGCAATCAGTAGTCATCCTTTGGATGACTTATAGAGGCCTAAATTGCCTCATTCTGAAGAGCTGAAGTTTTCCAACGCCCTAAACCTTTCTGGCTATTTCTGCAGCCGACACCCAATAGTAATTGGTGAATTGTCTAAACAAGGCAGAAATGTATCTCCTGTCTGTGACAACACCCACAGATTTACCTGACTTTGTCACAGTCTGAATTTATCACTTCCTGTTCCTCCTCAGAAAGCTTGCCACCATCATCCGAGCCGTTCTGGCTGGGGGTTAGTCATCCAGAACAGCTTACTGAGGAGGAACAGGAAGTGAGAAATTCACACAGAGAAAACATTTAGAAGGGAAATCGAAGGAAAAGGTAAGTGAACCAACAATGCACTAGATTTAGAAAACAAAAAACAAACCTTTACAACCCCTTTAAGGACTGGAAAACCACATTTAGATTTCATAATTTCTAGAGATATGTGTTTCACTCATCAAAGTCCTCACTGTGCACACTGTTTATATCCCCCGACACTTCTCATTCAATGAGCTCACCTTTCGCTAGATAACCACCAGCACTGTGTAGGAAGAGGAGAGGCCTACCGTAAGACATTGCCAAAAATATGACAGTAGCGGGTGTCACAGAGGACAGCCAATATCATGCAAGCTGATGTGAGATGAGGTTTGAAGCAGTCTATTCATTGTGTGTGCTTCTGCTGTGTTAATCCTAGTTAACTTCAGCAGGATGCACTAGTTCAATTTGCTTTAATGCTGTTACTTAACTTTCTTTCGCTCCCATGCTGCTCTGTTTGACTACTGGAGTACTATGATGATCTTCAATTGAACCTGTTGCATTGCAAAGCAAATACAATTCACAGAAGATGGTCAGAGACAGAAAACATGTTACAGGAGATGGTCGGAGACTGAAGACGTTATACAGGAGATGGTCGGAGACTGCAGACGTTACAGGAGATGGTCGGAGACTGCAGTTATACAAGATGGTCGGAGACTGCAGACGTTATACAGGAGATGGTCGGAGACTGCAGACGTTATACAGGAGATGGTCGGAGACTGCAGACGTTATACAGGAGATGGTCGGAGACTGCAGACGTTATACAGGAGATGGTCGGAGACTGCAGACGTTATACAGGAGATGGTCGGAGACTGCAGACGTTATACAGGAGATGGTCGGAGACTGCAGACGTTATACAGGAGATGGTCGGAGACTGCAGACGTTATACAGGAGATGGTCGGAGACTGCAGACGTTATACAGGAGATGGTCGGAGACTGCAGACGTTATACAGGAGATGGTCGGAGACTGCAGACGTTATACAGGAGATGGTCGGAGACTGCAGACGTTATACAGGAGATGGTCGGAGACTGCAGACGTTATACAGGAGATGGTCGGAGACTGCAGACGTTATACAGGAGATGGTCGGAGACTGCAGACGTTATACAGGAGATGGTCGGAGACTGCAGACGTTATACAGGAGATGGTCGGAGACTGCAGACGTTATACAGGAGATGGTCGGAGACTGCAGACGTTATACAGGAGATGGTCGGAGACTGCAGACGTTATACAGGAGATGGTCGGAGACTGCAGACGTTATACAGGAGATGGTCGGAGACTGCAGACGTTATACAGGAGATGGTCGGAGACTGCAGACGTTATACAGGAGATGGTCGGAGACTGCAGACGTTATACAGGAGATGGTCGGAGACTGCAGACGTTATACAGGAGATGGTCGGAGACTGCAGACGTTATACAGGAGATGGTCGGAGACTGCAGTCTTGTTTGCAGGAGGAACGGTCGTAGCCTGGGGGGTTGTCGCAGGGGGAACGGTCGTAGCCTGGGGGCTTGTCGCAGGGGGAACGGTCGTAGCCTGGGGGCTTGTCGCAGGAGGAACGGTCGTAGCCTGGGGGCTTGTCGCAGGGGGAACGGTCGTAGCCTGGGGGCTTGTCGCAGGGGGAACGGTCGTAGCCTGGGGGCTTGTCGCAGGGGGAACGGTCGTAGCCTGGGGGCTTGTCGCAGGGGGAACGGTCGTAGCCTGGGGGCTTGTCGCAGGGGGAACGGTCGTAGCCTGGGGGCTTGTCGCAGGGGGAACGGTCGTAGCCTGGGGGCTTGTCGCAGGGGGAACGGTCGTAGCCTGGGGGCTTGTCGCAGGGGGAACGGTCGTAGCCTGGGGGCTTGTCGCAGGGGGAACGGTCGTAGCCTGGGGGCTTGTCGCAGGGGGAACGGTCGTAGCCTGGGGGCTTGTCGCAGGGGGAACGGTCGTAGCCTGGGGGCTTGTCGCAGGGGGAACGGTCGTAGCCTGGGGGCTTGTCGCAGGGGGAACGGTCGTAGCCTGGGGGCTTGTCGCAGGGGGAACGGTCGTAGCCTGGGGGCTTGTCGCAGGGGGAACGGTCGTAGCCTGGGGGCTTGTCGCAGGGGGAACGGTCGTAGCCTGGGGGCTTGTCGCAGGGGGAACGGTCGTAGCCTGGGGGCTTGTCGCAGGGGGAACGGTCGTAGCCTGGGGGCTTGTCGCAGGGGGAACGGTCGTAGCCTGGGGGCTTGTCGCAGGGGGAACGGTCGTAGCCTGGGGGCTTGTCGCAGGGGGAACGGTCGTAGCCTGGGGGCTTGTCGCAGGGGGAACGGTCGTAGCCTGGGGGCGTCGCAGGGGGAACGGTCGTAGACTGGGGGTTTGTCGCAGGGGGAACGGTCGTAGCCTGGGGGTTTGTCGCAGGGGGAACGGTCGTAGCCTGGGGGCTTGTCGCAGGGGGAACGGTCGTAGCCTGGGGGCTTGTCGCAGGGGGAACGGTCGTAGCCTGGGGGCTTGTCGCAGGGGGAACGGTCGTAGCCTGGGGGCTTGTCGCAGGGGGAACGGTCGTAGCCTGGGGGCTTGTCGCAGGGGGAACGGTCGTAGCCTGGGGGCTTGTCGCAGGGGGAACGGTCGTAGCCTGGGGGCTTGTCGCAGGGGGAAAGCCTGGGGGCTTGTCGCAGGGGGAACGGTCGTAGCCTGGGGTCTTGTCGCAGGAGGAACGGTCTGAGCCTGCGGGCTTGTCGCAGGAGGCCGGTCGGAGTTAGGGAATTCTTAAGGTGTGCTTGGAGACCTTTCCTTTGCTCCCCTACCACTCCATTTGTCTACAGAAGGCAAAAATAATCCAGTACTTTGCTTATTGAGGAACATGTGCCTACATGACAGTGCTGAGCCATTCATTGCTTTACAGGGAGGCCTTCTCATTGGGAAAGTACAACTCTGGCAATGTGTAGCTTACTCAGGTCTTTCCTTTTTCTCCATGTGGCTGGATAGAGTAGTGGGGAGTCCAGGGAAGGTGAGTATATTCTGCTGGGAAGGGGTAAAGTAAAGCAAACTTGTTGCATTGATCTATGTGGGCAAACCAGATTCACAATAAAACAAGGAATAAAAAGGTTTTATTGGACCGTTCAGTCGGCAATGAGATGCGCTTTGCATGTAATACAGAGAGCGGATTTGTGTTAATAGAATTTCTGCCTCTCACAGCGGTGTGTGGGGAGTCTTCATTCCATGTCTTCCTCAGGAGGGTTGTCTGCACTCCGGGGAACTGCAAGGGATTAGCACAAGTTAGAGAGATATTTGATGATTATAAAGATGCTTATTCTTTAGGGACTTCAGCCCTAATGCAATCCCCCTTCAGCCTGCCTTCTAGGTGATCGGAGCCTCCAGATCTTCTTGTAGTCGCCCCAGGGAGTGAATGTTGCTAGGAGACTACAAGATCTAATGCCTTAGAAAGTAGTGAATTGTAAAGCAGTTTAGATCAGTGTTGGGCAACCTGTTTTATTGGGAAGGGGGAGGAGGTATCGGAAATGGCCACAGATAATCCAGAGCGTCTCGTGTTGACTATATAGAATAAAAAATAATGCGAAGATATAAAGCGAGAACATTGCTTGCAATCAACATGATATTGTTTGATGGCTTGTGTCTGCAATCTAATACTGTACATCGGTTGCTTTGGAGAGAGGGAGCACACGCAGGTTTTACATGTAGTGTGTGTTTTATTGAGCTGGGACCAGAATGGAGGGAACAATGTAACAAACCTGGGTCAAAGTTTCATCAATTCACAAAATAAGAATCCACGGGCTCTACAAACTCCAAGCAATGATTTCACTCATCAAGGTAGCACCGCACATCCCAGCAGTCCAGATAGTGGCACACAGCCAATGCAGAACTACAAGTCCAAGCAGTTAGTGTCCAACTAGTAGCTTGCAGCCAGCCAAAAAAAGCGAGAGATATTATTATACCTTAATGCCAGTTATCTATAACCACATTTATGAGCCATTCAGCACTGCAGCAATGAGAGTTGGTTGTGATGTGCAGAGTCTGTCTTTAACTCCACACAGTAATGTGAGACTTTCTCCCTGGTGTGGAGTGTCGTGCTCACCCCCTCCACTGGACTACAGGATAGTCAGGGCGCTCTCTACGTTGTAGATGGAGAAAGGAGCTGTATGTTAGTGGGCGTCCTGACTCTCCTGTAGTCTAAGGGAAGGGGGCAAGCACGACACTCCACACCAGGGAGAAAGCCTGGCATTACTGTGTGGAGTTACAGACAGAAGAACAGGAAGTGAGGATTTCTCAGAAGAAATAAGGACATTTAAAAGCAAAATTTAAGTATGAGGTAAGTGAAGGAGGACTGCACTGAGGTAAAGGTGGGGTTGCCCTCACTGAGCCATCAGAAATCCAGGATTTCCTTAGAATGTAAGGACTGCTGGGCTCTGTGGTCCCACGTGCCGTGTCTCCAGCTACGATTTAATGTAGTCCTCGGCAGACTTCCAGGGATAGGTACAAACGACAATAGAGGCAATATAGCGTAATTCTGTCGGTTTATTGTGTAAAAAAACAAGAAGTTTCCAGGTAATCCTCTTGCATAAAAAAACATTTTAAATCAGTGTAAAATCAATGTAAAACCAGAAGTCCAATGAGACCCTGATAAAGTACTTATTTGTAAGTTCCTTGGTATGTATAATTATATATATATATATATATATAAAATATATATATATAATTATAATTATACATACCAAGGCTCCAAAAAAAGGTAATAATGCAAGGTAAACCAAAAGATGCCACTCTAAAGTCACCTGCATGGACATTCACTTCCTGGAATGCAATGATGTCAGCACAAGGCTCCGCCTCCGGAAGCAGTAATGCTCCCTGCCAGTTATCTGAAACAGAATTTAGGAGCCATTCAGCACTGCACCGATGAGAATTGGTTGAGACGGGCAGAGTTGGCTTAGGATAGTGATTTTTACAGGTGTGCACAACCTGAAGAATATAAGGGAAGTGATCTCAACATGGTTTCCTGAAAGCTGCCTTAACCGGCGTCTCATTGAGCAAAATGCTTACCCTATAACTGTAAAAAGATGATGACCTGTGTATAGAACTTTGTGTTGGATGTCTAACAGATAAAGTATGACCAATGTATAACCTCAAACAGAATCAGTAACTTACAGTTTTTTATTTTTTTTCTTCTGTCTTGCAGGGTGTGAAGAGTGCAATAACGCCCATCCATCAGTGTGCCCGAAACACGGGGCCTTCCATCCCATTCCGAACCGTCCTGTATTGACCCGAGCTCGAGCCAGTTTGCCCTTAGTCTTGTACATTGATCGCTTCCTTGGAGGAGTGTATTCCAAGAGACGTATTCCAAAACGCACCCAATTTGGACCTTTGGAAGGACCTTTGGTTAAAAAATCGGAGCTGAAGGATGGCTACATCCATCTGAAGGTGGGTGAGGGTGATTTTTTTTTTTCCCTGATGATGAGGAAGGGCCAGTTAGATTTAGGAGATGACTAAAGATTGTAGAATTTAAAGAGGGAGGGAAAAAAGTGATGCAATGCAGAGCCGTTTAGAACCAGAGCCAGTTAGAAGTCCTTGGGAATAATCTTTATGGTGGTGGGTAGTAGGTGTTGGGAATACTAGTGATGATGGTGGGTAGTAGGTGTTGGGAATACTAGTGATGGTGGTGGGTAGTAGGTGTTGGGAATACTAGTGATGGTGGTGGGTAGTAGGTGTTGGGAATACTAGTGATGGTGGTGGGTAGAAGGTTCTAGCAATACTAGTGATGGTGGTGGGTAGTAGGTGTTGGGAATACTAGTGATGGTGGTGGGTAGAAGGTTCTAGCAATACTAGTGATGGTGGTGGGTAGTAGGTGTTGGGAATACTAGAGATGGTGGTGGGTAGTAGGTGTTGGGAATACTAGTGATGGTGGTGGGTAGTAGGTGTTGGGAATACTAGTGATGGTGGTGGGTAGTAGGTGTTGGGAATACTAGTGATGGTGGTGGGTAGTAGGTGTTGGGAATACTAGTGATGGTGGTGGGTAGTAGGTGTTGGGAATACTAGTGATGGTGGTGGGTAGTAGGTGTTGGGAATACTAGTGATGGTGGTGGGTAGTAGGTGTTGGGAATACTAGTGATGGTGGTGGGTATGGTGGTGGGTAGGTGTTGGGAATACTAGTGATGGTGGTGGGTAGTAGGTGTTGGGAATACTAGTGATGGTGGTGGGTAGTAGGTGTTGGGAATACTAGTGATGGTGGTGGGTAGTAGGTGTTGGGAATACTAGTGATGGTGGTGGGTAGTAGGTGTTGGGAATACTAGTGATGGTGGTGGGTAGTAGGTGTTGGGAATACTAGTGATGGTGGTGGGTAGTAGGTGTTGGGAATACTAGTGATGGTGGTGGGTAGTAGGTGTTGGGAATACTAGTGATGGTGGTGGGTAGTAGGTGTTGGGAATACTAGTGATGGTGGTGGGTAGTAGGTGTTGGGAATACTAGTGATGGTGGTGGGTAGTAGGTGTTGGGAATACTAGTGATGGTGGTGGGTAGTAGGTGTTGGGAATACCAGTGATGGTGGTGGGTAGTAGGTGTTGGGAATACTAGTGATGGTGGTGGGTAGAAGGCTCTAGCAATACTAGTGATGGTGGTGGGTAGTAGGTGTTGGGAATATCAGTGATGGTGGTGGGTAGTAGGTGTTGGGAAAACTAGTGATGGTGGTGGGTAGTAGGTGTTGGGAATACTAGTGATGGTGGTGGGTAGAAGGCTCTAGCAATACTAGAGATGGTGGTGGGTAGTAGGTGTTGGGAATACTAGAGATGGTGGTGGGTAGAAGGTTCTAGCAATACTAAAGATGGTGGCGGGTAGTAGGTGTTGGGAATACTAGCGATGGTGGTGGGTAGTAGGTGTTGGGAATACTAGTGATGGCGGTGGGTAGAAGGCCTTGGGTACATTAAAAGAGGGAGTACATTAATTAGTGGATAGAGAATTTCATGGTCAGAGGACTGCTTCTTTCAGGGAGTTGGCTGGGTGGCATTTGGGAATAATGAACACTGGCTTTTGGGAAGCAAAACTTTTGAAGTTCAGCAAGAATTTGGGAAGAAAGGAATAGATGACTGTAATATATTTGAAGTAATGGTTTTCATTGATGGCTTTTGGTGATTTATATAGTGTATCGAATGCCATTTTTTGGATAGAGTGACGGGAGATTAGATCCTCTGTTGGTTCTGTTTGCTGTCTATGTCCTTGTTTAGTTCTCAGGACTCATATTTGTCCTGATGACCACTGTCCCTGGGACTGAAAGTGAAGTAAAATGCAACACTTTTAGTTGTCACCAGAACAGAAAAGGGAAACTTCTGATGGGAACACCTGTTCTGGTGATGACTGTTAGAAGTGTTTCCCTTACCGTGTAGAGATTTCCTGTTACATTTACAGGACAGGAAGTGAAGGTAGATTTCTCCAATGGGCGGCAGATGGCATAGAAAAAACTCGCAGGGGTTTCCACCGTTCCCTAATGTAAACTTTATGATTTCAAGAAAGGTGTCATTCATTCAGTCACTTGTTTCTTGCAGGTGTCTCTCAGTAACCCTCTGGACTCCCAGGATGCCTTTCAGGAGGATCTTTGGTTTGACCTGTCTGAAGAGAGTCTATGTAACTGGATGATGTTTGTCCGGCCAGCACAGAACCATTTAGAGCAGAATCTTGTGGCCTATCAGTACGGCCAGCACATCTATTACACCACCATTAAGAACATCGAACCAAAGCAGGAACTGAGGGTACTGGTGATTACTACACACAACTGTATTATGTTGAATCTGTTTTTTATTACGTTTTGAAACAGTACAAAGCATAAACGAGAGAGTGCTACAACATTTCCAGAGGATGTACAAGTATAAATTAAAACTGCAGTGATAAAAAAGCAAATCTCACAGGGTTATGGTAACTTAAAGAACCACAAGGTACAATGAACATGGGATCTGTATAAAAAGTGAGCTCTGTGCATTATTAATAATGTAATGTGAGAGAACATGCTATATTTACCTTGAGTGTATAGTGGCATACCTCCCAACCACCCCGGATTTCGCTGGACATTCCCGTGATTTGTGTTAAGTCCCGCGATAAGGGCTGGAGTCCATCGATCCCGCGGCACCCCCCCCCCCAACAACTCCGACCCGCGACCCCCCCAACAACTCCGACCCGCGACCCCCCCCCGCTCAACAGCTCGGACCCGCGGCCCCCCCCGCTCAACAACAACTGTGATCCGCTCAACAACTCCGATCCGCCCCCCCCGCTCAACAACTCCGACCCGCGGCCTACCAATTCATAGTGGCAAGAGAGAGACAAGATTACTTTTCTCTACTGTCAAACAGGTGGGACAGTGTCGTCACAGTCTGTACCTTGTCCAACCAGAGAACACTTTGCATCCATTGAGAACGTGCAAAGTGTTTTCTAAATGGTGCCTGTGCTTGGCAAGCGACCACCTGTGTTCACTAAGCAGCATTTCAGCGGCTCGGCAAGATTGTTGTAAGCCAGAAACAATCACTGTAGTATCAGAGCCTACTACAGTAATGTTCTATCTTCCGCAGGGTTTGGCCAGGTATGCATAAAGTACAAAAAAAAAAAAGCTTAAAGAGGTGGATACTAACGGTTGCAAATGGCAATGGTGCCTGGAGTTATGCTTTATGAATTACATTGTGTGGATCACATAATTTGTATCTATTATTGAAAAATATTTGGTAGTATTTTCTAGAAGTGTGTATTTTTTAAAAGTTACTTGACAACAAATTATGTTTTTTGGGTTCATCTGTAGGTTTGGTACGCTGCGTCCTATGCAGAATATGTTAATCAGAAGATTCATGATATCTCACAGGAGGAGAGGAAGGGTGAGTTGACATCTATATGTTTTAGGAATAGGTGGACCTCCGTTCAGTGGGAGGGGAGGAACTAAAATGATGGCTGCTATAAAATAACTTGAAGTGGTTCTCAAGCCTTAAAGTGATTGTCAAGTCTTTACCTATAAAAATAACTAAACATGTTATACTTGCACACGGTCCGTGTTCATCCGCTCCCCCATAGGGGAGAGCAGAGAAAAAACAGGGCGGTGTGCCGGGACCGCCGTGTCACCCGACGGCTCAGCGGGGATTTACAGAGGATCCCCGATGAGCAAACGGACACACGGAGGCGGATCAATACTGATCCGCCCCATGTGAAAGGGCCCTAAGGGTCTAATAGAAGTTTTACAGAGGAGGCCTTTTCAGTTTACATTAAATTTAAACACCTATTTACTTATGTCTTACCTTGATCTAATCTGTGCCAGTGTGGATTTGATTTAAATAAAGTACATTTTAAATCCTGATTTAAATCTCTAGTAAAAAGGCTTGATTTAAATAAACTAGATTTAAATCATAATTTTTTAAAGAGCAACGGTCATCTCTGTCCCGCAGCGGCTCCTCCTCTGACCCGCTGTTAAATCACTGACAGTCCCATTCACTTTAACCACTTAAGGAGCAAGCCTGTTTTTCAGATTTGGCGTTTACAAGATTAAAACATTTTTTTTTTTTTTTGCTAGAAAATTACTTAAAACCCCCAAACATTTTATATATATATATATATATATATATATATATATATATATATATATATATATATATATACACGTACATACGTACATATTAATATATATATATATTATGTGTGTATTTTTTTCTAACACTCTAGGGAATAAAATGGCGGTCATTGCAATACTTTTTGTCACACCGTATTTGCGCAGCGGTCTTACAAGCGCACTTTTTTTGGAAAAAATTCACTTTTTTGTATTAAAAAAATAAGACAACAGTAAACTTAGCCCAATTTTTTTATATATTGTGAAAGATAATGTTACGCCAAGTAAAATGATACCCAACATGTCGCGCTTCAAAATTGCGTCCGCTCGTGGAATGGCATCAAACTTTTACCCTTAAAAATCTCCATAGGCGCCGTTTAAAAAATTCTATAGGTTGCATATTTTAAGCTACAGAGAAGGTCTAGACCTAGAATTATTGCTCTCGCTCTAACGATCGCGGTGATAGCTCACTTGTGTGGTTTGAACATCGTTTTCATATGCGTTCGCTTCTGTGCGCGAGCTCGTCGGGACGGGGCTCTTAAAAAAAAAAAAATATTTTGTTTTCTTATTTATTTTTATTTATTTTATTATTTTTTAACAAAAAAAAAAAATGGATCACTATTCCTATTACAAGGAATGTAAACATTCCTTGTAATAGAAAAAAGCATGACATGTATTCTTAAATATGAGATCTGGGGTCAAAAAGACCTCAGATCTCATATTTAGATTTCAATGCAAAAAAAAAAAATTGTCATTTGAAAAGATGACAACCAGAAAATATTTCTTTAAGAAGCATGGGCGGAAGTGACGTTTTGAAGTCACTTCCGCCCTGCTATGCTATGGGGACGGGTGGGGGCCATCTTGCCCTCACTCGTATCCCAGCCGAGCAGGGAGAGTGGCGGGAGGGGGGGGGGGCCCTCTCCTGCCGCCGATAACGGTGATCTTGCGGCGAATGCGCCGCGGAGACCACCATTATCGTTGACAGGACCACACACTGAAGAGATATCTCAGTTGTGGCATGTATATATACAGTGAGCGGTCCTTAAGTGGTTAATGGGACAGCTGGTGATGCGGCAGTGACACAACAAGGCGAGGGATGAGGTGGCAGCAGATAAATCTGAAATGACAGGTGTTCTTTAAAGTGGAGTTTCCATCCCAAATTTTTATTTTCATTATTGTGCTCATTAGACCTAAAAAAACAAAAAAAAAATATTTTTTTTACTCCTCTGTAAATGCCTGATGCTATGCGGTCCCACAAAATCTGCCTTTGGAATCATCTAGGATTCTGACAATCGTCTCCCTCTAATGCTCCTGGGAAATGTGTGTCGTCATTTCCCAGGATGCAGTGCGCTGTCCAATTATCACTCCCCATCCAAGACTTCCAGGAAGTAAGTGCTTGTGGGCTTCACAATGCCCACAAGCAAAATGACAACGGTGTGGACACTGGACATAGTTTTCTAAACTATCTTTTTTGAATAACTATGCGGAGCGGCGGATTGTAAAATAGTAAGTGACCTGATTTATATTATAAAAACGCAGGATGAAAGGACATACATTTAAAAAATGCTAATTGTGGTTTAAATGTAAGGACTTGGCCCGCGTACACACGATAGGTTAAACCAAGGACAACGGTCTGATGGACCGTTTTTATCGGTCAAAACCGATCGTGTGTGGGCCCCATAGGTTATTTTAACCTTAGGTTAAAAAAAGCCAACTTGCTTTAAAATTAACCTATGGACTCCTAACCGATAGGTCAAAACAGATCGTTAGTAGGAACGACCATCGGTTAAAAATCCGCGCACACTCAGAATAAAGTTGAGGCATGCTTGGAAGCATTGAACTTCATTTTTTTCAGCACGTCGTTGTGCTTTACGTCACCGCGTTCTGACACAATCGTTTTTTTTTTAACCGATGGTGTGTAGGCACATCAGACCATCAGTCAGCTTCATCGGTTAACCTAAGACAACTGTCCTTCAGACCGTTCTCATCGGATGGACTGATCGTGTGTGCACGGCTTTATTCTTGCTGGTGGTTAGAATCTTTAATATTTGCAAACAAAAGTAAAGGGATTGTAAGGGTAAAACATTTTTTTTTTTCTCTAAATTGCTTCCTTTACTTTAGTGCAGTCCTCCTTCACTTACCTTATCCTTCCATTTTGCTTTTAAAGAATCTGTAAAGGTTTGTTTTTTAATTTCTAAAGTGCCCTTTCCTTCGATTTCCCTTCTAAATGTTTGTTTTATTTGTCTGAATTTCTCACTTCCTGTTCCTCCTCAGTAAACTGTTCTGGCTGACTGAACACCGCACATAGGATTGTGTGAAGTTTACTGAGGAGAAATGGGAAGTGAGAAATTCAGACAAAGAAAATAAACAATTTAGAAGGGAAATCGAAGGAAAAGGTAAGTGAACCAACAATGCACTAGCTTTAACTAATTTAGAAAATAAAAACAAACCTTTAAAACCCCTTTAAATGTCCTTCTTTCTTCTGAGAAATCCTCACTTCCTGTTCTTCTGTCTGTAACTCCACACAGTAATGCAAGGCTTTCTCCCTGGTGTAGAGTGTCGTGCATGCCCCCTCCCTTGGACTACAGGAGAGTCAGGACGCTCTCTACGTTGCAGATAAGAGGCTATGTGTGTAGTGGGTGTCCTGACTCTCTGTAGTCCAAGGGAGGGGGCATGCACGACACTCCACACCAGGGAGAAAGCCTTGCATTACTGTGTGGAGTTACAGACAGAAGAACAGGAAGTGAGGATTTCTCAGAAGAAATAAGGACATTTAAAAGCAAAATCGAAGGATGAGGCAAGTTAAAGGAGGACTGCACTAAGGAAAAGGAAGTTATTTAGGGGAAAAAAATGGTACCTTTACAACCCCTTTTAAGGTTTTCCATTTAGAATAATAAACTGTCACGTTAGTAAAACGGCGATATCAGAACCGGTTCAATCATACAGTTTACAGTGTACATAGATTTGCAAAACCATGGGATAAAGGAATATTCCTGACCTTTGTTTTATCTCATGGTTACTGTGATATTGTGTGAATGCATCAATGCAGTGCATGTTATCTCGGCTTACAGAGCTTGGATTCGTTCAATGAGTTTACCAAAAATGTAAATATTGCAGAATATACAACCTCATGCTTTATAACTAAGCTCCATGTCATGTTGAATAAACTAAATTATTAATGCATCTTCAATATAAAACTGTCTTTTAGATAGATTGTTTTACTCCAAAAGCATTTTTATAAAATAAATTTGATAAAAACCCAAAAAATCTATTTTAAATAAAGAAAATCTGATTTAAAAAATAAATAATTGATTTATATCCACCCTGATCTGTGCACATTGTGCTGTATAACATACGTGGTTTTTATGCCCTTCAGTCCTCAGAGAGCAAGAGAAGAACTGGCCGTGTTATGAATGCAATCGCCGATTTATGAGCTCTGAACAACTGCAACAGCACCTCAATTCCCATGATGAGAAGCTGGACTTCTTCAGCAGGTGCTCCCCCCCCCCCCCCCTTTCTCGCATGTACATTTGTTCTATGTAGCCTGATATATCCTGGGTTGTTTTATGTTTAATGTGTGTTCCATGTACACTTCATCTCTGTCCTGTGCTTGTCTCATACAGGTATGTTTCCTCTGATATCCTCCTATGTCTTGAATAATCGTATAGAGGCGTGTGTCACAGAACGGCTCTATATCCATGTCTTGTGCCATGTAGTACCATGCTGCACCTGTTGCATGCGGACATCACCTATGTAGTAATTCACTAGTCATTTCATCTGATTTTACTTCTCTATAATTCTTTCTGTTTGATGTAATAAGCAAGAAGGTAAACTAGGGCAGGTGATTATGATAATGATCCAGTGATATCATCTACACACCCTATGCCTGGTTTGCAGGCTTCGTTAGTGTTGGACAGCTTGAGAGAAATGGCACCTAAACAACCAGATTATTGTCATTATTATTTTTATTATACATGATTTATATACAGTGGAGACATTATTCGATCCCCTGCAGATCTTGTAAGTTTTCCCACTTACAAAGACACAAAGGGTCTATAATTTATCATAAGTGTATTTTTAATGATAGAAACAGAATATTATATTAACAAATCCTGAAAAAAACACATGATAGAAATGTTATAAATGGAGTTGCGGTTCAGTAAAATAAGTATTTGATCCCCAAGCAAAACATGACTTAAAGCGGAGCTCCAGCCGCGAATTTTTTTTTTTTTAAAGTCAGCAGCTACTAACAGTGTAGCTGCTGACTTTAAATAAGGACACTTACCTATCCTAGGCGCCCGCGCTGATGGCCCCCCCGATGCCGGTCCCGCGATCGCTCCGAGTCCCGCGCCGCCACTCACACTATGGGAAACAGGCAGTGAAGCCGTACGGCTTCACTGCCCGTTTCCTACTGTGCCTGCGCGAGTCTCACGCTGGCTTGTGAATTGGCGCGCTGCTCTCTGAGAACACACACAGTTCCCAGAAAGCAGCGCGCCCATTCACAAGGAGAAGGAGAAGAAGAAATCGGACCGCGGTGCAGGTGAGGCAGATTACGGACTTCCGCATAGCAACAGCTATTTCGGGTGAGTATTTTTTTTTATTTTTTTTTCAGGTTTTTTTATTTTTATTTTTTTAAACAACATGGCAAAATATATAGATATCAGATATTCCAGCTGAGACGAGACTTGTTTGTCTGCTGAACATTAACAGCCAGATTCAGTAAGACTTACAACGGCGTATCATTAGATACGCCGTCGTAAGTCCGAATCCGTCGTATCTTCAAGCGTAGTCTCAAACTGAGATACGCTTAACTGTTGCTAAGATATGACCACCGTAAGTCTCCTACGCCGTCGTATCTTAGCTACATATTTACGCTGGCCGCTAGGGGATTTACGCCTAGAATATGTAAATTAGCTAGATATGCCTATTCACGAACGTACGTACGCCCGTGGCAGTAAGCTACGCCGTTTACGTAAGGCGTTTTTTCAGGCGTAAAGATAAACCACCAAAAAGATGGCGCAGCCAATGTTAAGTATGGACGTCGGAACAAGCGTATCTTTTTACGTAAGTCGTACGGGAATGGGGCTGTGCGTAGGTTACGTTCACGTCACAGGCATTGAGCCGGCATAACTTAGGGAAAAAATTTGAAGTGATACTGAGCATGCGCGCGCATGCACCTTACAATCGACGCTTCATTTCCATGGGGTCATGGCTCATTTCCATACAACACGCCCACCTCTTCCACATTTGAATTAGGCGGGCTTACGCCGGCCAATTTACACTACACCGCCGCAACTTACGGAACAAATGCTTTGTGAATAATGCACTTGCCTGTCAAAGTTGCGGAGGCGTAGTGTAAACAGGATACGCTACACCCGCACAAAGATACGCTCTCCTACCTGAATCTGGCCAGAAGTGTTTAATTGAACCAAGAATACAACCTTATATACAGTTAAAGAGGAGGTAACCAGAACATAAATTAACATGAGCTAATTAGCTAATCATTTATCCAGACTAGGCGACTCATAGATATGACCTTTCAGGGTAGACGTCGCATCTCCTCGCTCACCTGCTATACAATACACATTATCATAGGTGTAAACACAGGACATCTTCACACAATAGCCAGGTCAATTAGCACAGAGAACAGACAGGTGGCTGGAGTTGCTGACATTGGCATCTAACAGTATGTGTCCGAACATTATGAATGAGTCGCTCTTACAATTAACCCGTTGAGTTCAAAATCAACAAACAGTAAATAGTTCTTTACAGATATCCTGGAATATATTGTGGATAATAATTACATAATAATCCCATCCAAGATATAATTTTTCAGTCATCCTATGCCCCTAGTGGACATAAAATGATTTTAGACATAAGAGGGTCCTGGGATTTCCTGGGTGAGTCTGTCACAGTGACAAACCCTTGTTGGCAAGCACAGAGGTAAGATGTTTCTTGTAGTTGGTTACCAGTTATACACACATCTCAGGAGGGATTGTGGTCAGCTTTTCTTCACAGATCTTCTCTAAATCCTTAAGGTTTCCTGGCTTTCACTTAGCAACTCGAAGTTTCAGCTCCCTTCATAAATTTCCTATAGGATTAAGATCTGGTGACTGGCTAGGTCACTCCATGACCTTAATGTGCTTCTTCTTGAGCCACTCCTTTTTTGCCTTGGTGGTATGTTTTGGGTCATTGTCATGTTGAAGGCCCATCCACAACCCGTCTTCAGTGTTCTGGCTGAGTGAAGAAGGTTCTCATCCAAGATTTTACAATACATGGCCCCGTCCATTGGCCCTGTCCATTGACCCCTCAATGCAGCAAAGTTGGCCTTTAAAGGGGTGTTCCAGCCCAAAATTGTGTTTATTAAAAGTCAGCAGCTACAAAAAGTGTAGCTGCTGGCTTTTAACCACTTCAATACCGCTTCACGTCCAAAGACGTGAACAGCGCGGACCTGAGGCGCCGGGGTCACGTCTTTGGACGTGATTTGCTTGTAATTCCCCGCGCGCGCCACAGGGTGGCGCGCGGCGGGGAAAAACAGTCCCGACGCATCACCGAGGATCTGATGCGTGTACCCGGCGGCCGCGATGTCCGTCAGGTACACGCGATCGTCGGTGAGACAGCAGGGACGTGGAGCTCTGAGTGTAAACACAGAGCTTCACGTCCTGTCAGTGAGGTGACAGATGCTGTTTCTCTTGTACATAGGGAGACAGCATCGGTCACCTCCCCCAGTCACCCCCCTCCCCCCATACAGTTAGAACACACCCAGGCAATACATTTAACCCCTTCCTCACCCCCTAGTTTTAACCCCTTCAATGCCAGTCACATTTATACAGTAATTAGTGCATTTTTATAGCACTGGTCGCTGTATAAATGTGAATGGCGCCAAAAATGTGTCAAAGTGTCCGATGTGTCCGTCGCAATATCGCAGTCCCAATAAAAATCGCAGATCGCCGCCATTACTAGTAAAAAAAAAATATAAAAAAAAAAATCATAATTATGTCCCCTATTTTGTAGGTGCTATAACTTTTGCGCAAAGCAGTCACTTATTGTGATTTTTTTTTTTTTTTTTTTACAAAAATACGTAGAAGAATACGTATCGGCCTTAAGTGAGAAAAAAAAATATAAAAAAAAAAAAAAAAATGGGATATTTATTATAGCAACAAGTAAAAAATATATATATATTTTTAAATTGTCGCTCTTTTTTTCATTATAACGCAAAAAATAAAATCGATCAAATACCACCAAAAGATAGCTCTATTTGTGGGGAAAAAAGGGACGCCAATTTTGTTTGGGTGCCACGTCGCACTACCGCGCAATTGTCAGTTAAAGCGACGCAGTGCCGGAAGCTGAAATTTCGCCTGGGCACGAAGGGGGTTTATGTGCCCAGTAAGCAAGTGGTTAATAAACACTCACTTACCTGCTCCTGCGTTCCAGCGACGCGCTGACCGGGGCTCCGCTCCTCTCCCCCTTCCGCGGCCGGCGTCTCCATCCCGACTGTGGGCACCCAGCCGTGACAGCCTTCGGCTTCACGGCCGGGCACCCACTGCGCATGCGCGAGCCGTACTTCGCATGCGCGAGCCGTACTTCGCATGCGCGCGCGGCGCGGCTCGCCGCTGATTGGAGAGGCGATCGCATGGGACCTGTCAGTGTCCCATGTGATCGCCTACAGGGAGGGGCTGGTGTAGGCGATTAAGGCTTAATCGCCTAACCAGCCCCTCGGCGGAAGCAGGAAGTGGGACAGGAAGTCCCACTCCTACTGAAGCCCCCACTCCCCCCCAAAAAAAATTACATGCCAAATGTGGCATGTAAGGGGGTGAGGAGTGGATTAAGCAAAAGTTGTTTTTTTGGGTGGAACTCCTCTTTAACTTTAGCAGAGAGACGGCTCCAAAGCATAATGTTTTCACCTCCGTGCTCGACTGTAGTGATGGTGTTTTTAGGGTCATAGTCTGCATTTTTCTTCCTATAAACACGGAGAGTCGAGTTAATGCCAAAGAGCTCAATCTTGGTCTTATCTGACCACAGCACTCTCTCCCAATCCTTCTCTGAATCATTTAGATGTTCACTGGCAAACTTCTGACAGGCCTGTACATGTGCGTCCTTGAGGAGTGGGACCTTGCGGGCATTGCAGGATTTCAATCCATGGCGGCGTATTGTGTTACCAATGGTTTGTTTGGTGACTTTGGTCCCAACTGCCTTGAGAACATTCACAAGCTCCTCCCGTGTAGATGTGGGGTGATCCCTCACTTTCCTCATGATCATCCTCACACGACGAGGCAAGATCTTGCATGGAGCTCCAGACCGAGGGCAATCAATGGTTATTTTGTATTTCTTTCATTCGCGAATGATCTCTCCAACAGTTGTCTCCTCACCAAGCTTCTTGCTGATTGTCTTGTAGCCCATTCCAGCCTTGTGAAGGTCTACAATCCTGTCCCTGACATCCTTTGACAGCTCTTTGGTCTTCCCCATGATGGTGGGTTTGAATGGAAGATAGAGATTCTGTGGACAGGTGTCCTTTATACACATAATACATTTTGGTTGATATTCTGTCTCTAGCGTATAAAATACACCTATGATAAAAATGTATAGACCTTACATTTGTTTGTAAGTGGGCAAACTTACAAAATCTGCAGGGGATCAAATTATTTACTAATTTGTAATTGTTTTCATAAAAATTGATCAAGTTTTTTAGCATCATCCCAAACATAAATATAGAAAAAGTCAAACACAATTGTAGCAGGTTTTAAAATTCCCTTTTGAGAACAATTTTATTACATTGTATAGTTAAGACATAAACCTATCAACAGGTATACCAGACAGTATAGGACTGCAAGAGTAAAATTGGTTCAGAGCCTAGGAGTTATAAAGTCAGAAGGTTTTTAACCTAATGCATTCTATACATCAAGATAAAAAGCATTCTGTGTGCAGAACCCCCCTGTAATATTTACCAGAGTCCTGTCTGTCCAGCAATGTCCACGAGTGACTTGATCACCCGGGACTCTCCCTCCTGATGGACTGAGATACAGCAGTGGCTCCATTGGCTCCCACGGCTGTCAATCAGTCAGTTAGCCAATCAGGAGAGATGGACACATATAGCTGCAGCTAGCAGGCTGCTTGTTGTGGGGGCCCCTCGACAAGTCCAAGGGGCTAGGAGCAGCCAAGCGGGACCCGAGAAGAGGAGGATCCAGGCTGCCCTGTGCAAAACCACTGAACAGGGCAGATAAGTAGAACATGTTTGTTCATTTTTATTACATTTTTACAGAGACTTTACAATCACTTTAAGTTCAAATGATTAGTGATTGCATAGTAAGTTGACGTGTTTCTTCAGCCCCCGCTTCTTCATGACTTGGCACCATGTAAAATTTCATACATGGCTCTGACTACAAGAAACCATAAACCTATCGTAAAGAAAAAGTCCATCATAATATAACCCTATAATTACCAAACCTAAATAAGTTAAATAAACTCAATTGTTTGCTTGGATGAGAAAAAAAATGGTGGGGGAAGAAATGAGGGACATTATACATCCTATATTAATATTTAAAAAAAAAAGTGTGAGACACATGTATGTATCTGCACGTGTCATGCGCACATATGTACATGAAAACATCCATATGACGTGCAGATACATACATGCATGTGTCTCATACTTTTTATTTTATTTTTTATATATTAATATAATGTTCCTCATTCCTCCCCTTTTTTTTTTTTCATCCAAGCAAACCATTCAGTTTAAATAACTTCTTTAGATTTGGCAATTATATGTTTATTATGATGGACTTTTTTTTTTGATGGGTTTATGGTTTCTTCTTTTCTTTCTTTTGTTCTTTTTTTCGTTTTTTTTTTTTCTAGACCAGATTAACTTGCTATGCAATTTCTGATCAACTGAACGTAAGCTCTGTACCAATTTAATGTTTACAATCTACACTGTATGGTATACCTGTTTTATATGTTTGTCTTTTGAATATGCTTTTATACAAATTTCAGGCATATTTAAAGTCCCACTATTTTTGTGCTTGACTTTTTCAAGATCAAATAATTATTTTTCCTACTGTGTTACCATCATATTGCACAGCATATTACAATAGGAAGGGAGATTGTATAGTTACAATAAAGTTCAAGACAAGAGGGTTTAGAAGGCTCTGCTTGTGAGAGCTTATAATCGAATGCGATGGACCGTTTTCATCAGACGAACCGATCGTGTGTGGCCCCCATAGTTTTTTTTTTTCCCATCGGTGAAAAAAAAATAGAACCTGTTTTAAAATTTTCTGATGGTTAAAAAATCGATAGAAAAAAACGATCATCTGTGGGGAAATCCATCGATCAAAAATCCACGCATGCTCAGAATCAAGTCGGCGCATGAACTTCATTTTTCTCTGCACGTCGTGGTGTTTTACGTCACTGCGTTGGACACGATCGGATTTTGAACTAATGGTGTGTAGGCAAGACTGACGAAAGTCAGCTTCATCGGATATCTGATGAAAAAATCCATCAACCCGTTTTCATCAGATGAACCGATCGTGTGCATAAAAGGAAAATGATACAGACAAAAAGTGAATTGCTCTGTGGAGCGTACTGTATTTATCGCGGTATAACACGCTCCCGCGTATACCGCGCACCCCTAAAGTGACCCCCAATCCTGTGGGAAAAAAAGTAATTTTTGTACTTAGTTTTGGTGTCTTGCGCGGCGTCCATCGGCGGCCTCGTCGGGTCCGGCGTCCTTCTTCGGCTTCGGGTGTCCTCTTCGGCGGGTCCGGCGTCCTTCTGCGGCTTCGGGTGTCCTTCTGCGGCGGGTCCGGTGTCCTCTTCGGCGGGTCCGGTGTCCTCTTCGGCGGGTCCGGCGTCCTTGCGGCCTCCCTGCTCGTTTCCCGCGCCGAGTTTTGAATACTGCGCCAGCATATACCCAGCGCAGTACACTCGGGCAGGCTCGGCAACTGTCGCGCTCACGTCCAGGACGTGACCGCGGAAGAAGCCGAGACTGGCCGAATATACCCGAGCGTACTGCGCTGGGTATATGTCGGCGCAGTATTCAAAACTCGGCGCGGGAAAGCGGGTATCGGCGTATATCGCGCACACCCACGATTTTGCCCTGATTTTCAGGACAAAAAAGTGCGCGATATACGCAGATAAATACGGTAATTGGATAAAGTAAATATTCATGTTTAGACTAAAGTATGACTGGAGGGGGGTTAGAAGAACTGTCACTTTTTACTACTGTCTGTGCTCCCATTATGGGGATTCTCCCCCTGTATGTGTCCTTTTTTACTACTATCATTAATGAATAGTAATGTAAATGTAAGAGAAAATACCAAATTTTGGATTGTCCCCAGAAAAGTATTAGAGGGGAAATCTTCCAATGGAGACACTAGTTCTGGTGACCTGGGGGTCCCCAAGGATTTCCTTTTTAATTTACAGGGGTTTCCTCTCATTTCCTGTTAGGCTATGGGACAGGACATGAAGGGAAATCTCTGCAATGGGACACAGATGGGCCAAAAAAAAAAAACTGACGGGTTATAACTAGGGTTGTCCCGATACCGTTACTGAGCATTTGCTCCCTATGCCAGACCCGATACTTTTTTTTTTTTTCTTTCCTAGAGAGCGGGTGGAGAGGGGGTGGGGAGGAGGCGGAGAGCGGAGCGAGCAGTGCTCAAAGAGAAGGCCAAGCCTCCCCCCGCCTAGTTGATCAGTGTGGGGAACATTACAGCTTTCATTTGAATAGCTGTGTGTTCCCCGCCTCGCCACATCATATATAGCCCCTCCCCCTTGTCCAGGCAGTTTGATAGACAGATCACCCATCCCAGGATTGGATGGGTGATCTGTCTATCAAAGTGCCCCGGACAAGGGGGAGGGGCTATATATGACGTGGCGTGGTGGGGAACACACAGCTATTCAAATGAAAGCTGTAATGTTCCCCACGCTGATCAACTAGGCGGGGGGAGGCTTGGCCTTCTCTTTGAGCACTGCTCGCCCCGCTCTCTGCCTCCTCCCCACCCCCTCTCCACCCGCTCTCTAGGAAAGAAAAAAAAAAGTATCGGGTCTGGCATAGGGAGCAAATGCTCAGTATCGGTATCGGGACAACCCTAGTTATAACCCGTCAGTTTTTTTAAGGCAAGATAAGCTTCTGTAAAGAGATGAGTTTTCAGGGATTGTCTGAAGGTAGACAAAGTAGGAGAGGGATAAACAGATTGGGGTAGGCGAGTTCCAGAGGATGGAAGAGTCTCTGGAGCAGTCTTGGAGGTGAGCATGGAAGGAGGTGATGAGGGAGCCAACGGGCAGGAGGTCTTGGGTACAGTGAAGAGGATGGTTTGGATGATATTTTAAGGCAAGAATTGGTGATGTAGCTCTCAGTAGAGTCGTTTTTATTTTGAAATGTATTCTTTGGGCAAGCGGAAGCCAGTGAAGGGATTGGCAGACATTGCAGTTGTTGGGGTGATGATAGCCTGTGTAGACGAAAGCCAACAAGGAGGGGGTTGCATTAGTCCAGATGAGAGAGTTAAGAGAGGGTCTATTTTGGAAATGCTACAGAGGTGAAAGTGGCAAGATTTTAACAGTGATTGGAATCATTTTTGATTTTCTTCAACGATCACAGAGCCAAGGGACGTGGTCGTGGAAGGACGAAGAGGAAATTTGGACCTGGGAGGAGACCAGGGAGACCCCCAAAATTTATGCGCATGGATTTTTCTGGAGATAATCGAGAAAAGTGCAGTCTGGGAAATCAGGTCAGTAGTGTATCGCATAAAACATCAGCTCAAAGTGTCTTGTACAGTTACTGAAAAAAAATGCATCAGTAATGCATGCAGTATCTATCTATCTACCCATCCTCCCCATAGCCTTATTCTACTTACATAAAACTGCTCAGCTTATAACGTTGGGTGAGTATAGAGGAAAATTTAGTTCACAAGTGATGGATAAAACCAGCACATTTTGGAGGAACCCCCTTCCCCTTCATCAGGGCTGTGGCGGTGGGTATGGTCAGAAACAAAACTGGAACTGGTGAAATGTTACAAGTCTGACCCTTTAAGTACTATCAGATCGCCAAGAGTCAGCATGAGTCAGATAGGGTCATAATTGTCATTTCACTGGCCACACCCATCCTCAGCCCTGAAGAAGGAGAAGGCAGTTCTGAAATGCGTTGGTTTATCACCTGTGAACTAAATTCTTCAATAAACTTTAATATAACTGTAATGCCGCGTACACACGACCGTTTTTCATGACGAGAAAAATTTAAATTTTTAAATTTGGTCGTGTGTATGCTCCAGAGCACTTTTAAAATTTAGAACCTGCTCTATTTTTTCTTGTCGTGAAAAAGTGGTCGTGTGTAGGCTTTAACGAGGGGGAAAAAACGTGCATGCTCGGAAGCAAGTTATGAGACGGGAAATGAGCTTAATCGGCTCAAAGTGTGGCGCCATTCGAATGGAACTTCCCCTTTATAGTGCCGTCGTATGTGTTGTACGTCACCGCACTTTGCTCAAGCATTTTTTTTGTCACGATCGTGTGTATGCAAGGCAGGCTTGAGAGGAATCGCATCAAGAAACTTTTTTTTCCATGACATGAATAACGGTCGTGTGTATGCGGCATCAGTGTGACGAACGTTTATCCTGAACGCACCTCTGTACTCATTCCAGATTTCCCTGTGGAGTTACTTTCTATTGCTTTCAAAGAGGCAGCAATCTGAGACCTAAACAAGTCTCTGACATCGCACCTCAATCAGTCACGACCCGCTGTGAAGGCGGACTCAGAGCCTCTATTGATGCTAGACCATACACTGTTCCGGTATGGTCATACATACATACATTCCAGCTTACAACTTTGTCTTTTTCAGGATCTCCTGCATTTCCAGAATAAGCGGTCGCAGTTTGAAGAGACGGGTCACGATACGATAAATGGCCTGGATCAGTCCGAACTCTCACTGGGTACAGCGACGCAAGATCCAACCGATCAGCAGCCAGACACCCATGTTCTGCAGACTACTGTCCCTCCTGTACAGCCCTCACCTGCCGTTTCCCATAGTGGCCTGACGCCTGAAGACATGCGACGAGCCAAGCGTATTCGGGTATGAGCAACGAATCAACTCATGTTTAGAGCTGCTCTTTGCTTTTGCTAAATGTTTCATTTTGCCAAATAAGAAATATTTGAGTTGACTACAGATAATGCAACAATACACGTATTTTCATGTTAAACAAACTCTATTCTAACTAACCTAATACAGTAAAACCTTGGTTTGAGAGTAACTTGGTTTGAGAGCGTTTTGCAAGACAAGCAAAGTGTTTTTACCTTGATATACAAGCGATGTCTTGATATAAGAGTAGCGTCATGTCACAACTGAGTATAAAAAAGAAGAGGAGCCTCTAAGTGTAGCAATATGATTACATTTAATGAAGGTACAACATTTAGCAACTTATTGCTACACTTAGAGGCTCCTCTCTTCTCTTTTATATCCTGTAAAAGAATGCTTTGCTATACAAGTGCTTTGGATTACAAGCATGATTCTGCAACAAATTATTCTCCCAAACCAAGGTTTTACTGTAGTAAGAAATATCACACTGCTACAACACAATTCATTCATTCCTTAGATATTAAATATGAGTAGTGGTACAGAAAGCACACAGACAGGCTTTAGGAAGTGTACAACTACTAACCTTCTGTGGTATCAATTAGGCTGTTTTCACATTGGGGATAGAGCCGCGGTGGCGGTATAGCAGCGCGATTTTTAGCGATGCTATACCGTCGTTTTTACCGCGGTATTCGGCCGCTAGCGGTGCGGTTTTAACCCTCGCTAGCGGCCGAAAAAGGGTCAATACCGCCTGCAATGCGCCTCTGTAGAGGCACATTGTGGGCGGTATTACCGCGGTTTCCCATTGATTTCAATGGGAAGGCGCAGTATAGGAGCGGTGAACACACTGCTCCTATACCGCAGTAAAGATGCGGCTAGTAGGACTTTTGGAGCGGTCCTGCTAGCGCACCGCTTCAGTGTGAAAGCCTTCGGGCTTTCACATTGAACACTACAGGGCAGGTTTTTTTAGCGCTGTACCGCATGAAAAACGCCTTAATGTGAAAGGGGCCTAAAGTATTTAGAATTATTTTAAGTGGTTGTAAAGGCTCAAGGTTTTTCACCTTTTTTTTTTTCTCCAATCATTTTTAAGATTATAAACCATACAGATCTAAAACCACACAATACAGTATAGAAAAGTACCTGTACATGATAACATTACTGACCTACATCAGTGGATGCTAAAGATCCGGTATAA
This sequence comes from Rana kukunoris, assembly GCA_029574335.1. Taxonomy (NCBI): domain Eukaryota; kingdom Metazoa; phylum Chordata; class Amphibia; order Anura; family Ranidae; genus Rana; species Rana kukunoris. The sequence continues at coordinate 134,244,796 of CM056058.1, forward strand.
TGTAATTTTGGACTTCATCTAATACGAGGGGTCATCCCAGCTATGGATTAATCACTGTAGCTGCTCTTTTGTGTTTTGCATACACGGCCCCCAGATGGAGAGTGGGACCAATGGCAGCCAACCAGCGGTTCTATGTCGCTCCCCAAACTATCAAAATGTTTAATAAGTAGTAATAAGAGAGAGAGTCAGGAAACGAAAGGGATGAAAGAAGGAAATAAGACGGCCTCTCCTAGGGCACTAAGAGGCTAGCCTCAGATCTGACGATGATGTCCCCGTCAGATAGGTGATCCATGGGTCCCAGGTTTTTTCAAATGGGGGAAGCTTATCCTGCAGAATTGCAGAGAGGCATACTTATAACATTATTCAGGGCAAGAGGTCAAAGAAAGCACTGGGAATTTCCAAGATCTTGCCATTGTTGTTCTGACTGCTGTAAAAATAAGCCATTAGGTGTTGGGTGGGTCTTGGTGCAAGGTTTTTCTTTATCGTACATCACGGGACACAGAGCGCATAGCCATTACACTTGGGTTATATGGGTACCTTCAGGTGTGGACACTGGTGTAATCAATTTCACAGGAAGTTTCCTCCCTATATAACCCCCTCCCACTGGGAGTGCTTCAGTTTTTTCGCCAGTGTCTTAGGTGTTGGTCACGTCTAGCTGTCCCTCGGAGGTCTCGGGACCCAGGATAGCTAGCCGGATCCGTCCGAAGTGCTTCAAAGCCAAGGTGTACGGTACCCGGGCCCTGCTGGAGTGGGGTTTTGCCTATAATGCCTCTCCTTGGAGGGCTGGATTCTGGGCTCCAGTGCCTTAGTCTCTTCCAAGAACTAAACGCTACTGATGCCAGGATGCTATATAGGTCCAGGGGTGTGGGTTCCTTAACACAGGACCCCGGTCCCTGAAGGTCCAAGACAATACCCACGGAGATGGGGAAGGCTGGGCCTCTTGCATTTTGCAATACCCTGCGGCGTGGAGCAGGTAAGAGGGAACCTGCGGGACTTGGTTCGACAGTAGGTATCCCCCTGGGGGTTCTGGGTTGGCTAATGGTATGCTTGTGCATCAGCCACTATCTCCACTATGTCTTTTGAGGCAGGATGGGATGTACTAATGTTTACCCAGATAACATGTAGATATATATATGCTTTTAAAGATATGTATTTTGCTGCTCCCCCCAGATTTGCCTGTTAGCATGATACTGCAGCCCCACGTGTATAGAGAGGAAGTGCTGACAAAACTCCTGTTTCCTAGGAAGCCTAGGGGGACAGCTTCCTCTATGTGTGCACTACAAAGATTAGTGGCTTACCGGGTGTCTGTGTTACTAGCGCTGGTCCAGGCTTCTCCTCTGCTCTCTGCTTCCTCCATGTTGGTTTCAGCGTTACAGCGTCAGCGTGCGTGGGGGGGGGGCGGGCCAGCAGCGTCAGGTCTCAGATAAAGCAAAAAAGCATTTCCTGGCTGGTCATTCCCTCCTGAGAGCAGTGGAGAGTGAGGACAGAGGACAGAGCGCGCAGCTGAGCCAGTTCTGGCTAACAGTGACACCCAGTGGTGGTTTGTGGATCTTCAGGTCTGGACTTAAGTCCACACTGACCAGAAAAAAAAAAAAAAAGTTTTTTTTCTTAAAGGGACTCAGCCTTAGATCTGGCAGTATCTGAGTCGGTGCAACCTTGGACTCCAGCTAACGGGCATTGGTGTGGCAATACTCACAGGACTTTACTCGGTATTGCCGCCTTCTCAGGCGTATGAAAATTTAGATTTTTTTTTACCATAGCCTGTCCTTATTGTTTCACTTCTAGCTACAACAGTTGGGTGTTGGCTGTAGGGGTGTCTCAAGGTTGTGCAATGGCTCCCAAGGGATCAGGACCAGCTAAGGCTGCAAAAGGTGCCAAAAAAGTAAAGGGGTCTCCAACGGGGTCAGAGGATTTGGGCCAGGCTCCAGTGGTCCCACCCTCACCAGATAGACCACCGAACAGCATCGTGCAGGAGCCATTGAGGGTGCTAGGGGCAGAGGCGGCCCCCAATCAACCCATTCCCGTTTATGTTACGGAAGAAATGCTAGAATCCACCCTGGGTGGGCTAGAGAAAAGGTTAACTGCTTTAATTGCCCGCTCTTTGCCGGGTGGCAAACGGGCTAGATCCCCGTCACCTAAAACGGTGTGTTCAGATGCAGAGGTCCTCTCTTCGGAGGAATTGGACCCACAGGGGGATCAAGCGGACCTGAGTCCTGACGGGTCAGACATTGAAGATTCCACTATAGATGAAATTTTTTCGGCTTCTCAAGCAGAGAGTCTGTGGATCCAGTCTCTGACGGATATGGTTTGCACTGCTTTTAAACTTCCAGTGTCAGAACAATTAGCCCCCGTGGTATCCTCTTTAGGTTCCTTGAAGGCACCATTGAGTGGTGCGTCTTTCCCGGTTCACCCCCTTCTGGAGAGCGTGATTTTTCAGGATTGGGCTCGACCTGATAGGATTTTTATCCCTCCTAAAAGGTTCACCATTCTCTATCCTATGGAAGAAGAATTTGCAAAGAAATGGGCACTCCCTACCGTGGACGCAGCCATTTCCTGCGTAAATAAATCCCTGACCTGTCCGGTGGAAAATGTCCAGGTGTTTAAAGATCCAGTCGACAAAAAATTGGAGACCCTACTGAAGGCTTCTTTTACCACAGTAGGTGCCGTGGTTCAGCCAGCAGTGGCAGCCATTGGCGTTTATCAGGCTTTAAAGGATCAGACTAAACAGATATTAAGGGACATACCGGCTCAGCAAGCTCGTGAATTGGCTGACCTCCCAAGAGCTCTCTGCTTTGCAGTAGATGCTATTAAGGACTCCGTTCAACAGGCGTCCCGTTTATCTCTGCTGTTGGTTCATATGCGTCGGTTCATATGCGTCGCCTTTTGTGGCTAAAAAACTGGTCAGCAGAGGCACCCTGCAAAAAGCTTTTAGCAGGATTTCCCTTTCATGGTGGGAGACTATTCGGTGAAGACCTAGATAAATATATCCAGACCATATCAAGTGGTAAAAGTTCTTTCTTGCCTGTCAAGAAAAGATCGCGTGGGCCCGCATTTAAGCGACAGGCCTTCGCAGGCTCGGCCCCTTCAACTTCCCGTCAGTATCGACGGCCTCCCGGGCGTTAAGCATTTAATAGCCGCCCACAAGGACAAGCCACGACAGGCAAGAGGCCATGGTCTCGCAAGCCGGTTAAACCAGTCCTCAAGTCAGATTCATGAAGGGGCGCCCCCACTCTCTTGGGTGGGGGGAAGGCTTCGGTTTTTCTCCGAAGTGTGGAAGGCCAGAATTCCCGACTCTTGGGTAAGATCCGTGGTAACCACGGGCTACAAGCTAGAGTTTCGGGAAGTCCCCCCTCCTCATTTTCAGGGGTCAAGTCTTCCAAGCGACCCATTAAAGAGGGCCTCTCTTGTAAAAGCATTGGATCGTCTCTGGCTCCAAGGAGTAATTGTAGAAGTACCAACCCAGGAATGGGGTCTGGGATTCTACTCCAACCTTTTCATAATACCAAAGCCCAATGGCGACGTCAGGCCTATCTTAGACCTCAAACGCCTAAATCGCTTTCTAAACATTCAGACCTTTCGTATGGAGTCCATACGTTCGGTGGCAGCCAGCCTACATCAAGACGACTTTCTAGCATCTATAGACATAAAAGATGCGTATCTGCACGTGCCGATCTACCCGGCACATCACAGGTTTCTTCGTTTTATGATAGATCACCGCCATTACCAGTTCGTAGCCCTCCCTTTCGGGTTGGCAACAGCTCCGCGGGTATTCACAAAGGTGTTAGCCCCGGTGCTAGCCGTCCTAAGGACAGAAGGCATTTTAGTCTTGGCATACTTGGACGATCTTCTGGTTATCGACAGCTCAGCTTCCAACCTCAATCAGGCAGTAGGTCGCACAGTTCAGCATCTAGAGGAATTCGGGTGGATTGTAAACCTAGAAAAATCGGTATTGAAACCCACAAAGCAGTTGGAATATCTAGGCCTTCGGCTAGATACAGACTGCCAGAGGATAAGTTTACCTCAAGCAAAGATCAGATCAATAGCTCAAGCAGTTCAAGTGATCTTAGGCAAGAAGAGGCCGACTATTCGCCTATGTATGCGACTGCTGGGGAAGATGGTGGCCGCCTTCGAGGCTGTACCCTACGCCCAGATCCATACCAGATATCTTCAGGCAGCCATTCTCTCTGCTTGGAACAAGTCCATTCAGGCGTTAGATCGTCCGTTAGTGCTCTCCCCGAAGGTCCGGCGCAGCCTGTCTTGGTGGCTGGTCTCTCAAAATTTGTCAAAAGGGAAATCCTTTTGCCCCATCACGTGGAAGATAGTATCCACGGATGCCAGCCTGTCAGGTTGGGGGGGAGTTCTAGAAGAACAGACCCAGCAAGGGCAGTGGTCGGAGGCAGAAAAACTGCTTCCCATCAATATCTTGGAGATCAGAGCTGCTCGGCTGGCCCTGATCGCCTGGACTCTCCCCCTTCAGGGTCTGCCAGTAAGGATACAGTCCGACAACGCCACTGCGGTGGCATACATAAACCACCAGGGGGGCACGAAGAGCCCAGCAGCCCAAAGAGAAGTAAACCTGATTTTCTCATGGGCCGAAGCCCATGTACCCTGCATCTCGGCGGTGTTCATCCCAGGGATAGACAATTCTCAAGCAGATTTTTTGAGTCGTCAACAGTTGCTCCCGGGGGAGTGGTCTCTTCACCCCCAGGTATTCCAAGAGATTTGCCAAAGATTCGGAGTCCCAGATGTGGACATTATGGCAACGAGATCCAACAAAAAGTTGGACAAATTCATATCCCGAGCCAGGGATCCCTCGGCCTACGGGACCGATGCCTTGGTTTGCCCTTGGCACCAGTTTTCTCTTCTGTATGCGTTCCCTCCACTGCAGATGATTCCCCGCCTTCTACGGAGGATCCGGGTGGAGCGCAGGCCTGTGATCCTGGTGGCCCCAGCCTGGCCCAGGAGGGCTTGGTACGCACTCATCGTGAAGATGTCAGTCGGGGCGCCGTGGCCGCTCCCCCTGCGCCCAGATCTGCTGTCTCCCTAATTCTTAAGGGCAGAGGCCTCTCAGATCAGGTCATATCTACGTTGATTCAGGCTAGGAAGCCGGTCTCCAGAAATATTTATTACAGAGTCTGGAGAACCTATGTGGAGTGGTGCGAGTCTCAAAAATGGCATCCTCGAAAGTTTTTTATTGACAGGATCTTGCGATTCCTCCAGGTTGGCGTTGACAAAGGGTTGGCTCTTAGTACTCTAAAGGGGCAGGTGTCGGCTTTATCAATATGGTTTCAAAGACCCTTGGCCACCCATTCGCTTATGAAAACCTTCTTGCAGGGGGTCTTGCATGTGAATCCCCCTATTAGAGCTCCCCTCTGCCCCTGGAATTTAAATCTGGTCTTGTCAGCTTTACAAAGGCAGCCGTTTGAACCTCTGACAGAAATCCCTCTTGTGCTACTAACCCGAAATTTGGTTTTCTTGGTGGCTATGGCTTCAGCCAGAAGGGTTTCCGAGCTGGCAGCCTTGTCATGCAGGGAGCCGTACCTTATTCTGCATAAGGACAGAGTGGTTCTGCGGCCTCAACCTTCTTTCCTTCCTAAGGTCATATCCAGTTTTCACTTGAATCAGGACCTAGTCCTACCATCCTTCTTTCCTACTCCCCAGTCCAGAGAGGAAAGACGGCTTCATACTTTGGACGTGGTTCGAGCCATGAGAGTCTATCTCAAGGCTACAGAGAAGATTCGGAAAACAGATGTGCTTTTTGTTCTTCCGGATGGCCCCAAGAAGGGTCAGCCGGCTGCCAAGTCTTCCTTGGCTAGGTGGATTAAGCAGCTGATTTTTCAGGCATATGGTCTGAAGCGCGTTCCACCTCCCTTATCAGTTAAAGCCCATTCTACGAGGGCCATGAGTGCCTCCTGGGCGGCACACCATCAGATCTCTATGGCACAGGTTTGCAAGGCGGCAACCTGGTCTTCCGTACATACGTTTACTAAATTTTATAAGTTGGACGTTGCAAAGGGTACGGACGCAGCTTTTGGGCAGGCGGTCCTACGGGCAGCAGTATAGAATCCTCTGGCCCGGTTCACGCCCCCTTGTTTTTCTGTTGGTGGAGCCATGTTTTCTCCTGACAATGTTTTTATTTGGCTATTCTTGGCCTTACGGTCTCCCTCCCTTCATAGAGCATTGCTTTAGGACATCCCAAGTGTAATGGCTATGCGCTCTGTGTCCCGTGATGTACGATAAAGAAAAAAGGATTTTTAATAAACAGCTTACCTGTAAAATCCTTTTCTTGAAGTACATCACGGGACACAGAGCTCCCACCCCTCTTTTGGGGAACATTGTGTAACCTCGGGAGAATTGCTTGCTACAAAACTGAAGCACTCCGAGTGGGAGGGGGTTATATAGGGAGGAAACTTCCTGTGAAATTGATTACACCAGTGTCCACACCTGAAGGTACCCATATAACCCAAGTGTAATGGCTATGCGCTCTGTGTCCCGTGATGTACTTCAAGAAAAGGATTTTACAGGTAAGCTGTTTATTAAAAATCCTTTTTTTACCTTCATACACAGTAGGTAAAAACAACTTTTGTGTGCAGAAGCCCCTCCAACTGCCCCAGTACTTACCTCGGCTCCATCCTTGATCCAGCAATTTGCATGAGAGCAACGGCTCTTTGAGGTCTCTGCCTCCTCGTTGGATGAGACAGCCATTGGCTCCTGCTATTGTCGAACAGCCAATGAGAAGAGTAGGGACAGGGCCCAGCCACTCTCTGTGTCTGAATGGACAGAGACAGAGAGCGGCTTGGCCCTTGGGAGTGAGCCCGCTCTGGTGCCCCTATAGCAAGCTGCTTGCTTCATGACACTTGGCAGGAGGGCGAGTACAGGAGTGCCGGCAGGGGGCCCAAGAAGAAGAGGATTGGGCCTGCTCTATGCAAAATCCATAGCTCAAAGCAGGTAAGCATAACATGTTTGTTATTTAAAAAAAAAAGATCAGCTTTCAATATAACTTTAAAGCCCAACTCTGGTCAAAAATCAAAATTTAGCAGTGCATTGACTATATGTACTTTATTTTCCACAAAACTATATTCGTGAGACATACAGCAATATCCTGTGCTATTGTCTCATTGCACTTTCATCATTTCCTGTTATCCTTACGGGGAGCAATCCTGCCTCTGCCCACAATGCCACGAGGCCCAAAATCATTTACCAGGAATCGCATGTACTGTAGTCTCCGATAACAGGAGGAAATGGACTTGAGGCAGCTGCACAGACATACAACAATAGCTGAGAATTTGACGGCTCTAAGATGAGGTCAAAGCTACAACTTTGTTTTTGCAAATTAAAAATATTTCTAGGAGATGGGTTTATGGATAGGCAGATGTACAATACTAGGTCAAAGGGTAGTAATCCCAGAGTAGGGCTTAAGGGCTTTCATACGATTGGCCCGCAAAGATCCACCTGTCTGTTTTTCAGGCGAATCCGAGTGGGCCACCTATTGACTTGTATGGGAAGGCGGATGCCATCCGATCCAACAAGATCCACTCAAAACAGATGGATGGTGATACGTTGGCCATCCATCCATGTTGTCTGTTTTTCATCTAACCTTGCCATAGAGAACAGCAGGGCTCTGACAGGTCTGTGTCTGCACAGTGAAATGAGACCTGTCACCCGCTGGCTCAGCGGAGATCCCCCCTGCTAAGATATCAGAGTCCGCTGAGCGGATCCGCCCCGTGTGAAAGGGGCCTTAAACCGAGTGTATTTCCTGACTTTATCACAGTTGCTGCATATACTGAAGTGTGTTGGCCTGTAAGGACAGAGTTTGTGATTAGTTGTATGCAAGTCCACTTGAGCTCTTTGAAGTAGGAATTCCTATTGTAAACAAAAAAAAAAAAGTAGGAATTCCAAAAGTCCCTGTATTAAAATATAGTGATCATGTGCCCCCAGTTTTTACTGGTAACCATTACGGAATATGAGTGTTTGTTTGCGATGGCAGTTGTTAGTGCTGTCTTGAACACACAGAGAATTACTTTGTCAAAATCTTTTTATTTTTCTATTGTGTTGTCAGGTTATACTGCCACCTACCGGAGGATTGGACACTGGCAAACAAAAAAATTATTTAGGCCAGCCCAGGATAACCCCTCCTGTTTTCAGCATGCCTACATGTTTTGCTAGTGTCCCAGGAAGATAAATGTACTTTTTCCAGCTTTGCCGAGAAAGGCTGAACCTCTAGCCAGCATTTTATGTTTGTTGCCCACCCCTCAGTTGGACTGCTTTTGGACATCCTGACCGTACAAGACTTTCTGTATCCCTCAGTGGGTAAAAAAGAAAAGAGACTTTTTATACTCGCCATAACATCCTTTACTTTGGAGTCCATTGAGGTACACAGGTTTCACCCCTCTGCCTTTATTTGTGCTCTTGCTACTGCTTAGTCACAAACCTGAGGCATGCTGGTAGTAGAAATGGTTATCCTGGTCCGCTGTACATATATTTTATTTGCCAGTGTCCAATCCTCCTGTAGGTGTCAGTATAACCTGGCAGTAAAAGACTTGTACACCTATTAAAATAGATGTACAGTGTTTTTTTTTTTCATTAAGAGCCATACCTAGGTGGATGTAGCATCGGTCCAATACGGTATCTGTCCCCTGACGCCTCTAACACAGAGAACCAAGTGATTGAAAATGGCTGATCGCTCGGTTCTCACAGCTCCGTGAGCAAAGATCTGCTGTCAATCGCCGCTCTCTGCTCTGCCCCCCCCCCACTAGAGCTCTAGGCTGTGGACGGGTCACAGGCTCTTGGTGACAGGTATGTGGGCAGATCCCAACTCCATTGTCGCGATCTTGCCCGAGCCTGGACAGACTGTGATATCAGCCGACAGTTCAGCTCGCTGTATGTTTAATATGGGTGACAGGAGGGCAGAACAAACTGCACTCCTGTGATCCACAGGAGAAGTGCAGCCAAACAAGCTTTGGCTGTACTTCTCCTTGAAAGATTAAAAAAAATGAGATTCTTTATCGTACATCACGGGACACAGAGTGTAGTAATTACTAAGTGGGTTATAGTTCACCTTCAGGTGCTGGACACTGGTGTAATCAATTCGACAGGAAGTTTCCTCCGTATATAACCCCTCCCATACTGGGAGCACCTCAGTTTTTTTCACCAGTGTCTAAGGTGTTGGTCACAAGTGAAGATGTGCTCTGAGGAGCTCCATTGGAGGGATCCATGCTGGATTTAAATAGCCTCCATAAAGACCAGATCCATCCAAAGTGCCTTGGGCCAAAGTGGATGGTACCTGGGGCCTCGTATCCAAAGCACAAGGTTGCCTGTAATGCCTCTCTTCGGAGGGCTGGATCCTGGGTTCCAGTACTTTGGTTATAACCACATACCAAAGATTTTCTGGCAGGATGCGGTACAGGTCCAGGGGAGTGAATATAAAAATCGTATTTTTAGTTCTATTATGTGGAACGCTTAAACAAAATAGTAACAAGTGCAGACATGGAAGCGGCTATTATTTTGGGATTATTGATTCTGAATTTTGTTTTTCTTTGCACCTCACTTAAAACCTTGAGGTTAGAAGGGATAGTATGTTGTCTATTGACTGCTGACCTGCATTGCCTTCATTGTCCAGGCTAGTCATTTTGTAAATGTAATGCATCTTTCTCTCCTCCCATGCTGACCTCTCAGCTGGAGCTGCAGGTAGGTTGACTTCTACTAATACCATGGAACAGATGCAGCCATGACACGCTTACTCCATATTTCACCCTAGAGGGAAAAATATTTGCTGGGGCATTTCATTATAAGCACCTGTCTTGTGAAAAGTGGCTTGAACATAGACAGAGGTGATGACCCACCCATCCATCACTTTGTTCCAAACCAGTAGTACTTAATTACTTTGATCTGGACTTGTTCTGTAATGTTGAAGAGGTTTCATCAAAGCCACATCTTCAGTTCAATTGAGCGTCCATACACATACCCCTGCATTTATAATCCACGCAAGTAGCACAGACACCTTAATTCAGCCAGCATGGAAAGGCATGTGCCGATTGTCCAAGAAAAGGATGGGAAGCGATAAACCGCCTCTTCTAGTTACAAAGTCCCATCCTTTTGTTTCAGATGGTCTGCATAGGTGTTAAACCTTCCGATGATGTAAATTTGTCAGAACACTGGGGTGGTGATGGTAAAATTACATTTTATGTGGAGCATTGATGGTGTCGTGAGTGTCTCCATTCCTGTTTATGGATGGTTGTTTCAGTGTATGTTCCTTTTCTTTAAGGTGTAGGAAGACTGCGGAGTCTTGATGTATAGCAGCCATTCTCAACCAGGGTTCCATGGAACCCTTGGGTTCCTCCAGAGGTGGCTAGGGGTTCCTTGACCTGTGGCTGATTTACCTCCTGTTTTGATGGTGCCTACATAGTTCTAAGCCAATTCCACTTTGAGGAGCCAGTGGTATTACACCAATGATCTTCATAGTTCTCTGTAAGGAGGGCATTCTTACAACTACTGTAAAAAAGGGCATTCTTCTTACTGACCACCAAAGTAAGGGGCATTGTTCCCACTGACCCCCAATGAATGTGTTTTATCAGGGGTTCCCCGAGACCTGAAAATTATTTTGAGGGTTCCCCAACGGTAAAAAGGTTGAGAAAGGCTGATCTATAGGGTTCACCATCCCTTGTTGGGCCATTTGTTGAGTTGGTTTGTCTCCCCAATGTACAAGTCTTTCCAATTCTCACTACACTGTCCTGCATATACCAAGTTACTTTGCTTGGTTTAGATTTTTTTTTTTTTTTTTGTGTGTAATGGTGGGTTAGAAATACATGTGAATGCGAAATACATGTGAATATTTTACTTTTTTTGGGGGGGGGGGGGGGTAAGGGGGAGTGGCTAACTGGTTTTGACAGTGATCCGGCCCTGCTTCTGGTCAGATGCGCCGTGGTGATCTGAGCCTGAAGTTGGGGGGGGGGGGGCCTCCTTCCCCCACAGCCTTCTTGGACACATCACAGGTCCCAGATGACTACGGGACCTTTCAAAAAGTTCAACGCGACTTAGGCATGCTTAGTAGGAAGCGGCTGTGAAGCCGCAAGGCTTCAGGGCCGGTTTCCCTTTATTACCATGGTGGTGCGTGCACCCAAAGCCGATTGAAGTATCCTCTCGGGAGAGGACATCGCTGGATACCTGGACAGGTAAGTTTACTTATATTAAAAGTCAGCGGCTACATTATTTGTAGCTGCTGACTTTTGGGGAGATCCTGGAGCTCCTCTTTAAGGTGACTGTGCTACCTGTGTGGACATAAATGCTGGGATACTTTCCGGACACTCTTTAAGGGTTACTAAACCCACAACAGTAAAATCAGTCCGTATCTGTAGTAAAGCATGCTTGTTATCCTCCTTATTTAACCTAAGGGTTTAATCCTCTGCATTTTATAAAAAGGCTGTTTGAATCTGTCTTTTTTCATCCCTCCCTTCCTTCCACTATCCCCAATCCATCTCCTGATAGTACAGCACCCTAAGAGGCACTCTGCACATGCTCAGTTTGGTGTCTATTGCTAGAGAGTTTTTTATTTTATTTGTTTTCTTGGGAGGGTGATCAGTACAGGGCCAATCTGCACTGTCCAGACAGAGGGTCAGGGGTCTTGCGGCCTCATAAGACAGTCGGAGGAGAATGAAAACTCATCCTACAAGCTTTAAACAGACACTGATAGAAGTCACAAGACTGCTATATACAGCTGATGAGACAAGGTATTTAGCAGGATTTCCATGTTCTGTGTACTGTGGGAGACCAGATATAGTGAATGCAGAGCCCTGGGTTTAATGACACCTTAAGAACTGAAGAAGTGGCTTGAATAAGCAATGAAATAATTTTTTTGGGGTGGTTATTTCACCTTTTTTTTTTTTTTTTTTCTAGTCGGTAGGATTGACTTTAATGGACCAAATTGTGGCAACTGCCAAAAACCGGCAATTTGAGGGTTGCGACAAACCATTTAACATCTGTCTGGAATTGTGAACCTTCCACACACATTGTAGACCAGTTCAGTAGTAGAGGAATTGTAGAAAGTGGTCTAAGATAAGTTGTATACAATGCTGCAAAATCCCATGTGTGCACTCTTCAATCTAAAACCAAAAAGGCCAACTACATACCAGTTCATCGTTATGACAAATGTCCTGACAGCCACGAAAAAAAAAGCATTGCATGGCTGTCCTGTACACCCACACTGAGCACCAAATCTAGAATATTTGGGGCCTTCTAAAATAAAAACTCAGTGAAATTCACAGACACCATGGCCAAATTTTAGGCATTTTGGGACCCATGGATCACCTACTTTCTACTGAGCGATTGCCAACTGCAGTTGTCCCATGTTGACAGATACTAATTTCCTAAGTGCCCCAGAGCACCAAACTTCCACAGCCACCCCTCCCTGGCTCTCACTTCCTCAGGACCCTTCACAACAACCGGTTATCCGATTGGTCCACCTGTCCGTTTTCAGGCAGACTCTCCATTAACATCTTGCTGCCCGTGGACGGAGGAGGAGCATGCATGAAGGTTCCCATTGGGTCCACCTCTATTTTTCAGGCAGATCCGAATCAGAACGAACCTCCATCCTCCTCTATGGAACAGCGGATGTAAACAGACCTGTGTCCCGTTTACACTTGCCTCATCCAATCCGATCCACTTAAAACAGATGAGTGGGGATCCGTTCCCCTTGCCTCTGTCGGATCGGTTTGCATGGCAGTCGGGTGTAAACGGACAGGCGGTCCTCCGTTTACATATTGCTTCCCGTGGAAGAGACCAGGCTGTGTCCGTTCTGCATAAGTGAAGTGGACACGGATCTGTCATCCGCTTTGCTCAGCGGGGATCAGCAGAAAGATCCCCTGCTGAGCAATGGGATCTCAGCTGGAGTCCACCCCATGTCAAAGGACCCTTACTCCTGAACTTGCTTCTACATTCTGCCCAACCTTCACCCTTTCTGTTTTCAAATTTTTGGAAAACAAGCATTTATTGTGATGACTTTCTAACATATCCCATTATAAAACTGTGTTGTGATGTACCATATGGATTGCCCTACCATATTTACCTACACATATACTACAAATCTTCATACTTCTGTACACTGTAATCCTTAAGCTTTGTGTTATTTAAAACTTACAGGTTATATTCTGACTCTTGTTTTGTAGAATGCCGCTCTGCAGCACCTTTTTATTCGCAAGTCCTTCCGGCCGTTCAAGTGCTTGCAGTGTGGAAAAGCCTTCAGGGAGAAGGACAAGCTGGACCAGCACTTGCGTTTCCATGGGCGAGACAGCAACTGTCCCCTGACCTGTGACATCTGCAACAAGGGCTTCATCAGTACCAGCTCCTTGGAGAACCATATGAAGTTCCACCTGGACCAGAAGACCTATTCCTGTATCTTTTGCCCGGAGTCGTTTGACCGATTGGATCTCCTGAAAGATCATGTGGCTGTGCATGTTGTTGATGGCTGTTTCAGCTGCCCTAACTGCAAAAAACGCTTTACAGACTTCATTCAGGTTAGGTTTGTTTAGTTCCTCTTAATTCTGAACTTTAAGTCGGTATACCAGACAGGCAGATCTGTAAAACGCCAGATCACCCCAATGGTTGCTTGTTTTCCAGTATCAGTTGGTGTGACCTAGCCTTCTATTGGAGGTTTTTTTTACAGGCGATATGCCCTGATCAAGTCACTTCATTGTAAGTGCAGTTTACCTTTTATTTGCACTATCCAGTACATTTTATTGTTGTTCTCTGTGACAGTAAATTTTATATATAAACAATACACTATATCTTGACCTTAATAGTCGGCGCTCATGGTGTTTATCTGTTCCTAACCTTTATGCTGAACCTTTTTGTATCATCCAGGTGAAGAAACATGTTCGAAGTTTCCACTCGGAAAAGATTTACCAGTGTACAGAGTGTGATAAAGCTTTCTGCCGGCCAGACAAAACTTCGTCTACATATGCTCAGACACTCTGATCGCAAAGACTTCCTTTGCTCTACGTGTGGAAAACAGTTCAAGGTAAGACATGGCCTGTGTGTGTGTGTGTACTGGGTGACCAATTCCACTGATGAGCTGAGAGTTTCAGAAACTTTAGATCATTGTTAGCAGAGGAGCAAGAAGTTGTTTAGAACAGAGAACTGCTGCCTTTTAGGGACTGGTGAACAGTATACACTTCTGAGGACACTTAGTCGAATAGACCAGGGGTCTCCAAACTTTTCAAACGAAGGGCCAGTTTATTGTCTTTCAGACTTTAGAAGGGCCAGACTGTGGCAGCGGGGGCAGAAAATGTCCTGGGCCGAGCATCAGTGAGAATAAATATGGCCTCAGGGTTGGTGGTCAGGAGGAGGAGGTTTAGGGCCCCTATCAGTAGGAAGAATAGTGTCCCATCCTTAATATCAGTGGAAGAAATAGTGTCTCCTTGTTGGTGTCAGTGGAAGGAATAGTACCTCGTATCAGTGAGAGGGATAGTGCCGAGGCCGGATAAAGGCTAGCAAAGGGCCACATCTGGCCCTCGGGCGGCAGTTTGGAGACCCTAGAATAGACTATCTGTATACATGTCTAGTTTTGAGTCATTGTTGCAAGTCCACACACAGCTCATACAAATCGGAACAAAAGGCGAGGATCCCACACCTGAGTAATGCATCAGGAAAGTGGATAGTGGTAATAGTTCAGGATAAAGTATCTGGATTATAGACCCGGATAGTAGATGAGGGTAATAGATGAGGATATCTTATCTAGATAATGGATGGGTATAGTAGATGGGGGTAATAGGTGAGGATATTGTAACTTTTATAATGGATCTGGTCTGGATAGTAGATGGGGGTAATGGGTGAGGATATTGTAACTTTTATAATGATTCTGGATAGTAGATGGGGGTAATGGGTGAGGATATTGTACCTGGATAATTGATCGGGATAGTAGATAAAGGTAGTGGGTGAGGATTCAGTAGCTGAATTGGATGATGAATGCAGATAGATGGGGTATCTCGTAGCTGGATAATGGATTGGGATGGAAGATGCCAGCTATTGCCAGCTGGTGTTTTTTGGCTAAATTAAAGATTCTTTCTTTTTTTTACTTTTTTATTTTAATCGGCTACTCCCACCCCAATTACACAAGCCTTGCAAAGTTGATCGGAATCCAACATTTCTGTAAGTTTTGGATTCTACAAACTGCGCTCCATTTCCTGGCAGTCATGTCATGGCTCCCCGCAAGGCCTTGGCTGATACTGTGAGCAGGAGTTGCTTGCAGGTAGTTGGCAACAACAAGATTTGTTATTACTCAACCCTACTACTGACTGACAGGACCACGCAATGGGTACTTTTTATTAGCGCTATCTACAATTGGCTCCATTATTTAGATGTTATTTCCTCACCTAGTACCCTCATCTACTATCCTTATCTATCATCCAGGTACCAGTGAGTGACATCAGACATGTCCATGAGCCGCATTTTATTGGTATGATCACTTTGGGAACAGCACAAGGTTGTAGAGCAGGGGTCTCCAAACTATGGCCCTCCATATCTTGTCATGTCTGTGAACCTCAGTTTACAATGGCTCATGGGATGTGTAGTTCCGCAACAGCTTGAGGGCCGTAGTTTTTTCAGATTTCTGCTGTAGAGTCTCTTTACATGCTTTTTGTGCAGAATATTTATTTATTTTTCATTACAGCTAAAGGCAGCATGCGTTTTTTTTTTTTTAAAGTTTTTATGAACCCATATATGTAGCTCACTGTCAGCCCCTCTATTATAGATGGGCATACTACACTGTGCAAGTCTTTTTTATAAAAAGGCATGTAAATACCTGTTTTAAATTAAGCTTCAGGCCGGTCACGTGCCTTGTGGCTGCTTTGCATCCCTGAAACAGGGCTACTGCAGGAGGGGCCAAGATGACCCTCTGATGTCAGCTGGGGAGATCACATGGCCGCTCAGTCCCTCCTGCAGTAGCCCTGGAAACTGGCCAAGAGTCACGTGACTGGCCTGAAGAACACTCTAAAAAGATATTTACATGCCTCGTTTTTATATTAGACTTCTACAGTGGGGTATGCCTATCTATAATAGAGGGGCTGGTAGTGAAAATGTTATATATTTTTTTATTGTATTAATAGTGGCGGGGGGAGCAGGGACACAGACATGGAGCTGACGAGCAGGGAGGAAGGGGGTGAGGGAGAGAAAGGAGAGCTCTGGATGACGAAGGGACGTACGCTAACCACGGTGGTCGGTGTTCAGCAGCCATGATTATCAGGGTCAGCACAGAGGGGGAGGGACACAGTAAGTGGCAGGATCAGCCAGGTTTATTACAGTTTAGCAAGGGGCAGATTAGACCGCTCAAGCACCATGCTGTTTATTGTGCTTTTAGGGAACAGGATCTTTATTTATTTTTATTTATTATTTTTTTCAGGTTAACCACTTGAGCCCCGGCATATTGTCAAATGATGGCGGCAAGGTGGCTCTGTAAATCCAAGCCGCCGTCATTTGACGTCTTCGTGTCCTCCGGCCACTGGTGGGCGCGCGCGCGCACCCGGCGCATCCCCGAAATGCCGATGCACGTGCCTGGCGGTCGCGATGTCCGCCAGGTACCCGCCGATCGGCAGTTTTAGAGCAGGGATGTGGAGCTCGGTGTGTAAACACTGAGCTCCACGTCCTGTCAGGGAGAGGAGACCGATCTGTGTCCCTTGTACATAGGGACACAGCATCGGTCACCTCCCCAGTCAGTCCCCTCCCCCCACACAGTTAGAACACACCCAGGAAGCATCCATGATTGATGTGATTATTGTTCGCGAACTGCTTTCCGGCCCTGCGTGGCCGATGGCCTAGAGCCTTCTGTTTTTGACCATTATGGTATTTATATTTGGTTGTGAAACAATAAAAACTGATTACACAAGAACACACCCAGGATACACATTTAACCCCTTCCTCGCCCCCTAGTGTTAACCCCTTCCCTGCCAGTCACATTTATACAGTAATTAGTGCGTTTTTATAGCGCTGTTCGCTGTATAAATGTTAATGGTCCCAAAAATGTGTCAAAAGTGTCCGATGTGTCCGTCGCATATATCGCAATCCTGACAAAATCGCCGTATTACTAGTAAAAAAATAAAAAAAATTGTCAGAATTCTATCCCCTATTTTGTAGCCACTATAACCTTTGCGCAAACCAATTACTAAACGCTTATTGCGATTTTTTTTTAATATTTTTTTTTTTTACCAAAAATATGTAGAATACATACCGGCCTAAAAAATATATTTTTTTAAATAAAAAAAATGTAATATTTATTATAGCAAAAAGTAAAAAATGTGTTTTTTTTTTTTTAATTGCCGCTCTTTTTTGTTTATAGCTCAAAAAATAAAAAACGCAGAGGTGATCAAATACCACCAAAATAAAGCTCTATTTGTGGGAAAAACGTTAGATCATTGTTAGCAGAGGGAGCAAGAAGTTGTTTAGAACAGAGAACTGCTGCCTTTTAGGGACTGGGTGAACAGTATACACTTCTGAGGACACTTAGTCGAATAGACCAAGGGTCTCCAAACTTTTCAAACGAAGGGCCAGTTTATTGTCTTTCAGACTTTAGAAGGGCCAGACTGTGGCCAGCGGGGGCAGAAAATGTCCTGGGCCGAGCATCAATGAGAATAAATATGGCCTCAGGGTTGGTGGTCAGGAGGACCAAAAGAAAGCTCTATTTGTGGGAAAAAAAGGATGTCAATTTTGTTTGGGAGCCACGTCGCACGACTGCGCAATTTTAATTTAAAGCGGCGCAGTGCTGAAAGCTGAAATTTTGCCTGGGCAGGAAGGGGGTATATGTGCCCAGTAAGCAAGTGGTTAACAAATGCTTTTTAAATAAGTAGCAATTAACCCTATGAACATTCCACTTAGAACAAATTTTCTTCATGAAGTTTATTCTGAGTATAGTAAGGTATCAGAATTGTATTTTCTCACCACCCTTCTGTGCTACTTGTGCAGGATTCAAATTCTGAATTTAGGGGAAAGCTAGCACATCATTTTCGATAAGTGTGTTAGCTGCTGTGACTAATTTTCTTATGATTCCACTCTTTACGCCCACTCAAAGGGAAATGTCTTAGGACTTGCCTAGATTGATAACTGGATGGGTTCTATGCAGATTACATTCCGCTTGTTTGTAGGTATGTTGGTGGATGGGATTTAGGCTTGTCTGACAAGTGCAGAGCAGGCTGGATCTAGGTGTGGCCTACATGTTGATTGACAAGCTAGGACTTGGTAAGGAACACTAGCCACAATTTAAGCTTGAAAACCACACCCCATGTGAAGTCATGGCACCCCCATGTAGACCGATCAGAAACCGCACACTACAAGGGTGACCACACAGAGCTTTGTATTGATAGAAAGCTGCTTCTTCACCCTGTTAGAGGAAGTAGAGCTGAAAGCCATCAGCTGCCCGAACCCCAGGCATGTTATTGACACTGTTTGACATAAGCTATATCTGCATTTGATCATAGGTCTACTTGTTGCCTGAAAACCTGGGCAGAACGCATTCTTTGGTATAGCTAGCAGTGAGGAATAAATCCCACGAAAAATAAAATCAAAATCTTTGTAACCATGTTCTCCCAGTTTCATACCTGTTCCCTTTTTGAGTTTTGGGCTTAATTTAAAAAAGGTGAAAAACTAAGTGTAGTGGGAAACATGGCTGTTTGGGTAATCCAGATTTTGTTATTCCAGAGAAAAGACAAGTTAAGGGAACACATGCAGCGAATGCACAATCCTGAGAGAGAAGCCAAGAAGGCGGATCGCACTGGGCGCACCAAGGCCTTTAAACCACGTCTCGCTTCCACAGACTACGAAAGCTTCATGTTCAAATGCCGCATGTGTATGATGGGATTCCGGAGGAGAGGCATGCTGGTAAGCAGGAAGAGTTGACCTCACTGCCATCATGTTGCTTTACTTGGATATGGACAGTGTTCTGAGCCATTACTGTTTTTTCTTAAGGTCAATCACCTGTCAAAGCGACACCCGGAAATGAAGATTGAGGAAGTCCCAGAGTTGACACTACCCATTATCAAACCCAACCGAGACTATTACTGCCAGTACTGTGAGAAGGTAAATGGGCACTGCCAAGGTGTACCACCTATATATTTATATTAATAATAAAAATAATTTTATATTATATTGCAGATCGTTGAGATTATTTTTATCTTGACAGGTCTATAAAAGCGCCAGCAAAAGGAAAGCACATATCCTGAAAAACCACCCGGGCGCAGAGCTGCCTCCCAGTATACGGAAACTGAGACCGGCTGGGCCCGGAGAACCAGATCCCATGCTTAGTACTCACACCCAACTCACAGGGACGATAGCAACGCCTCCGGTTTGTTGCCCGCACTGTGCCAAGCAATACAGCAGTAAGGTGAGTGAAGGTTGTTTCCTGCAGTTCCTATTTTTTTTCTATCAGTAACTGCTGGTTTTTTCTTTCAGATGGACTGTGAAAACAATTGTTACTCAAAAAGAAAACGTGTAGCGCTTAACTGAAGATAAATAGCAAATAATAACATATGCAAAAAGATAATAACACCGTAGGTGCACTTGAAGTGTCTCTAAAATGGTGATAAAGTCCAAATAGATCAATACAGAGTGACTGGGTGCAGGTGTAATCTGGATGGTCCACCAACGTAGATGAGACTGAGGAGGCTTACCAGATAGATAGTGACCAAGATAGGTATACACCTAATTGGTCAACTAAGGCTTAATGAGACATCTAGGATCGCTCACATAGGGACTCCGGTGGAGGAGAGATGATGAAGATATCCAATCGGGTGAAGGACCAGACACACAAAAATTTCACTTCTCAGTACATGCAGCCGACAGTCGAGACTTTCAATACTGTAAAAGGTAGTGTCCGAAGTGGAAGTAGTATGCTGGAGATCCAGGCAAAGCGTCGTCAGGCAGATATGGTCGGCAACGGATCAGGCAAATAGTTCACAATCGGATTCCGGAGAAGGGTCAGGCAGGCAAAGGTCATACACGATCTGGCGGTAAGGTACAAAATCAGCAGGCTGTAGAATAGTCGGGATATCAGGCAGGAGTTCAATACAAGGAAGATCACTGAAGACAAAACACCCAGGAAGTAGTCCAAATAAACGGGCCCGTTTATTTGGACTACTTCCTGGGTGTTTTGTCTTCAGTGATCTTCCTTGTATTGAACTCCTGCCTGATATCCCGACTATTCTACAGCCTGTTGATTTTGTACCTTACCGCCAGATCGTGTATGACCTTTGCCTGCCTGACCCTTCTCCGGAATCCGATTGTGAACTATTTGCCTGATCCGTTGCCGACCATATCTGCCTGACGACGCTTTGCCTGGATCTCCAGCATACTACTTCCACTTCGGACACTACCTTTTACAGTATTGAAAGTCTCGACTGTCGGCTGCATGTACTGAGAAGTGAAATTTTTGTGTGTCTGGTCCTTCACCCGATTGGATATCTTCATCATCTCTCCTCCACCGGAGTCCCTATGTGAGCGATCCTAGATGTCTCATTAAGCCTTAGTTGACCAATTAGATAGTGACCAAGATAGGTATACACCTATCTGGTAAGCCTCCTCAGTCTCATCTACAGTGGTGGACCATCCAGATTACACCTGCACCCAGTCACTCTGTATTGATCTATTTGGACTTTATCACCATTTTAGAGACACTTCAAGTGCACCTACGGTGTTATTATCTTTTTGCATATGTTATTATTTGCTATTTATCTTCAGTTAAGCGCTACACGTTTTCTTTTTGTATATCCTATGCTTGCTAAATTGATCGTTTAGTTGTGTTAGCTGCTGCATTTCCCTTAGTAGCGCGGTGAGTGCATATACCAAGGTATATACCGTTTTTAAAACAATTGTTACGGACACAATTTGTAGATTAAAGGAGTTGTAAAGGCAGAAGGTTTTTTTATCTTAATGCATTCTATGCATTTAAGATAAAAAGCCTTCTGTATGTAGCAGCCCCCCAATACTTAAGTCCCCTCTCTTTCAGCAATGTCCACGAATCCCTCGGCCGTCTGTCAGCACCGGCGCTATTGGATCCTGTGGCTGTCAATCAAAGTGGGTCAATCGGAAGAGAGGGGGTAGGGCTGAATGGCAGCTCCATGTCTTAATGGACACAGGGAGCTGCACGCTGAGGTGTTTTAGCAGCAGTTTTCGGCTGCTAGGGGGGCGCTTTTAACCCTCGCTAGTTGCTGAAAAAAGCGTTAAAAGCGCCGCTGCTTTGCAGGTGCTTCTGAGGCGCTACTCATTGATTTCAATAGGCAGGGGTGCTTTAGGAGTGGTGTATACACCACTCCTAAAGCACCTCAAAGATGCTGCCTGCAGAAATAGTTTTTGTTTCCAGCAAGTGCACTGCTCAAGTGTGAAAGTACTCAGGCTTTGACACTAGAGTGACAGAAGAGGCGCTTTGCAGGCACCTGTAAAGCGCTCCGGTGTGAAAGTAGCCTTGCAAATGAAAGGGGATGTCTGGACAGCCGCACTCCAAAAATATTGCTTTTTATTGCTAGTTTCACACTATAACTTGGTGCTTAATAATAGCTGAAAGTGGCCTTACTCCTCGGCTCTCCCCGTCAGTCTCCTTGTTCATCACTAATTTACTATTGGACGTATCAGTATGGATCTCACACCCTTTCTAAAACTCAGTCTTTTTAAAACTGAGCTCATAATATTTTCCTATGGTTTTGTAACTGTACTGTCTCCCTTTTTATGTTGCAAAGCACTTTGTAAATTGTTATTACACTCACTTTGTGGGTGGGAGGAATGTCACTAAAACATGCTCCTAATCTTTCTGTAGACAAAGATGGTTCAGCACATACGCAAGAAACATCCAGAATTTGCTCTGTTACCTATCGCAACACAGACAGCGATGATTAGTACGACCCCCAGTGTTCTTACGGCTGATGGCACGAGTGGTGAAACTGTAGTGGTGAGTGTTTATTATCCAATCAATGAATGTAGATATTCTGAGGACTAGAAACTGATCTAAAAAATATTTAATGCTAAATGTGGTTCCTCTGTCTGTTTTTTGTATTATTCTAGAACATGCATTCTTTGAATGACAGGTGCATTTTAACATCGTATTCTCTCATTGTGACATAAGATGCATAAGATTTTCAGTAAGTCTCATTCTGATCTGATTATTGTTCCCCATAGACCACAGATCTTTTAACGCAGGCCATGACGGAACTATCTCAGACTCTGACCACAGAATACCGCACTGCGCAGGGAGATTTCCAGCGGATCCAGTACATCCCAGTGTCGCAGGGCACGGCTGGCATGCAGCAATCGCAACATATACAGCTGCAGGTGGTGCAGGTTGCCCAGGTAACATCTGTATACAGTACGTAATACATAAAAAAATATATATATCTCAGTTCATTGGGGCTGTTGCCCCATCCAAGTTTAACGCCAGCCAAAGATATATATTTAACTTTTTGGATAAGGTGTGGAATGATTTCTGATGGCAACCCTGTAAGAGAATGTCTTAAAAATGTGTAGTCTGGCAGCTGTGTGAGGGAACTGTACTCGTCATGTCCCGATCAGAAATGGTGATGATAAATCATGGACAGGGTTGAAGTGACATTGACATGTTTGTGTCTTCAGGCATCATCTCCTCACCAGAACCAGCACTCTACGGTGGATATGGGACAGCTACATGAAACCCAGGGCTACACTCAACATGCCATCCAAGTGCAGCATATCCAGGTGGCAGAGCAAGCTCCAGGCACCCAGGCGCCTTCTCAGGTATCTGAGTCTTGACTTGTTTATAGCTGCACAATGCACATATGTGAGAAATGAAGAATATTCAAAACAAATTCACTGATTCTGTGCAGGTAGGGGGCCAGTCTCTCAGCCCTTCTTCGCAGGAAAACGATCAGAATGTCAACCCCTCACAGATGCAGACCACCTCCTCTCAGACAAACTCTTCCACAGTTCAGCACACCTACCTGTCAAGCGGCTGGAACTCTTTTCGATATCGTAAGTCTGCATGGAGTGGTGCTCTAAATGGAGTTCAAGCTTTTGTAATGATTTAAGGAGCATTGAAGATTTTTTAACAGCCTGGTGCAAAAATTAAGGATGATGTGCACTGTGTGGTAACCAACAACAGTTAGATTTTGCCTTAGATCAGAAATAAATGTAATTGTCTTCATGTCAAATGTAGCATCATTCATAGGTGTGTAGGCAGGATTTCATCATCCCGCTGCTCCTGTAATTGATTCTATGCCTTTCCCAGAAGTGTGCACATGGTTGTGGATCTGATTACAGGGAGCCAGTAAGAGTCATAGGAAATGCTGCATTCCTGCTAAGATACTTGAACAGGGTATTTGCTGCCCCTGATTGAATGATTATAGCAAGTGTATATCTTTCCACTTAACAGAACTGATTGAACAAAATTCTACAAGTACATTTTGAAAACGTATTTCAATACTTGCACAACAGAAACTAGAATTGATTGCCAAAAAAAGTAGACTTTAACCACCTCCTGACCGACCACTGTAGTTGGTCTGCAACGCGGGACAGCTTATTTTAAGTTGACATTTATAAATGTCGCAGTTTGTACAATGTGTGTGTGCATGCACAATGGCTCTGATTGTGCTGTCATTGGACAGAGCAGATCACAGGCGAAATTCAAAGAGCTAGCGTATTCATCGGCGTATAGCGCGCACTTTTTCCCCTTAAAATCAGGGGGAAATCGTGGGTGCGCGATATAAGCCGATCCCCCGCTTCTCGCTCTGTGTTTGAAAACCGCCGCCGACATATACTGAGCGCAGTACACTCGGGTACATTCGGCCAGGCTCGGCTCCGCTCGTGGTCACGCCCTGTGCCGCCTCCTAGCCTTTATGCAAAAGGAGCTGAGTGTACTGCGCTCTGTATATGTCGGCGGCGGCGGCATTCAAACACAGCGCGGGGATCGGCTCAGAGACAGCGCGGGAGAAGTGGGGAGGACACCGCCAAGGCCGCGGACGGACGCCAGACCGGACAAGGCCACCGATGGACGTCGGGCAAGACATTGACGAGGGGCATTCAAACTGTAAGTATTTTTATTAAATTTTTTCTGAAATTTTCCTTCTAGGTTGGGGGTGCGCGCTATACGCCGGAGCGCGCAATACCCTGATAAATACGGTAATTGGCGTGGCTCTGTGCTTTTGTGATCCTTGTGAACCAATCACGGCTATCACAAGTGTAAACAAAGCTAGTCCTACCCGGAGGCCCCATTTAAAGTCTTATTTGCTCTGGTAGGGGCAGCTCTATAAACACAATTGCAGCTGTAGGTGTGTGCCAAAGTCTTAATGGGAGGGAGGGGTTATGCCTAAGAAGGGATTACCTGTCTTTTTTTTGTTCCAATGTTTAATTACTTGAAGGTGGCAGCATAGCTCTGTCGTAATGAATGTGAAGGTGTCCTGTGATGTATTCTAAGAAAAGGGTTTTACAGGTAAACCAAAAGTCCTTTTTTCTCACTTCGTCTTTCAGGACAGCACTTGGAGAGAGCGCAGCTCCACCCATTTCCCAGGAAACACTGCAGTCACTGCTATAACTTCCGCCCACCTCCACCATGGCCTCAGTTGTAGTGTTTCCTCCGGCCATGGTGGAAGCGCTGCAGGGAACCAGGAGGATGCTGGACTCTCTCCAGGGGGAGATGGATCAAAAAAGCATACCTGCGATCGGTTGTTGTTTAGGAGGCAGACCCAACCTCCCCCCTGACGCGTGGGGGACGTTTCGGTACTCCCCTCTTCTCGAGCCCGGCGAGGGTAAAGGCTGCCGGAGGTTCCGCGCCAATAGGCTGGGCATTGCAGGCCATGTTGGGGGCGGTTAGATGCCGGTCTCCGGGGGTCTGCGATGTCCCGGTAACGGAGGACGGGCGACGTCATTTCCGGTGGAGGCGGGACTTCCGGCGGTGCGTGGCGGCTTCCGGTTCCGGCCGCTGGAACGCAGAAGGGAGGAGCAGCCTCGGCGGTGCAATTTCCGGTTCCCACAGCGGTGGGGTTAACCGGGATTTTTCAAAAAGAGGCGCACAAACGATCGCCGCGTTCTGGGAGAATGGAGCCAGAAGACGCAGCGGAGGTGGCAGGAGCAGGAGCCACATGCACCAGCCCGGCCCAGGTAGGAAAACAGCGGTTTAAGTCTACCTGGTTCCTTGTTATGTCCCTCCTACTGCCCCTTTGGGGAGAGGAGCCTGCCTCACTCACCCTAGTCACGTCCCTGGGAGAGTGGTGTTTATTTGGTACAGCGGTGATGGGACCTGGTGTGTTTTTGTTCACTGGCTGTTTTGTGGTGGTGGTGGTTTGGGTCTGAGGCACAGAAAGTTAAACATGGGGTTGTTGTCTTTTGTGTCTTTCAGAAAGCTAAAGAGAAGCTAAAAATTGCGGTGCCCCCTCCTAAGAAACGGTGTGCTACCTGCAAAACAACCCTTAAAGGGTCTTGGACTAAACCGTTATGCAAGGCATGCATCACGGACATAGTCAAAGGGGAAGCCTCCCCTAGTGCAGCCTCCGAACAACCCAAAGAGATGCTCTCTTCCTTTAGGAAAGAGCTAGAAGAGACCTTTCAGTCGTTTCGCTCCTACTTGGACAGAGGGGCGGCGTCAGGGTCAGCAGCTAAGGCCTCCACTAGTGCACCCTTGGATTATAGAGGGGCAGGTAGTGAGTCCGAGGAGGAAGAGCCTAGCAGCCTAGTCTCAGGGTCAGAGGCGGAAGAAGAAGATACAGAGAATCTTCTTCTTCACGTTACAAGTTGTCCTTAGAAGAGGTGGATGACTTACTGAAAACCATTCATTCCACTTTAAACATTAAGGTGGATAAGACGCATTTGTCTCTGCATGACAAGATGTACCAGGGTTTAGACGAAGTCAAGTGTCGAACCTTTCCAGTACATAGAGTATTGTCAGATACGGTCAGAAGGGAGTGGAAAGACCCAGAGAGGGCTCCTTTCTTTTCCCGATCACTTAAAAGGCGATTTCCTTTTGATGAGGATCCAGCGCAGGTATGGAATAAGAAACCTAAGCTGGATGCTGCGTTTTCAAAGGTATCCCGAAATACAGACTTAGCTTTTGAGGATACGGGCACCTTAAAAGATCCCCTAGATAAAAGAGCAGAGGCGCTCTTAAAGAAGGCTTGGGATGCCTCTCTGGCCAACCTCAAACTAGCTATGGCATCCACAGTAGTGGCCAGGAACCTTGAGCATTGGTTGGAACAGCTGAAGGGTCACATTGAGTCTGGGACCTCACGCAGAGAGTTGCTAGAGTCCTTCCCGATTCTTTTGAAGGCAGTAGGCTATATGGCGGATGCCTCAGCCGAGTCAGTGAGAATATCAGCCCGTTCCTCGGCCCTAGTGAATTCGGCCAGGAGGGCTCTCTGGGTCAAAACCTGGACTGGGGACACGGCTTCGAAGGCTAAGTTATGTGGTCTGCCCTTCGATGGAGATCTGGTATTTGGCGCCGGTCTGGACACTGTTCTGGATAGGACGGCGGATAGGAAAAAAGCTTTCCCCTTAAAAAAGGTAGTACCGCGGACCAGGAAAAATTTTCGTCCTTTTTTCCAGCCCCAAGATCCTAAAGAGACACAAAAAGGTCAGGGTGGAAGGTCCTGGCGGCCTCAGAGGGGTAGAGGGAGACCCGGGGTGTTGTTTCGCTCCCCTAGCCAGCCCGCTAAACCCCAGTGACGGTCGCCTGGCTGTGGGAGGACGTCTTCAGTCGTTCCTTCCACAGTGGGCAGAGACAACTTCCAGTGCATATATCCTCAAGGTTATTGCAGAGGGCTACGCGCTGGAGTTCTCAGAGAAACCACCGTCGCGTTTCTACGCGACTCAGCTGCCCAGGGATCAGGAGAAATCCCGGGCAATGTTGTTGCTGTTAGAGGAATTTCTCCAGCAAAAGGTGATCACCCCGGTACCCCAACAAGAACAGGGGGCGGGTTGCTACTCCCATGTGTTTCTAGTAAAAAAGCCGGCAGGAAAATTTCGTTTGATTCTGAACTTAAAATTCCTGAATCGGTCAATCAAGTACAAGAGGTTCCGGATGGATACCATCTACTCGGTCAGAAGGCTCCTTCCTGCAGGTTGCTTTCTGGCTTCGATAGACCTAAGGGATGCTTATCTTCACATCCCGATAAGAGCCGCTTCTCAGCGTTTCCTGCGTCTAGCGATCAGGGCAGGAAACAAGATCAAACACTTTCAGTTCAGGGCCCTGCCGTTCGGTCTCTCCTCCTCTCCGAGGATCTTTTCGAAGGTGCTGGCGGAGGCCTTGGCACCTCTGAGGCTAGAAGGAGTTTCGGTAATTCCATACTTGGACGACCTCCTGTTGTTCGCCAAGACGGAAGATCAGCTTCTCAAAGACCTATGGAGAACCCAGGCCCATTTGGAGGGTCTAGGTTGGATTTTGAACAGAGAGAAGTCAAATCTAGTTCCTTCTCAGGTCATAGTCTTTTTGGGGTACACCATAGATTCCATCCAGGAGAGGTTATTTCTACCAGAGGAGAAAATAATCAAGGTTCAGGCAGCAGTGAAGGCAGTGCAGACGAATCTGTCAGTGTCAGTTCGTGCAGCTATGTCCACCCTGGGACTTCTCACATCCTCCATTCCGGCGGTGCAGTGGGCCCGCCTGCATTCAAGGAGTCTCCAGCAGGCCATTCTACAGAATTGGACACATGGAGAAACCTTAGAGAAGGAGATCAGGGCTCCAACCTCAGTAAAAAGGAAACTTTGGTGGTGGAGGGCTCACGCAAATTTAAGTCAGGGTCTAGTGTGGTCCTTCCCCGCTGCAATGATCCTAACTACGGATGCCAGCTCCTGGGGATGGGGTGCTCATCTCAGGGGTCAGTTGGCTCAGGGGTCCTGGTCCAGGGAAGAGGCCAAGAGATCCTCCAATTGGAGGGAACTCAAAGCCGTTTGCCTAGGGCTTTGGGCCTTCCAGGAGACGATACAGGGTCAGCATGTCCAGATACTGTCGGACAATGCTACAGCGGTAGCTTACGTCTCAAGGCAGGGGGGCACGAGGAGCAGGGTTCTCCTGAATCTGGCCCTACACATGCTTTACTGGGCAGAGACAAACCTGGCATCTCTGTCTGCAGTACACCTAAAGGGCAGTTTAAACCACCTGGCAGACTTCCTAAGCAGGAGGAGGGTTCTGGAGTCCGAGTGGAGTCTAAATTCAGAGGTGTTCCAGAAAATAGCAGACAGGTGGGGAACCCCTCAGATAGACCTGTTTGCGTCCCAAGCCAACGCCAAGGTTCCGGTTTTCTTTTCCCTCAACAGACTGGATCAAGCGGAGGGTCTAGATGCGTTAGTTCAGCACTGGCCCTTCCGTTTGTGTTATGCTTTCCCCCCAGTACAAATGATTCCATTAGTTCTGCGGAAACTTCAGGTAGAAAAGACGACTCTTATCCTGATAGCCCCATACTGGCCCAAAAGGCCTTGGTTTTCAACTCTGCTGAAGCTGGCAATAGAACCCCATCAGCTACTTCCAGCCAGAAAGGACTTATTATTCCAGGGTCCCCTGCTCCATCCCAACGTGGATCGGCTCACCTGGCAGCCTGGTTACTGAAGAGTTAATCCTCAGTAGGAAGGGTTTATCTAAACGCTTAGTGGATACGCTACTTAGTAGCAGGAAGGAAGTTACCAGGGCGATTTATTTCAAGACCTGGAGAGTCTTTAATTCCTGGTGCAGTTTAAAGAATTGTTCCCCCATGAATAATTTTTCGGTCCTGGAGTTTTTACAGGACGGGATGGACAAGGGTCTGGCAGCCAGCACCCTGAAAGCGCAGGTTGCTGCACTATCAGTATTTCTAGAGAGACGGTTATCTCTAGATCCCTATGTCATCAGATTTTTTAAGGCATTGGCCAGGGCTAGGCCTTCCCCCTTTAAGTTTTTTCCCAAGTGGGACTTATCGGTGGTTTTGGGGGGTCTGACAAAAAGACCTTTCGAACCACTGTTAGAAGCATCTTTAAAATTTTGGACCCTGAAAGCGGTCCTTTTAGTAGCCGTCACCTCGGCTAGGAGAATTAGTGAGCTACAGGCTCTTTCTATTGTGGAACCCTTCTTGACCATCTTCCCAGATAGAGTCGTGTTGAGGACAGATCCTGGGTTCCTTCCTAAGGTGGTATCGGCCTTCCATAGGACACAAGAAATAGTGTTACCTACCTTTTGCCCGGCTCCTTCCGGTTCAAGGGAAGAAGAGTTTCATACCTTAGATGTCAGAAGGTGCATTATGCACTACCTGGAAGTCACCAGGGAAATTAGAAAATCCAATTCTCTGTTTGTGTTGTTCTCGGGTGCACGTAGGGGGTACGGTGCTTCCAAAAGTACACTAGCCAGATGGCTCCGTATGGCTATCCACGAGGCCTATAAGGCTAGGGGTATAGAACCTCCCCCAGGGGTGGTGGCACATTCTACAAGGGCAGTAGCCACTTCCTGGGCAGAACGGGCTGGAGCTTCACCAGAGCTTATCTGCAAGGCAGCTACGTGGACGAGTTTTTCCACTTTTACTCGCCACTACAGGATGGATCTGCTCTCAGCGGCGGAGCAGTCTTTTGGCAGGAAGGTCCTGCAAGCGGTGGTCCCACCCTAGAGTAAGTACTCGGTTATCATCTCCAAGTGCTGTCCTGAAAGACGAAGTGAGAAAACCTTAGTTACTTACCGGTAACGGTATTTCTATGAGTCTTTCAGGACAGCACCGATAACCCACCCTTCTCTCTTCTGGTGGATATATATGTGTATATATATATATGTGTATTGTACTAACGTGTTTTGGTTGCTATGTTCTGCTTATCTCATTTCAGTATGGCCGGAGGTGCTCGTGTACAACTGAGGCCATGGTGGAGGTGGGCGGAAGTTATAGCAGTGACTGCAGTGTTTCCTGGGAAATGGGTGGAGCTGCGCTCTCTCCAAGTGCTGTCCTGAAAGACTCATAGAAATACCGTTACCGGTAAGTAACTAAGGTTTTTTTTTCTTTTTAACTGTTAACCACTTGACAACCGGGCCTATTTTGGCACTTCTCTCCTTCATGTAAAAAATCTAAATTTGTTTGCTAGAAAATTACTCAGAACCCCAAACATTATATATATATATTTTTTTAGCAGACACCCTAGGGAATAAAATGGCGGTCATTGCAACTTTTTTTTCTCGCACGGTATTTGCGCAATCATTTTTCAAACGCCTTTTTTTGGGGGGAAAAAAATGGTTTCATGAATTAAAAAAATATCACAACAGTAAAGTTAGCAAATTTTTTTGGTATAATGTGAAAGATGATTTTACGCTGAGTAAATAAATACCTAACATGTCACGCTTTAAAATTGCTAAAACTCATTGAATGGTGCCAAACTTCGGTACTTAAAAATCTCCATAGGCGACGCTTTAACATTTTTTACAGGTTACTATTTTCGAGTTGCAGAGGAGGTCTAGGACTAGAATTGTTGCACGCGCTCTAACGCACATGACGATACCATACATGTGGGGTTTGAGCAGTGTTTACATATGTGGGCGGGACTTGCATGCATGTTCGCTTCTGCGCACGAGATAACGGGGACAGGGGCGTTTTGAAAAAAAAAATAAATGTTTATTGTATTTTTTTACTTTTTTATTTTTATTTTTACACTTTAAAAAAAATAAAAAAATAAAATGTTATCACTTTTATTCCTATTACAAGGAATGTAAACATCTCTTGTAATAGGAATCAGTGTGACAGGTCCTCTTTATGGAGAGATGTGGGGTCAATAAGACCCCACATCTCCCCTCCAGGCTTACAAGCATGAAATCGGTGAAAACGTCATAATGTCGCGCCCGGGCCTCCCGACGGTCACCAGTCTGTAGCTGCACCCATCATTCAGAAATCACAGCACAAAGAGGTTAAATACCCAAAAAGAAAGCTCTGTCTAAAAAAATATTAAAATCCAAATGGGCACAGTGTTTCATGATTGAATAATTGTCAGTTAAACTGTCACAGCACTGGAAACTAAAAAATGGCCTGGACAGAAAGAGGGGTTGTAACACATTGGTATTGAGTCGGTTAAATTCTTGTCTCATCACCATCTCTTGTTTTTCTGCAGCTTCTGAGATCCAAATGATGTTACCGCAGGGGCAATATGTCATCACCGAGGCAACTGTGGGCACTCCTGTTACTCCGGTCACTAGTGGTCAAGTGAAAGCAATACAGGTAAGCGTGGTGAGGGATGTTGTCATGTGGTGTATATCCACCTACCCCATGTGTTTACATGATTTCTCTGTATCCCCTCAGACACATTATGTCATATCGGAGAGCCAGGGCGATGTGGATATGAAGAAGAATGGCAGTTTGACGGAAGAAGTCTCCACCAACTCAGAACAGCTCGAGCAGACAGACACTAATCCTCCACAGCCGGCGCAGTACATTATTGCCACCAACATGAACGGAAGCAACGAGGTGCATATTTCTAAACCGTGAGACTGGGATAGTGACCCTTGTGTGTTCATATCCTACTCAGCGACGTTGGACTGACGGCACAAATTCTGGGTTGTCCTGAATCAACCACCAGACTGACGGCAATATTGTGTAATCCACCTATGCTATGAACATTTTGTATGTTTGACTGTAAGCAGCACCCGCCACAGGGCATTCGTTTCTGGGGTTTCCCCAGAGATTTGGTAGAACTGCTTGTAAATGGTCATCAGGCATGGCTTGTTTCATTCCATTGACTTTCTGGTTCTCTGTGTGTTGCACAAAGTGATAGCAGTGGCTTCTTAGATGGAGAAGAGAGTCATTCCTGATTGGACAGCAGCGGCTCTCCCTGATTCCTTATTGGACAGCAGCGGCATTCCTTCCGCTTTAGAGGTTAAGCAAACCATCGGAAGGGCCGACAATGCTATGGCCATATTGGCCCTATAGGAAGGTCACTCCCGTCGAGGTTGAAGTACATATTGTGCTATTATTGTTCCTCGGATTATACTGGAATCTCACCTGTATTTTCTTCATACTTTGTGTTTTTAATGCAGATTCACTCTGCCTTCATTTTTTTTTTTTTAAGAAATTGGCAGAGATGTTACAAGCTCAATTTTAAGAATTCTATAAATATCCTCTAATTTAATCCCCCTGAAGAGCCCCAGCCCCGATTCCCTGTCTAATTATTTATTTTCAGTTCCTTGTGTTTTCTTTCAGAGACTATAAATACTTTTTGTGGGGTTTTCTTTTTTTTTTTTTTTTTAATCTAATTTCTTACAGTCGTGTCCATATTTGAGCATAAGCGCCGGCCTTTGAGCTCTTACCCAAAGTGCAAGATACTGTGAAGATGGACCTCACCGGATGTCTTTCATTCTAGGACCAGGAATACCGTGTCCTGTTCTCAAATAAAACAAAAGACAAACATGAGAGTTGGATTCTTTGTTTCTTCTTGATGGTGAACAGTACAGCCGGTAATAGGAGATATACCCAGCTGCATACATTTTATTTATATTTTAAAGTAGATGTAAACCCGTCGATGGGTTGAAAAATGCCGGGAAGGTGGATGTTTATTTGTGGAGCGTCATTTACACACGCAGCCTGTGATCACACTGTCATAAGACTCCTTTCTCACTCGTTAGCGCTAAAGCGCCGATCATTTTAGCTGCACTTTAGCACTGTTTAACCACAGCCCCGGACCAATATACAACTAAAGGACCTTGCCCCTTTTTGCGGTTCGGCACTGCCTCGCTTTAACTGAAAATTGCGCGGTCGTGCGACGTGGCTCCCAAACAAGATTGGCGTCCTTTTTTTCCCCACAAATAGAGCTTTCTATTGGTGGTATTTGATCACCTCTGCGGTTTTTATTTCTTGATCGTACATCACGGGACACAGAGCGCATAGTCATTACATATGGGTTATATGGGTACCTTCAGGTGTGGACACTGGTGTAATCAACTTCACAGGAAGTTCCTCCCTATATAACCCCCTCCCACTGAGAGTGCTTTAGTTTTTTCGCCAGTGTCTTAGGTGTTGGTCACGTCTAGCTGTCCCTCGGAGGTCTCGGGACCCAGGATAGCTAGCCGGATCCGTCCGAAGTGCTTCAGAGCCAAGATGTACGGTACCCGGGCCCTGCTGGAGTGGGGTTTTGCCTATAATGCCTCTCCTTGGAGGGCTGGATTCTGGGCTCCAGTGCCTTAGTCTCTTCCAAAAACTAAACGCTACTGATGCCAGGATGCTATATAGGTCCAGGGGTGTGGGTTCCTTAACACAGGACCCCGGTCCCTGAAGGTCCAAGACAATACCCACGGAGATGGGGGAAGGTTGGGCCTCTTGCATTTTGCAATACCCTGCGGCGTGGAGCAGGTAAGAGGGAACCTGCGGGACTTGGTTCGACAGTAGGTATCCCCCTGGGGGTTCTGGGTTGGCTAACAGTATGCTGGTGCATCAGCCACTATCTCCACTATGTCTGTTGAGGCAGGATGGGATTCTAATGTTTACCCAGATAATATGTAGATATATGTATACTTGTGTAAGTTATATATTTGCTACTCACCCCAGGTCTGCCTGTTAACACTGATACTGCAACCCCACATGTTTTAAAGAGGAAATTGCTGGTAAAAAACTCCTGTTTCTTAGGAAGCCCAAGGGGACAGCTTCCTCGCTGTGTGTGCACTACAATAAGATTAGTGCTTACCTGGTGTCTGTTGGTGCTGCATAACGCTGGTCCATGTTGTTCCTCTGCTCTGCTTCCTCCATGTGGTTTCAGCGTGGTGCGCGCGATCGTGCGCGCGTGTGTGCACGCCGCCTTTTAGAGCGTCGGCGTGCGTCGGGGGGGCGGCCCAGCAGCGCCAGGGTCTGTATAAAGGGAAAACTTCTCTCGGGCTGGTCTTTCCTCCTGGAGGCAGAGGAAGAAAGGATACAGAGCGTGCAGCTGGGTCTTTTGGCCACACAGGGACACCTAGTGGCGGTTTTGTGGATCTTCAGGTCTAGGACTTAGGTCCACTATTGACCAGAAAAAAAAAAAAAAAAAAGGAAGTTTTTTGCTTAAAGGGACTCAGCCTTAGATCCAGCAGTATCTGAGTCTACCTTGGACTCCGGCTAACGGGCATTGGTGTGTCAATACTCACAGGTTTCCTCAGTATTGCCACCTCCCAGGCGGGTAAAAAAAAAAAAAAAAAGAAAATATTTTTTTGAAAAAAAAAAAAAAATAAGAAAAAGAGAGAAATTAGTTCTTTTTCATTTTTCCTCATACCTGCCCTCATATTGGTTACTCCTAGCTGCAACAGTCAGGTGTTGGCTATAGGGGTGACCCAAGGTTGTACAATGGCTCCAAAGGGATCTGGACCAGCCAAGGCTGCTAAAGGTGCCAAAAAGCAAAAGGGGTCTCCATCGGGGTCAGAGGATTTGGGCCAGGCTTCTACGGCCCCACCCTCGCCAGTCAGGACACCGAGTGGCATAGTACAAGAGCCATTGGGGGTGCTGGGGGCAGAGGCGGCCCCCGATCCACCCATTCCCGTTTACGTGACGGAAGAAATGCTAGCAGCCACCATGTGTGGGCTAGAGAAAAGGTTAACTGCGTTGTTTTCCCGTCCTTGCCCAAGTAGCAAGCGGGCTAGATCCCCCTCACCCAGTGTGGGGTTTTCAGATGCGGAGGTCTCCTCTTCAGAGGAACGGGACCCACAAGGGGATCAGGCAGACCCAAGTCCCGACGGTTCAGACAGGGAAAATTCCACTATAGATGAATATTTTTCGGCCTCTCAAGCGGAGGGCCTGTGGATCCAGTCTTTGACAGATATGGTTCGCACTGCCTTTAAACTTCCAGTGCCAGAACTAGTAGCCCCGGAGGTATCCTTATTGGGTTCTTTAAAGGCTCCATTAACTTGTGCATCTTTTCCAATGCACCCCCTTCTGCGGAACGTGATTTACCAGGATTGGGCTCGACCTGATAGAATCTTTGTCCCTCCTAAAAGATTCTCTATTCTCTACCCTATGGAAGAGGAATATGTGAAGAAATGGGCTCTCCCTACAGTGGACGCAGCCATTTCCTGCGTGAATAAATCCCTGACTTGTCCGGTTGAAAATGTCCATATGTTCAAGGATCCGGTCGACAAGAAATTCGAGACCCTACTGAAAGCAGCTTTCACCTCAGTAGGTGCCATGGTTCAGCCAGCAGTAGCAGCCATTGGTGTTTGTCAGGCCTTGAAGGATCAGGCAAAACATATATTAAAGGACATGCCGGCTCAGCATACTCATGAATTAGCAGAATTCCCTAGGGCTCTCTGCTTTGCAATAGATGCTATTAAGGACTCCATCCAACAGGCATCTCGTTCATCTCTACTGATGGTTCACATGCGTCGGCTTTTGTGGCTAAAGAACTGGTCAGCAGAGGCACCCTGCAAAAAGCTTTTAGCAGGGTTTCCCTTTCATGGGGGAAGACTATTCGGGGAAGACCTAGATAAATATATCCACACCATATCAAGTGGAAAAAGTACTTCCTTACCGGTCAAGAAAAGACCGCGTGGGCCCACGTTTAAACGACAGGCCATTGTAGGCTCGGCCCCTTCGACTTCTCGTCAGTATCGACGGCCTCCCGGGCGTTCAGCAGTTAATAGTCGCCCACAGGGACAAGCCGCGGCAAACAAGAGGCCCTGGTCTCGCAAGCCGGCTAAACCAGTCATCAAGTCAGATTCATGAAAGGGCGCCCCCACTCTCTTGGGTGGGGGGGAGGCTTCAGTTTTTCTCCGAAGTCTGGAAGGCCAGAATTCCCGACGCTTGGGTTCGGTCCGTAGTAGCCTCAGGCTACAAACTAGAGTTTCGAGAAATCCCCCCTCCTCATTTTCAGGGGTCAAGTCTTCCAAGCGACCCGTTAAAGAGGGCCTCTCTCGTAAAGGCGTTGGGTCGCCTCTTGCTCCAAGGAGTAATTGTAGAAGTACCAACCCAAGAAAAGGGTCTGGGATTCTACTCCAACCTTTTTGTTATACCAAAACCCAATGGCGACGTCAGGCCTATATTAGACCTCAAACGCCTAAATCGCTTTCTAAGGATTCAGATCTTTCGTATGGACTCCATACGTTCAGTGACAGCCAGCCTGCATCAGGGCGACTTCCTAGCATCTATAGACATAAAGGATGCATATCGGCATGTGCCGATTTACCCAGCACATCACAAGTTTCTTCGTTTTACGATAAACCAAAGTCATTACCAGTTCGTAGCCCTCCCTTTCGGGTTGGCAACAGCTCCACGGGTATTCACAAAGGTGTTAGCCCCGGTGCTAGCCGTCCTAAGGACAGAAGGCATCTTGGTCCTAGCATACCTGGACGATCTCCTGGTTATCGACAGTTCAGCTTCCAACCTCAATCATGCAGTAGTCCGCACAGTGCGGCATCTAGAAGAGTTCGGGTGGATTGTGAACCAAGAAAAATCAAGGTTACAACCCACAAGACAGTTGGAATATCTAGGCTTTCGGTTAGATACAGAATGCCAGAGGGTATTTTTACCTCAAAAGAAGATCAGGTCGTTGATTCAAACGATTCAAATAGTCTTAGGCAAAAAGAAGCCGACTATTCGCCTATGCATGCGACTGCTGGGAAAGATGGTGGCTGCCTTCGAAGCAGCGCCCTATGCCCAGATCCATACCAGAATTCTGCAAGCAGCTATTCTCTCTGCATGGAACAAGTCCATACAGGCATTAGACCGTCCATTAGTTCTTTCCCCAGGAGTCAGGCACAGCCTGTACTGGTGGCTGATCCCTCAAAAATTATCAAAAGGGAAAACCTTTTGCCCCATCTCGTGAAAAATAGTAACCACAGATGCCAGCCTAACAGGTTGGGGGGCAATCTTAGGAAAACGGACCCAGCAGGGACAGTGGTCAGAGGCAGAAAGTCTGCTTCCCATCAATGTCCTAGAGATCAGAGCTGCTTGGTTGGCCCTGGTCGCCTGGACTCTTCCCCTGCAGGGTCTGCCAGTAAGGATACAGTCCGACAATGCCACGGCGGTGGCATACATAAACCACCAAGGGGGCACAAGGAGCCTGGCGCCTCAAAGGGAAGTAAACCTGATTTTTTCATGGGCCGAAGCCCATGTACCCTGCATCTCAGCAGTGTTCATCCCAGGGATAGACAATTCTCAAGCAGATTTTTTGAGTCGTCAACAGTTACTCCCGGGAGAGTGGTCTCTTCACCCCCAGGTATTCCAAGAGATTTGCCAAAGATTCGGAGTTCCCGATGTAGACATCATGGCAACAAGATTCAACAAGAAATTGGACAAATTCGTATCCCGAGCCAGGGACCCCTCGGCCTACGGGACCGATGCGTTGGTTTGCCCCTGGCACCAGTTTTCTCTCCTGTATGCGTTCCCTCCACTACAGATGATTCCCGCCTTCTACGAAGGATCAGGGTGGAGCGCAGGCCGGTGATCCTGGTGGCCCCAGCCTGGCCCAGAAGGGCTTGGTACGCACTCATCGTGAGGATGTCAGTAAGGGCACCGTGGCCACTCCCCCTGCGCCCAGATCTGCTGTCTCAGGGCCCGATCTACCACCCTGCTTCACAGCAGCTAAATTTGATGGCTTGGCGGCTGAATCCCTAATTCTTAAGGGCAGAGGCCTCTCTGCCCAAGTCATATCTACGTTAATTCAAGCTAGAAAGCCAGTCTCTAGAAATATCTATTACAGAGTCTGGAGAACCTATGTGGAGTGGTGCGAGTCTCAAGGAGGGCATCCTCGCAAGTTTTTTATTGACAGGATCTTGCGATTCCTCCAGGTTGGCGTTGACAAGGGGTTAGCTCTTAGTACTCTAAAGGGGCAGGTGTCTGCCTTATCGATATGGTTTCAAAGGCCTTTGGCCACACATTCGCTTGTGAAAACCTTTTTGCAGGGGGTCTTGCATGTAAATCCCCCTATTAGAGCTCCCCTCTGCCCCTGGAATTTAAATCTGGTCTTGTCAGCTTTACAAAAGCAGCCGTTTGAACCTCTGACAGAAATCCCTCTTGTGCTGCTAACCCGAAAGTTGGTTTTCTTGGTGGCTATGGCTTCGGCCAGAAGGGTCTCCGAGCTGGCAGCCTTGTCTTGCAGGGAACCGTACCTGATTCTGCATAAGGACAGAGTGGTTCTGCGGCCTCAGCCTTCTTTCCTTCCTAAGGTCATATCCAGTTTTCACTTGAATCAGGACCTAGTCCTACCATCCTTCTTTCCTACTCCCCAGTCCAGAGAGGAAAGATTGCTTCATACCTTGGACGTGGTTCGAGCCATGAGGGTTTATCTCAAGGCTACAGAAAAGATTCGGAAAACAGATGTGCTTTTCGTTCTTCCGGATGGCCCCAAGAAGGGTCAGCCGGCTGCCAAGTCTTCCTTGGCTAGGTGGATTAAGCAGCTGATTTTTCAGGCCTATGGTCTGAAGCGCGTTCCACCGCCCTTATCAGTTAAGGCCCATTCTACGAGGGCCATGAGTGCCTCTTGGGCGGCACACCATCAGATCTCTATGGCACAGGTTTGCAAGGCGGCAACCTGGTCTTCCGTACATACGTTTACTAAATTTTATAAGTTGGACGTCACAAAGGCTGCGGACGCAGCATTTGGGCAGGCGGTCCTACGGGCAGCAGTATAGAATCCTCTGGCCCGGTTCACGCCCCTTTTTTTCTGTTGGTGGAGCTATTTTACCTCCTGATATATTTTCTGTTTGGCTATTTTTGGCCTTACGGTCTCCCTCCCTTCATGGAGCATTGCTTTGGGACATCCCATATGTAATGACTATGCGCTCTGTGTCCCGTGATGTACGATCAAGAAAAAGGGATTTTTAATAACAGCTTACCTGTAAAATCCTTTTCTTGGAGTACATCACGGGACACAGAGCTCCCACCCCTCTTTTTGGGGAACATTGTGTAACCTCAGAGAAATTGCTTGCTACAAAACTAAAGCACTCTCAGTGGGAGGGGGTTATATAGGGAGGAACTTCCTGTGAAGTTGATTACACCAGTGTCCACACCTGAAGGTACCCATATAACCCATATGTAATGACTATGCGCTCTGTGTCCCGTGATGTACTCCAAGAAAAGGATTTTACAGGTAAGCTGTTATTAAAAATCCCTT
Source organism: Rana kukunoris (assembly GCA_029574335.1). Lineage (NCBI taxonomy): Eukaryota > Metazoa > Chordata > Amphibia > Anura > Ranidae > Rana > Rana kukunoris. The sequence goes on from CM056058.1 coordinate 134,283,775, forward strand.
TTTTTTGCACTCTAAACAAAAATAGAGCAACAATTTAAAAAAAAAATGCAATATTTTTTACTTTTTGCTATAATAAATACCCCCCAAAAATATATAAGAAAACCTTTTTTTTTTTTTTCTCAGTTTAGGCCGATACGTATTCTTCTACATATTTTTGGTAAAAAAAAAATCGCAATAAGCGTTTGATTGGTTTGCGCAAAAGTTATAGCGTTTACAAAATAGGTGATAGTTTTATGGCATTTTTATGAATGATTTTTTTTTTTTTTTACTAGTAATGGCGGCGATCAGTGATTTTTATTTTTTTTGCGGCTGCGACATTATGGCGGACACATCAGACACTTTTGGAACCATTGTCATTTTTACAGCGAAAAGTGCTATTAAAATGCACTGGTTACTGTGAAAATGATGCTGGCAGTGAAGGGGTTAACCTGTAGGGGGCCTTAAAGGGGTTAAGTGTTTCCTAGGGAGTGTTTAGTACTGTGTGGGGGTGTGGCTTTGCGTGTGACGTCACTGATTGTCGTTCTCTATGACAGGGAACAGACGATCAGTGGCACTCAGACTAGGAAGAACGGGGAAAGGTTTGTTTACACTTGCCACTCCCCGTTCTTCAGCTCTGGGACACCTGTGGCGATCGGGTCACGGAGCACAGGACCAGGTCTCGAGCGCGGCTCTTAAAGGTACGTGCTTGTGCCCAGCCGTGCCCTTCTGCTGACGTATATCGGCGTGAAGGGGTCCTTAAGCTTTTTGGCCTGCTAGCAGGGCACTTGTAACCCCAGCTAGTGGCCGAAGAAAAGGAGGTTAAAAGTGTCCGTGTTGTGGCGCTTCCGAAATGCTTTTCAGGCACCTCGGAAGCGCTGCCCATTCAATTGTATACAACGCTCCCAAACTGCCACAAAGATGCTGCTTGCAGGACATTTTTGTAATGTCCCACAAGCATACCACCCCAGTGTGAAAGCACTCAGGTTTTCACATTTAGTGCTAAAACGCCTGAAAACTGGCCAAGTGTGAAAGGGGTCTTAGACAAGAGGCAAATGGAAAGAGCCAATCAATGTGACTCTGTACTATGCGATCAAAAGGGTAAACGTTGCTTGCGTTTACAAACATTCACTCACAATTGAGGATTGCAGGAGGGAAGGGATCGGCGGCAGCAGATTTTGAGTTGTGGTGTTTAAAATGCCATTGCCCAGCAGTGATGGAGGTGAGTTTTAAATGCTGCTGAACACTGATGACTGGGGGAGGAGGGAATTTTATTGCTACTACTTGGTTTTAGTAGATGACTTTTAAGACGGTAAGTAATATAAAGGTTTAGAATTGTCGAACGCTACAGAACACAGGCAAAGTATTCACCGACTCTGTATTGTAGGCTTGTACCGTCAGGTGATTGGACACTGACAAAGCTTTTGAGGACACGCCTATGGGTGCCCCCACTATAACCCCACCCTGCTGCATGAATCCTTAGGTTTTGCTAGTGTCTTAAAGTGATTGTAAACGATCACCTTGTAAAACAAACCCATCCCATTTTTTTTTTATAAATGATCAAATTTCCTCTGTTCTCAGCTGCATAGGAGCTGGGGGAAGGAAGAAGCAACAGTACACTGAGCTTCCCAGTGAATGGCTGTGCAGGGGGTAGGGCTGTCAGGACAAGTCTGATCATTGGAGGAGAGCACACGGAGTTCCCAGCATAACTAAAGAATCGACCACAATGTGCTCCCCTGCTTAGTGTGGTCAGTGTTTAATAGGAAAGCAGTGGGACTGGCAGGGACACCAGGGATTTCACACAAAGGAAGCAATACAAAGAGAAAACGAGACTTTCTCATAAAAGTAAATGGTACAGCAGTCACCTATCAGGAATATGATGTGGAAAGAAATGTTTGGACAGCCACACTCTGGAAAAACCTCTCGGTTGCCTTTTATTGGTAAAAGTTTTCAAACGCCACACATCACAGCAAAATACAGGGGCATACAGCTGACGCGTTTCACACTATTAGTTAGTGCTTACTCTTAGTGAGTGAGTGAAAAACTTATATAGCGCGGCATAGGGGTGCAACGGATCGTGACCGATCCGAACGGGTCGACCTGTTCGGATCGGCACACTATGCGATACGCGGACCGCACCACGGCCGGGGCCTTAGGAAAGGCCGCGGCTTCGGCCTAGCTCCGGAGCGATCGCCCATCTTGGTACACCCGGCGCCGGCTGCTTAGGTGCGCACTGACGTCATCGCCCCTCCCTACCTGGCTGCTCGTGGATCTGAGAACATACAGACGCTTGTGCTCAGTGCCGCCGCCCAGCCAATACAGGTAGCACATACGTTTTTGTAGCCTGTGCTAGAAAAAATCCAGACACCTGCACTGTTTGGGCTGAATACAAGGTACAACATAACATCCATAAGCAGAAATAAAAATGTCAGACTATGCAACGGCTACTTCAGTGAGGACACAAAGGTACTCATGGCTGCAGGCCTTACTTGGGAGACTAGAAGTTTCATAGAAATGCTTGGGCAATTCCATAATGTGCTGCTGCTTTCTGGCTGCTGGGACTTGTAACTATATGTATTTGTAACTTGTAGTTACCACCAAGACTTAAAGCACACTACCTATCAAAATGATACACAGGAAGACTACAGAGGGATATTAATTATGTCAAAATACAAAAGAAATGAAGCAAGATTACTACATGGATATTACAGCAGTGGGGGAGATGGGGGAATCTGATGTATGGGGGCTCTGATGGGGGAATCTGTGTACATTTAATATATATTATATAATTTTTTTTTTTTTTGCTGATCTGAAAAAGGATCCGATCTGTGACTCCTGATCCGAGGATCGATCCGATCCGTGAGTTTTTTGATCCGTTGCACCCCTAGCGCGGCATATGCGAACTGAATCGCCTCTGGGCGCTTGTTTGTCCCTTTTCTCCTTTGAACTCAAAAGAGATGGGTTTTGATCTTTCTCCTAAAGGTCAAGTGATTCTCCTCCAACCGAATGCTGGTTGATAAAGCGTTCCATAGTCTGGGGCCTTGGACCGCAAATCTTCGCTCTCCTTTGGACTTGTATCTGGCTTTGGGTATTTGGAGTAGATTTAGATTGGTGGATCGCAGAACGCGATTGGGGTTATAGGCTTTTAGTATTTCGCATAGATATTGGGGGGCATTTCCCAGAATACACTTATGTATCAGACAGAGTGCTTTGAAAGTAATTCTGTCTTTTACTGCCAACCAATGAAGGGTTCTCATAGCTCATCTATCAGGAATATGAAATGTTAGGGTAACAAACACTTTAAATTGAAGGACCTCTTTTGCCTTGGGGAGAAATCACTCTTCGCTTAAAGTGTTAGTTTACATACCTTTACGTGCAGGTTTCTGCACAGATGTCAATGTAAATCGCGGCCCCAAATCGCAAAAAGTAGTACAGGAACTACTTTTTTAAAACAGTGCAGCGCCGCAGATGCAAACGCACCAGTACACACGTCCTGAATTGCGTTCAGGAATGCATCCGAAACACAGATATTGTGGTGTGAACCAACCCTTAACCACTATTTAATCTTTAATCACATATACTGTATATAGTACTTTACTCTTTTACTTTCTGATTAGTGGAATGTAGGTTCCCAGACTTACCCTGACGGTCGGGGGGAGTACACATGGCCTTCTGGTCAGGCCCCCCCCCCCGCCACAGGGTCTCCCTTCAGGAGTGCTCCAACCTTTGTATTTGGGAGCACATTGCTTCCGTAGGTCCCCCGATGAATGGATTCCACCTGGATTTGGCTGGTAGGACGTCTGGGGGAGTTCAGGGATAGCGTCCTTTCTCGGAGGAAGACACTTCGGTCATTGCTCTTTAAAAAAATCTTTGTTTTTATTGACAAGCCACAGTGAACAAGTGCAAATGAGAACAGTTGATGCGTTTCAGCCTATAAGTCCTTAGTCATGATGACTAAGGCCTTATAGGCTGAAACACGTCAACTGTTCTTATTTGCGTTTGTTCACTGTGGCTTGTCAATAAAAACAACGATCTTTTTTTTAAAGAGCAACAACTGGAGTGCGGATCATCTTTTCCTCATTGTGCTACTCAGCCAGTGACTATGGATCGAGCACCTGGGAGCTCTGCTATCTATGTGGCGTATGCAGTGCCGATCCTGACCTCCCTGGTGCCCTAAGCAAAATGACATTCACATTAAAGTTGAGAAGGGGGGGGGGCTGCCGACAGTGACATGTCATGTTAAAGTTAGTTGAGAAGTGGGGGGAGGGGGGGTTCTGCTGTCGGAAGTGACATCTTACATTAAAGTGAGAAGTGGGGGGTGCTAACTTCTTACCTCTTCTCCCATACAGCCAGTGGGGTGAGGGGCCGACAATGACTTCTCAACAGGCGGGGCCTCTAGTAATTTGGGGGGCCCTCCGCAACTTTGCGGGGCCCTAATTGGCTTGCATAGTGAGCCTATAGGGCGGATCGGCCCTGGGTGTATGGGTAGTAGCACTGGTGTTTCTGTTTAGACTGTGTGAACACCCTGTGCACTTTTTTTTGTGTGCTCGATTTTGATATATTTTTTTTTTCTGCACCTTGTGTGTTAGTTTTGTGTGCGCACAGGGCGCAAAAAAAAAAAACAACCTGCGGCTGCTTGCATACCTGCTCGTCATAACGATGTCCCTTGCTCTCCTGTTTGTTTTTTTCTCTTTCTGAGGCATGATGTAAGCTCGCCAGTGTGAACAGAGACTGAGGAATAAATATACATTTTGACAGCGTGTTGGAATGGGCGTGTCTGTAGTGTAATGATTAGGCGTGCCTCCTCTTGTAAGAATGGTCACAGGTTTCTTGATTAGCTAGCGCCTATTTCTTTCACTTTCAGTTTTAAAAGCGTAGTTTTTTTTTCTATTTTAATCAAGGGTAGGGCTCTGAAATGTAATCACTTGACATGCTCTGTGCTTGTGATCTGCACTGTCTTATGACAGAATGATGATCGCTGTGTGTGTGTGTGGCACCTGCACAACCCTCAAAGCGGTCTACAATAAAACGTACCTGTAGGTACCGTGAATTTCTCCTACACTTGCACAGTTTAGGAGATATTCATAGTATCTGCATGCTCTGACATCATCGGCACATGCGCACTGAAGAAACAGGTCGCTCGTGCCTTTTTTTCAGCTGCTGCACTGTGACCGGTGGCTCTCACGCACATGCGCCAGTGACGTCATCGCTGCGTCGGCCAATCACAGTGCCACAGCCCGCGAACCAAGAAGTAACATTCTGGAGACATGAGCGCAGAGCGACAGCCGGACGTGTGACCAGAGCAACAGCTGGCCGAAGGATCAGAGCAGCGCACATCGACAGCCGTCCATGTGATCAGAGCGCAGTGCAACAGTGATTGTCAGCTATAGACAAGCTCGCTCCCGATGCCTGATTATACACAGTGCACTATAGTACACACTGCTCTATACAGCAAGGGGCGGATGCGAGATGTGTATTTTATTGAGAAAACCATCCTTCAAAAAAGGTCTGCTCAATATCACATCCGCCCTTTACTGTATAGAGCGCCGCGTATTACCAAGCATCGGCATCAGGAGCGAGCACGTCTACAGTTGATGAACAGCTGCTCGTAGATTTCCGTTGGCTCGGATTGCACCTGCGCAGTCTACAGGGAACCATATCGATAGGAGGAACCAGCTCGGCAGAACACCGGCATGCTGGGGGAGAGGGAGGGATCTGGACAACACCCCCCTTCCTCCCAGGGACTTCCCTGCCCCTCCCCGAAGTTCCGCTGAGTTCAGCCCACAATGCTGTGTGAACAACTCCGAGCATGTGTAGTCCTAGAACATACTCTTTGGGGTCAATTCACAAAGAGAAACGTTATTGGTTTTCTTCAGGTGTTAAATTAGCACTCCTTATTTAACGCTAGCAAACATGGTATTCACGAAAGCTATAATCGTTATTCAACATAGTCGTTATGGTTTTCAACTGACTCTTTATCCAATCGTTATGCTAACTACTCAGACGTTATTATTAACATTTGGGACGTTAAAATAACTCTTAAGATCGTTAAATAATGCTGGAGAGATGCATTCTGGGAGCAGAAGGGGAAGAGAACAGCTGCATGTGGAAAAGAGCAGATAGAGAGAGAGAGAGACACAAGCAATACACATGGAGATTGAGCATGTGATGTGCAAAACTTCTAGTGTGTGCTTTTCTAAAGCCATGTGTATTTCCTCATACAGAGAATAAATCATGGGAGATGATAATCGGAATTTAGCTATCACCTGGGTTTCAGAAAAGTCATCCAAAATAGTATGTGAACCGGATTACATGTTTATAAATCTGAACAACATTCTAACGTGTTCTTCTTCGCCTCTGGATAATTTTAAGTTCAAATAGAGCACGTTTCTAGCTTGCCCAACACTACACTACAAAAATCGCCAAAAGCTTCCTCTAACAACAAAATATCGCCTGGGAAATGTCATAACGCCACCCTGAGGGAGGTGTTAATTTAACGATTGCTTAACGATTGATAACTGTCAAATAAATGTTTGTGAATTGCACTTCTGTACATATTTAACGATTTGACTCTTTAAAATAACGTTTTGAATCTTTAAAATAACGATTTGACTCTTTAATATGGATCCACACCTTAAAATATCGGTTCTGTGTAGGGAAACGTTATTTGATGATTTTTCAAAGCGTTAAATCGTTTAGTGAATTGAACTAGCTTCAATAACGTGCAAAATCGTTAAAATAACACTCGCAATCTGAAAATAAAGCTTTGTGAATTGACCCCTTTGTATCCTATATTATCACTCTGCGAACACACCGGTGCTCATCCTTATTATCTAAGAATGGCAGGCATGTGATTAAAGCGTGCAGTGACAGGCGGGCGTGTGATCAGAGCGCACAGCAACGCTCAGTTCAGTCCAGGAACATTTTAGACTCGAGTGGGCGCAGGAAGATGCTTAATTACATCATCGGCAGCACCGCCTCCTGCCCTGTCCCTAACCTGCTACAGAGAAGGGGGGCGCCCCTGTTGCAACTTAGCACTGTGTATAGCAATGGGACCGAGGTTGAGAGAAAATATAGAGCTGCACTGCCTCCAGCCCTGCCCCTAGCCTGCTTTGCTGAAGGGAGACGGGGTGGGCCCCCTGCATAGCACTGTGTATACCAATGGCAGCTCCAGGAAAAATATAGAGCTTTACCTGTGGAAGCCCTGCAAAATACATATACGGGAGGTCAAGGAAAATTCTATAGCAGTGTCTGTGCTGTGGTGCTCCAAAATTTTGGGGGGGCGCAAACAAACTAAACCTCCCCAAGCAGCCTCATTGTGCCCGTCAAATGCAGCTATTCTGCCCACCATTTGCAGCCACTTGTGCCCACCATATGCAGCCACTTGTGCCCATCATACAAAGCCATTGTGCCCACCATTTGCAACCGCTTGTGCCCATCATACGCAGCCAGTGTGCCCACCATATGCAGCCACTTGTGCCCATCATACAAAGCCATTGTGCCCACCATTTGCAACCGCTTGTGCCCACCATATGAAGACACGTGTGTCAATCAAATGGAGCCACTTGTGCCCATCCTATGGAGTCAGGCACATCCCCGGCTCGGCTGTCACTTCACTAAGGAGTCGAAGGCCTCTGGGTGGCCATTTAGTCAACAAGAGGGCCCGTGGGAGAAGGAGAGGGCACCTGGGTGTGTGGAGGATGAAAGGGCCCCTAGGAGAAGGAGAGGGCTCCTGGGTGGTTGGCAGAGAAGGAGTGGGAGATGACCGAAATTGGAAGAGCTTGTCCTTGGACGGTTGGAGGAGGAGAGGGTGCCACTCTTCTCTCCCCCCGGTTCCCGAAGGACCAGCTCTTACAATTTTCCATGGTTAAGGCCTGTGAGGTCGCGCATGCGCGGTTGAGCCCCGCGATCAGACGTATTGGCGCACCGGAAATGACGCATCGAGATCCTGCATGGGGTCGAGACTTTTTTTTTTTTTTTTAAGACAACACCGGAAGTGTTTCCATCTTGTGCCTTGTTTGTTTCCGGAGCCCCACTTCCGGCAGGCTGAGCGGAAGCCGGTACCGGGAAGAATGAAGCGACGAAGGAGAGGACGGAGCGCCGAAGAGGGGAGGAGGTAAGAGAAGGACTATGACTCTCAGCATGTCCTGTAGACAGGGGGGGGACTATGACTCTCAGCATGTCCTGTAGACAGGGGGGGACTATGGCTCTCAGCATGTCCTGTAGACAGGGGGGGGGACTATGGCTCTCAGCATGTCCTGTAGACAGGGGGGGACTATGGCTCTCAGCATGTCCTGTAGACAGGGGGGGGGACTATGGCTCTCAGCATGTCCTGTAGACAGGGGGGGACTATGACTCTCAGCATGTCCTGTAGACAGGGGGGGGACTATGACTCTCAGCATGTCCTGTAGACAGGGGGGGACTATGGCTCTCAGCATGTCCTGTAGACAGGGGGGGACTATGGCTCTCAGCATGTCCTGTAGACAGGGGGGGACTATGGCTCTCAGCATGTCCTGTAGACAGGGGGGGGACTATGGCTCTCAGCATGTCCTGTAGACAGGGGGGGGACTATGGCTCTCAGCATGTCCTGTAGACAGGGGGGGGACTATGGCTCTCAGCATGTCCTGTAGACAGGGGGGGGACTATGGCTCTCAGCATGTCCTGTAGACAGGGGGGGGACTATGGCTCTCAGCATGTCCTGTAGACAGGGGGGGGGACTATGGCTCTCAGCATGTCCTGTAGACAGGGGGGGGACTATGGCTCTCAGCATGTCCTGTAGACAGGGGGGGGACTATGGCTCTCAGCATGTCCTGTAGACAGGGGGGGACTATGGCTCTCAGCATGTCCTGTAGACAGGGGGGGACTATGGCTCTCAGCATGTCCTGTAGACAGGGGGGGACTATGGCTCTCAGCATGTCCTGTAGACAGGGGGGGACTATGGCTCTCAGCATGTCCTGTAGACAGGGGGGGACTATGGCTCTCAGCATGTCCTGTAGACAGGGGGGGACTATGGCTCTCAGCATGTCCTGTAGACAGGGGGGGACTATGGCTCTCAGCATGTCCTGTAGACAGGGGGGGACTATGGCTCTCAGCATGTCCTGTAGACAGGGGGGGACTATGGCTCTCAGCATGTCCTGTAGACAGGGGGGGACTATGGCTCTCAGCATGTCCTGTAGACAGGGGGGGACTATGGCTCTCAGCATGTCCTGTAGACAGGGGGGGACTATGGCTCTCAGCATGTCCTGTAGACAGGGGGGGACTATGGCTCTCAGCATGTCCTGTAGACAGGGGGGGACTATGGCTCTCAGCATGTCCTGTAGACAGGGGGGGACTATGGCTCTCAGCATGTCCTGTAGACAGGGGGGGACTATGACTATGGCTCTCAGCATGTCCTGTAGACAGGGGGGGACTATGGCTCTCAGCATGTCCTGTAGACAGGGGGGGACTATGGCTCTCAGCATGTCCTGTAGACAGGGGGGGACTATGGCTCTCAGCATGTCCTGTAGACAGGGGGGGGGGACTATGGCTCTCAGCATGTCCTGTAGACAGGGGGGGACTATGGCTCTCAGCATGTCCTGTAGACAGGGGGGGACTATGGCTCTCAGCATGTCCTGTAGACAGGGGGGGACTATGGCTCTCAGCATGTCCTGTAGACAGGGGGGGACTATGGCTCTCAGCATGTCCTGTAGACAGGGGGGGGACTATGGCTCTCAGCATGTCCTGTAGACAGGGGGGGGGGGACTATGGCTCTCAGCATGTCCTGTAGACAGGGGGGGGACTATGGCTCTCAGCATGTCCTGTAGACAGGGGGGGGACTATGGCTCTCAGCATGTCCTGTAGACAGGGGGGGGACTATGGCTCTCAGCATGTCCTGTAGACAGGGGGGGACTATGGCTCTCAGCATGTCCTGTAGACAGGGGGGGACTATGGCTCTCAGCATGTCCTGTAGACAGGGGGGGACTATGGCTCTCAGCATGTCCTGTAGACAGGGGGGGGGGACTATGGCTCTCAGCATGTCCTGTAGACAGGGGGGGACTATGGCTCTCAGCATGTCCTGTAGACAGGGGGGGGGGACTATGGCTCTCAGCATGTCCTGTAGACAGGGGGGGGGGGACTATGGCTCTCAGCATGTCCTGTAGACAGGGGGGGGGGACTATGGCTCTCAGCATGTCCTGTAGACAGGGGGGGGGACTATGGCTCTCAGCATGTCCTGTAGACAGGGGGGGGGACTATGGCTCTCAGCATGTCCTGTAGACAGGGGGGGGGACTATGGCTCTCAGCATGTCCTGTAGACAGGGGGGGGGACTATGGCTCTCAGCATGTCCTGTAGACAGGGGGGGGGACTATGGCTCTCAGCATGTCCTGTAGACAGGGGGGGGGGGACTATGGCTCTCAGCATGTCCTGTAGACAGGGGGGGGGGGACTATGGCTCTCAGCATGTCCTGTAGACAGGGGGGGGACTATGGCTCTCAGAATTTCCTGTAGACAGGGGGGGGGGGGGGGGGACTATGGCTCTCAGAATGTCCTGTAGACAGGGGGGGGGGACTATGGCTCTCAGAATGTCCTGTAGACAGGGGGGGGGGGGGACTATGGCTCTCAGAATGTCCTGTAGACGGGGGGAGGGACTATGGCTCTCAGAATGTCCTGTAGACAGGGGGGGGGGGGGGGGACTATGGCTCTCAGAATGTCCTGTAGACAGGGGGGGGGGACTATGGCTCTCAGAATGTCCTGTAGACAGGGGGGGGAGGGACTATGGCTCTCAGAATGTCCTGTAGACAGGGGGGGGGAGGGACTATGGCTCTCAGAATGTCCTATGGACAGGGGGGGGAGGGACTATGGCTCTCAGCATGTCCTGTAGACAGGGGGGGGAGGGACTATGGCTCTCAGCATGTCCTGTAGACAGGGGGTGGGACTATGGCTCTCAGCATGTCCTGTAGACAGGGGGGGGGGGGGGGACTATGGCTCTCAGCATGTCCTGTAGACAGGGGGGGGGGACTATGGCTCTCAGCATGTCCTGTAGACAGGGGGGGGGGGGGACTATGGCTCTCAGCATGTCCTGTAGACAGGGGGGGGGACTATGGCTCTCAGCATGTCCTGTAGACAGGGGGGGGGACTATGGCTCTCAGCATGTCCTGTAGACAGGGGGGGGGGGACTATGGCTCTCAGCATGTCCTGTAGACAGGGGGGGGGGGACTATGGCTCTCAGCATGTCCTGTAGACAGGGGGGGACTATGGCTCTCAGCATGTCCTGTAGACAGGGGGGGACTATGGCTCTCAGCATGTCCTGTAGACAGGGGGGGACTATGGCTCTCAGCATGTCCTGTAGACAGGGGGGGACTATGGCTCTCAGCATGTCCTGTAGACAGGGGGGGACTATGGCTCTCAGCATGTCCTGTAGACAGGGGGGGACTATGGCTCTCAGCATGTCCTGTAGACAGGGGGGGGGGGACTATGGCTCTCAGCATGTCCTGTAGACAGGGGGGGGGGGGGGACTATGGCTCTCAGCATGTCCTGTAGACAGGGGGGGGGGGGGACTATGGCTCTCAGCATGTCCTGTAGACAGGGGGGACTATGGCTCTCAGCATGTCCTGTAGACAGGGGGGGGGGGACTATGGCTCTCAGCATGTCCTGTAGACAGGGGGGGGGGACTATGGCTCTCAGCATGTCCTGTAGACAGGGGGGGGGGACTATGGCTCTCAGCATGTCCTGTAGACAGGGGGGGGGGACTATGGCTCTCAGCATGTCCTGTAGACAGGGTGGACGTTGGCTCTGGGCATGCCCTGTGGACGTTGGCTCTGGGCATGCCCTGTGGACGTTGGCTCTGGGCATGCCCTGTGGACGTTGGCTCTGGGCATGCCCTGTGGACGTTGGCTCTGGGCATGCCCTGTGGACGTTGGCTCTGGGCATGCCCTGTGGACGTTGGCTCTGGGCATGCCCTGTGGACGTTGGCTCTGGGCATGCCCTGTGGACGTTGGCTCTGGGCATGCCCTGTGGACAGGGTGGACGTTGGCTCTGGGCATGCCCTGTACACGGGGGGGGGGGGGGGACTATGGCTGGCTCTGAGCATAAGTTTCTAAAGAGAGACCTGTAACTCTCAGCATGGCTTTGAATCCGTGCAGCAAAGAGTGTTTATTAAAATGACATCCCTTCTATTTCCCTGAGATGAGAGAGAATGATGATTACATCTGTCAAAGAAAACCTAACATGGTTCTGAAGCCTGAGTGGTTGCAAAAGGGAAAGCCCCCTCTCCCTCCATCTAGAAATCAGAGAGGTCTCTACCAGACTATCAATAGAAAGTGGCATATTTATTTTCCTGCCCCCCTCCCTTTTTTTTATAAATTTACAGTATTTCCTCATGTTTTGTTTCCTCCTCCAGATAATCAGTCATGGATCCTCTGGACACAATGCTGAATGACCCCCTGGATCTGGGGTCGGGTGCGGACAACCATAGGGCCCCCATCATGGAGGAGTGTTTACTGGGAGGAACCAGAGTTAACCTTCCTGAAGACCTGCTGGAGGATGTGAGTGGCCATTTCTGTGCGTGCGTGCGTGCGCCGAGCCCGGAGTCACTGACAGTCTGAAAGAATTCAGCTCATTAAAGTGGAACTTTACCCAAAATACAACTGGATAAGAATTGATGTTCTATAACAAGGAACATGCATTCCACATTAATAATTATGCTGCCAAAATCAGTGTGTGCTGTAAATTTCCCTCAGAATTGCCTGAAGTCATCTAGCAGGACTTCATTTTCTGCCTAAAGTTCCACTTTAACAGTTTAATAAATGTTACATCCCTCAAATGCCGGGAAAGCTAACTGTCACATTTGCTTGTGCCGTCACCCAAACTGTCAAACGCCTGGTGTCATAACTGATCACATGCGCAGCACCATAGCAGTTGCAGGATCAGACAGAAGCAGCTTTCTTGGCTGTAAAGATAGGAGGGTTTAATTCTGTAGGTTGGCAGCAGATCGGCCTCTACAAATTCAGCAGTGCCCAAAAATAGCAAATGAGCATTTTCAGAGCATTCTGAGATGATGTATTACTGGATTTTAAACCGTATAGATAAATATTTGTAATGTTTTACAGAGCTATACCTACAAACGGACCAGTCTGAAGTGATCTAGCAGGACTTAAAGGGGTTGTAAAGGTAACATTTTTTTCCCCCCCTAAATAGCTTCCTTTACCTTAGTGCAGTCCTCCTTCACTTACCTCATCCTTCCATTTTGCTTTTAAATGTCCTTATTTCTTCTGAGAAATCCTCACTTCCTGTTCTTCTGTCTGTAACTCCACACAGTAATGCAAGACTTTCTCCCTGGTGTGGAGTGTCGTGCTCGCCCCCTCCCTTGGACTACAGGAGATTCAGGATGCCCACTAACACACAGCTCCTTTCTCTATCTGCAACGTAGAGAGCGTCCTGACTCTACTGTAGTCCAAGGGAGGGGGCGAGCACGACACTCCACACCAGGGAGAAAGTATTGAGAAGAAATGAAGACAATTTAAAAGCAAAATGGAAGGATGAGGTAAGTGAAGGAGGACTGCACTAAGGTAAAGGAAGCTATTTAGGGGGAAAAAAATTTACCTTTACAACCCCTTTAAAATTTTTGACTAAAGTTCCAATTTAAAGGTATATGTAAAGCTCCAACATGGAAAGGGTTAGACCCTTTGTCGGTTTTTTATTGTCTGTGTCCCCACTGGGGATATACTCGCTCTCTATTTATCACCTGTTCTGGTGATGACTGTCTAAGAGGGGACTTTCTTTCACCTTGGGGAGATTTCCTCCCACTTTTTTTTGTGGCTCGGTGGTGGGAAGTGTAGGAAAGTCTCCCTAATGGTCACAGACAGCCAAAAAAAAAAAAAGGTTTTATTTTGTCCTTACCGTATCCACCTCCTCAAAGTAAAAAATGAAAACGTTTTGTGTATAATGCTCTTGAAAAATAAACCAGTGCAGTTACTTGTAGACTTGGTAGTGCTCATGGTTGTGATTTTTAATTTTGTCCACTTCTCCACCCTTTATATATAATCACTTTGTCCTTCTTGCCACCCAGCCCGAGCTGTTCTTTGATGTGGTCAGTTTGGATACGTGGAAGAACGTCTTGTCTGACTCTCAGCGGGAACATCTCAGGCAGTTCCTACCATCCTTCCCAGAGGAAAACACCCGCCAGCAGCAGGACGACATCATCCAAGCTCTGTTTCGGGGAGACAATTTTCGCTTTGGCAACCCATTACAAACTGCGCAGAAGCTCTTCCGAGGTAGGGGCCTCCTTTTTTATGTCGGTTACATGTTAAAACTAACAATTTTTATCAGCCTCAATCCATTGTTTGAAACTGTATCGGAAGCCAAGTCTTCCACTCCCCCCCCCCCCTTCTCTCTCTTCTTTTTTATTTTGTATGGATTGGTGAAGGGCTAGAACTGTAGCCCATAGCATCATCAAAGAGCCCCACAAAATGTACATTGTATGTAATGAAGACACTGGTGGGTGCTCATTTATGTAGAAGGCCAGAGATCTGGTGGGTGCTCATTGAAAGCTGAGGTCCCATTAAAAGCCAGCAGCTACAAATACAGCAGCTGCTGACTTTTAACATATGGACACTTGCTTGTCCAGGGTGCCCACGATGTCGACACCTGAAGCCGACACCGGAGGAGGGAGGGTTCCAAAAAGTGGAAGTTCAATTTGTAGGTGGAACTCCACTTTAAGTATACGGCCAGAGATCTGGTGGGTTCGCACTTCAGTAGATGGTTGGAGACTGGGGACATGCAACATAACATTGCTAGAGATTACTGCTATTACAGTCAGCTCTCCCTACATCCCTTTTGGAAACCGACTGGATATATTAAATTAATTGGCTGGTAGAATCTGAGTGAGCACCCAGGCAAGGAACACAGACTACTGCCTGGTAAAGCCCAAGGGCTGCACAATGGGTACCAAAGAGCAACATGTAGACCTCACACCATAGATTTGGTGCCAGGAGGGTAGAACCTCAGTCATGTGTGTGTTTTTTTATTTTTTTATTACTTAAACAGAAAGGGTTATATAGGGCAGTGGACGGGTTGCAATGTTAGGCCGCACCGCACAGGCACTCATAAAGATACTAAGAAGCCAATGAACTGCTTTATAATTTCCATATAAGTGGTAACTGGCAGAGCAGCTGGCAGGAAAAGAGTTAAACATTGTGGCAAGGAAATTTTTCCCCAGTGGAGTTTTTTAGCACCGAAAATTCCAACAATTAGAACATTTTATATGTTAAAAGGGTTTATTAAATGTGTACATTTGGACACAGTCAATATATCGGGTGCACAGCGCTCTTCACTTTCCATATGTGTGTCTTTTCCATTTAAGAGTTAAACATTAACCATAGAGGTACACATAAAACCAAGAACTTACCGATCCAGTAATAAGGAGGAGCTGTGAAAAAAAAGAACTACAACAGCACAAACCAGACTGGGTCCACCACATTGTGTATATTTTGGTGGTTCCGGACTTTTAAGCATTGTATTCAGTGATGTGTGGATTTGAAACTGTTTGTTGGTTCTATTTGATGAATTTTAATATTTTTGTAATGAGTTTATTTTTTTATTTTTTATGGATTTTTTTTTTTATGTACTACTTGGTTGCCTACAAAATCCTGTATGTTGGTAATTTGTCATGTGAACACTGGCAGATCTGTTCCAGGGAGCCTGTGATGGTCTGTGGAAAGCCTGGAGACGGGTTGTTTTACAGAGTGGCATGGCGGCTGTGTTCAGCATGCATACTGAGTGGGGAATCCAGAGAGCTCTGCTTGTGTAGCCAGAAGGCTGGGTAGTGTTGCTGGTTGCTATGATAAAGCATTTTGGAGTATTCCCTCCTTTGCCAAGGTGCTACCTCCCAGATGGTTCGTAGATTCAGTCCAGTGTGGGAAAAAGGAGTCGGTGGAGGAGGTGGTCCAAGGTATGACTTCTTGCAGTTGTCCTGAAAAAATAGCAAAGTTTTGCAAGTGTTTGACTTTACAGTGTGACTGTCGGGGAAAGGAAGAGCCCCTGCTTTTTTTTACTCGGCCAGCCAAGGAAGTGATTCACAATGGAGGACTTGAAAGCAACGGGGAATAGTTATAATTTTTTTTTTTCATAACTTTTTTTTTTTTGTTCTATGATCAACTTTGTTTTTAATTCAAGTGAGCAGAGTTTTTGCTTTATATATTTCTATAACGTACTCTTTCTTTGTATTAGACGGCCACTTGAACCCAGAAGTTGTGAAGTACCGCCAGCTCTGTCTGAAGTCCCAGTACAAACGTTATGTCAGCTCACAACAGCAATATTTCCACACCCTGCTTAAACAGATCCTGGCCTCCCGGAAGGTGAGTGTGAGCTCAAATTGGAGATACATGAGAGGTATCCCCTGGCCTCCCCGGAAGGTGAGTGTGAGCTCAAATGAGAGATACCTGAGGGGTGTCCCCTGGCCTCCCAGAAGGTGAGTGTGAGCTCAAATGGGAGATACATGAGGGGTGTCCCCTGGCCACCTGGAAGGCGAGTGTGAGCTCAGTTAGGGGAAAAAAACACAAAAGGGGTCCCCTGGCCTCCCTAAAGGTGAGTGCAAGCACAGTAGAGAGAAACACAAAAGGGGTCACCTAGCTTCCTGGAATGTGAGTGTGTGCTTAGATGGGAGAAACACAGAAGGGGGACCCCTGAAGGTAAGATCAGATGGGAGATGCATCAGAGGGGCCTGCTGAAACATAAGTGTTTGCTCAGATGGGAGATGTATAAGAGTGATGCCCTGGCCTCCTGGAAGGTGAGTGCGAGTACAGATGGGAGAAACACAAAAGGGGTTACCTGGCTTCCTGGAAGGAGATTGAGCTCAGATAGAAGAAGCGTGAGAGGGTTTTTCTGTCCTCCTGGAAGAGGGAGTGTGAACTCTGATGGGAGATGCTCAGAGGAGCCTCCTGGAAGATGTTTGCTCAGATGGGAGAAACAAATAAGGGGGGTCTCTGGTCTCCCTGAAGGTGAGTGATCGCAGATGGGAGAAGCATGAGAGGGGTGTTCTGTCCCCCTGGAAAGTGAGTTTGAACTCTGATGGAGGGGGGGGGGCGGCGCCCACACAAAAGGTAATTGTGAATATGGATGGGAGATGCACGAAAGGGGCTTCCTGGCCTCTCAGAAGGCGTCTGTGAGCTAAATTGGGTTCGGTGTAAGAAGAGAATAATTTGCATTGACTATCCTCGGTCTTGGTGCATTCTAATACAAGGGGGCTTGAAGTGCTGGGATGGTGGAATTGTATTTCATATGTTAACAATACAAAATTATCTAATGGTATGATGGGGGTAGGATTATGGAGAATCTGGATATTGGGTTGGCAGCTCCAATGATCACCTTGGATTGTGATGAGTCTAGTATTGGAGTGCTGCAATGTAATATATTTAAATCCTGAGAGCCGGTTCACACTGGGGCGACTCAGCCGCCTGACAAGTCGCGTCTCATTCTATTCAATAGAACTGTTCAGACTTAGAAAAAGGTTCTTGTACGACTTTGGGGGCGACTTGCATTGACTTCTATACAGAAGTCATTTTGCAAGTCGTCTTCAGGACCCCTTGCCGCGTCGCTCCCAAAGTCAAACGGCTTTAAATGTATTTACTTTTTCCAAAGTCAAGTGATTTGCAAAACCCAACACGTTTTGAGAGCTATACCCTGTCCCCTTCATCAGGCATCAGCAGTCTTCTCTCTGTTGTAATATTGTTGCCCTACTCAGAACCTTCCGATAGATCAATTATATGATTCAGTCACGCCGACAGCATTTCATGTCTTGTGCAGGTCTTTAAATGAGAGGTATTTCTAGCAGGGCTCCTCCTCTGAGTGTCATGCAGGAAATGGACAAAGAGAAGGCTATGCAGTTTTTGAGCACATTAAAGTGTTAAACCTAATTCATATTTAAAAATGCACGAATGCCCTTTTGGGGAGGCTTTGCGAATGGTATGGCTGTTTGCTCCGTATGGCTTATTTCCAAATGTTGAATTCCTACTTTACCTGGCATCCTTTTGGGTTGAGGGTAGCTTGTGGCATAATATTTGATTTCCCCTTTATACCTGTTCTTACTGTTTTAATATGCCACACCTGCATTGTGGATCCCCCCCCCTTTTATTTATTTTTTCTCCCAATAAACATATTGAAATGGAAAAATGCATGAACGCTTAGAAACAGGTGCCCCCTTTTTTTACATACTATACTGCTATTATATCAAACATCTATGATATCGGGCTAACATTTAATTGTCAGTTTAGGAGTCTCTCTCCTTCCCTGATTTATGCTACATATGTTTACCCCGGCATGCAGGAGCTTTTGGACCTTGCCAGAAAGAATGGTCCAGACCTGGTGATGAAACGGAAAGCCACTTCTCCACGGAACACACCAGAGGAGCGAGAGAGACGGGCACAGCGGCGGTACCTGAAGGTCTTGCGAGAGGTGAAGGAGGAGTGTGGGGATGGTACACTGTCCTCGGAGGAGGAGGGTAAGAATCTGGCTCAGAAAGTATGCCTTATCAGGAAATTCCCTGTTACACGTGTGCAGTTCTTGTTTCTTATGGAGTTTTATTTTGTCTTTAGATTTATCCTCTTGGCTCCCGGGGTCACCTACCAGTTCTCCAGGGACTAGCGTACCACTCCGCTCTGTCCCCACTCTGTCCACACAGGACATGAAAACTGCAGGTAGGTTCTGCCATATTCTTTTATGTCATTGTTTAACCACTTCCTTACTGGGCATGTAAACCCCCTTCCTGACCAGGTGAAATTTCAGCTTGCGGCACTGCGTCGCTTTAACTGACAATTACGCGGTCGTGCGATATGGCTCCCAAACAAAATTGGCGTCCTTTTTTCCCCACAAATAGAGCTTTCGTTTGGTGGTATTTGGTCACCTCTGCGGTTTTTATTTTTTGCACTATAAACAAAAAACGACGACAATTTTGAAAAAAAATACAATATTTTTTACTTGTTGCTATAAAAAATAGCCCAATTAAAAAAAAAAAAATCAGTTTAGGGCGATACGTATTCTTCTACATATTTTTGGTAAAAAATAAAAAAAAATAAAGCGACTGGTTTGCGCAAAAGTTATAGTGCCTACAAAATAAGGGACAGAATTATTATTTATTTTTTTTACTAGTAATGGCGGCGATCTGCGATTTTTATTGCGACTGCGACATCATGGCGGACACATCGGACACTTTTGACACATTTTTGGCACCATTCACATTTATACTGCAATCAGTGCTATAAATATGCACTAATTACTGTATAAATGTGACTGGCAAGGAAGGGGTTAACACTAGGGGGTGAGGAAGGGGTTAATGTGTATCCTGCATTGTGTTCTAACTGTGGGGGGAGGGGGGGTGACCGATCTGTGTCCCTATGTATAAGGAACACAGATCGGTCTGCTCTCTCCAATGACAGGACGCTGTCATTGTGAGAGCCGGCAATGAGAAATGATTTCATATGTTTACATATGAGATCATCTCTCATTGGCCCATCAGATCGCATCGCAAACGGCCACTCTGATTGGCCGTTCGCGGCGATCTGTGATTGGCTGTGTCCAAGGGACACGGCCAGTACACAAGTTCCCTGTTGCGCGCTCTGGAGCGCGCGCTGGGAACAAAGAAAGGGGCTGCCGTGAAAACACGGCAGCCCGGAGATTTAGAACCACCCTGCGGCCGCATATAGTCATACGGCCGTAGGGAAGTGGTTAATGTTCTCTTAAAGAGGACCCCTTCTGTGGAAGCTGTGCCTAGAAACGGCATGTAGTGGTCAAAGAACTAGTCCCCAGTACATACTTGTGGTCTCACTGCAGCTGATCTTGCCTGCTATGGCTTTTTTAACTGTGGATGAGGCAGGGCTTTGCTGGCTAGTGCCAAGGTGACCCCAATGATGACTGTTGATTTATAAAGGAGCAGCAGTAGAGGTTGAGGAAGCACGGATCCACAAAATGGATGAAGCAGAGAGATTCTTGCACTCTAGGTCCTCGGGTACAGCAGCTTCTCCAGAAAGGAGAGCAGAGCAGTAATGTGGCATCTTTATTGTAGATCTGTTCTGCGTTGTGTTTCTGTTTTGAGGTTCCCCTTTTTGGTAGAGAAACCTGGATATCCTCATGTCATGGCTACCCCTCTGACTGATGATCTAGTGCCTGGTGATGTAATGATTAAGAAGTAGTGAGAGGCAGAATAAGCACAGATTCACACAATGAATGAAGCGTGGCGCTTTACGCAATACAGACTCCTCTCCAGCAAGCAGCACAGTAGTGAAGAGACCAAATCTCTCGCCCACTCAGGTGAGATTGGCAGTCAGAAGCAGCAGTGCCTTAGATAACCTTACACTGCAGATATACAGCTAGCTATTGGGATACAGCATATGTGTGCCTAGGCACAAGAAATGCACTGCTATTTTCTTTCTCGTACATCACGGGACACAGAGCGGCATATTCATTACTATGTGGGTTATATGGAGTACCTTCAGGTGTGGACACTGGCAATCTCAAACAGGAAGTCCCCTCCCTATATAACCCCCTCCCCTAGAGGGAGTCCCTCAGTTTTTTCGCCAGTGTCTTAGGTGTTGGTCACGGAATAGCTTTGCTCCACATCCTTGGGGGAGGACGACTCTTCGGAGAGGATCTGGATAAATATACGGCTCTTTCCTGTCTCGGGGCCCTCAAATTCCAGGCAGTATCGACGGCCGCCTGCACGATCCAACGTTAACAGTAGATCACAGGGACAGGCCCCTGGGGGTAAGAGGCCATGGTATCGCAAGCCGACAAAGACAGCCCCTAAGTCTGCCTTATGAAGGGGCGCCCCCACTCTCGCGGGTGGGGGGAAGGCTTTGTTTCTTCTCAGAAGTTTGGGAAGCCAAGATCCCCGACAAATGGGTCCGGGCATCTGTAACCACAGGTTACAGACTGGAGTTTCTAAGGTATCCTCCGCCTCATTTTCAAGAATCAAGGCTACCAAGGGATCCAGCAAGGAAGGCCTCGATGCTGGCAGCTTTGGATCACCTGCTTTGCCAGGACGTAATAATAGAGGTGCCAGCCCAAGAGCAAGGGCTAGGTTTCTATTCCAATCTCTTTGTCATACCAAAGCCCAACGGCGATGTCAGGCCAATCTTGGACCTAAAGAGGTTAAACGGTTACCTAAGGGTTCGTTCCTTCCGGATGGAATCCATCCGGTCAGCAGCCGCCGCGCTTCAGAAGGACGATTTTCTGGCCTCCATAGACATAAAGGATGCTTACCTTCATGTACCAATCTTTCAGTTGCATCAAAGATTTTTACGCTTCGCGGTGGGGCAGCGACACTTCCAATTCAGGGCGCTCCCCTTCGGGCTGGCCACGGCCCCCCGGGTATTCACGAAGATCCTAGCCCCAGTTCTGGCCAATTTAAGGATCCAAGGGGTCACAGTCCTAGCATACTTGGACGACCTTTTAATCATAGATCACTCACGGCCGGGTCTGCAAAAGGCAGTAAACCTCACGGTTCGGTACCTCGAAGAATTCGGCTGGGTCCTAAACCGGGAAAGTCAGCGTTCCAGCCTACAAAGCAGTTGGAATACCTCGGCATGAGGTTAGACACAGAACAGCAAAGGGTGTTCCTGCCCCTGGTAAAGATCGAGGCTATCAAGGGGTTGGTTCAATTGGTTCTAAACAAGAAAAAACCAACTATTCGCCTGTGTATGCGAGTACTAGGCAAGCTAGTGGCCACGTTCGAGGCAGTACCTTACGCTCAGATCCACACTCGCGTCCTACAGGCAGCCATTCTAGCAGCCTGGGGCAAGAGGGCACATGCCTTAGAGTCCCCTTTGACGCTATCATCAAGGGTCCGACAAAGCCTGGCCTGGTGGTTGAGCCCCCAGAATCTTCTAAAGGGAAAATCCTTCAGCCCTGTTGTCTGGAAGGTAGTTACCACAGACGCCAGCTTGGCAGGCTGGGGGGCGGTCTTCGAGGGGTTCTCTCGCCAGGGAACTTGGGTGAAAGCAGAGAGGCAGCTCCCCATCAATATCTTGGAGATCAGAGCTGCTCGCCTAGCCCTTCTGGCATGGACCTCCAGATTAAAGGGGTTCCCGGTGAGAATCCAGTCAGACAATGCCACGGCGGTGGCATACATAAACCACCAAGGGGGAACCAGGAGTCAGGCCGCTCAGAGGGAGGTGAGCTTGATTTTTCAGTGGGCAGAGGTTCATGTACCCTGCATTTCGGCGATATTCATTCCCGGAGTGGACAACCTGCAGGCAGACTTCTTAAGTCGCCAGAGTCTGTTGCCAGGGGAGTGGTCTCTGCATCCCCAGGTCTTTCAGACAATCTGCCAGAGGTGGGGAATGCCGGACGTAGATATAATGGCATCCAGGTTCAACAAGAAACTAGACAGGTTCGTGTCTCGAGCGAGGGGACCCTATGGCCTGCGGAACCGATGCGTTGGTTTGCCCTTGGCATCAATTCAAACTTCTATATGCATTCCCTCCGCTACAGTTACTTCCTCGCCTGTTGCGCAGGATCAGAGTGGAGCACAAGCCAGTCATTCTAGTAGCTCCGGCTTGGCCCCGGAGGACTTGGTACCCACTAGTCCTGAAGATGGCAGTGGGAGACCCTTGGACTCTTCCTCTACAACCAGACCTACTCTCACAAGGCCCGATCCTCCACCCTACATTACAGCGTCTAAATTTGACGGCCTGGAGGCTGAATCCATGATTCTCAGGGGTAGAGGTCTGTCTAGGCAGGTAATTCCTACCCTGATTAGGGCTAGAAAGCCGGTCTCCAGGGTGATTTATTACAGGGTGTGGAGGAACTACGTAGGCTGGTGTGAATCCAAAAGATGGAATTCCCGCAAATATACTATTGATAGGGTGTTAAGTTTTCTCCAGCTAGGAGTGGATAAAGGCCTGGCACTAAGCACAATCAAGGGACAGATCTCAGCTCTGTCAGTGTGGTTTCAGAGGCCGCTGGCCACCCACTCGCTGGTAAAGACCTTCTTACAGGGGGTCTTGCGTATTAATCCTCCTGTCAAGTCACCAATTTGTCCATGGGACTTAAATCTTGTCCTGTCCACTTTACAGAGACAACCCTTTGAGCCGTTGGCTGAGATTCCTTTAGTCTTACTGACAAGAAAGTTGGTTTTCTTGGTCGCCATAGTTTCGGCCAGGAGAGTGTCAGAATTAGCAGCATTATCGTGTAAGGAACCATATCTCGTTCTGCATAAGGACAGGGCAGTTCTCCGGCCCCATCCTTCCTTTCTACCAAAGGTTATATCCAAATTTCACTTGAACCAGGATTTGGTACTTCCATCCTTCTTTCCAAAACCCACATCTAGAAAGGAGGGGTTTCTGCATACCTTGGATATTGTCCGGGCCATGAAGGCCTATCTTAAAGCTACAGAAAAGATCCGGAAAACAGATGTGTTGTTCGTTCTACCAGATGGCCCCAAGAAGGGGCAGGCAGCTGCAAAATCCACCATCTCGAGATGGATTAAACAATTAATCATTCAAGCCTACGGTTTGAAGAGGTTGCCTCCTCCTTTGTCGGTAAAGGCCCATTCTACCAGGGCCATGGGCGCCTCCTGGGCAGCACACCATCAGATCTCTATGGCTCAGATATGCAAGGCAGCGACGTGGTCGTCAGTCCACACGTTTACAAAGTTTTATCAACTAGACGTAAGAAGGAATGCAGATTCTGCCTTTGGACAGGCAGTACTACAGGCTGCAGTTTGAGATCCTCGGGATCAGAAGCACCCTTGGTTGTAAAAAAAAAAAAAAAAAGTTTTTTCTTGACTAAGTTGGAATTATTTGAGTTTACCTCTAAATTAAATCCTTCTTTGGAAGATGTCTCCCTCCCCTCATTAAAGCATTGCTTTCGGACATCCCACATAGTAATGAATATGCCGCTCTGTGTCCCGTGATGTACGAGAAAGAAAAAGGGATTTTTAAATACAGCTTACCTGTAAAATCCTTTTCTTGGAGTACATCACGGGACACAGAGCTCCCACCCCTCTTTTGGGTGACCATTTTGGGAGGCATACTGCTTGCTACAAAACTGAGGGACTCCCTCTAGGGGAGGGGGTTATATAGGGAGGGGACTTCCTGTTTGAGATTGCCAGTGTCCACACCTGAAGGTACTCCATATAACCCACATAGTAATGAATATGCCGCTCTGTGTCCCGTGATGTACTCCAAGAAAAGGATTTTACAGGTAAGCTGTATTTAAAAATCCCTTTTTTCAGGAGCAATTAACGACAAAGGGTAGATTTTTGGTCACAATTAACATTTCTAGACGTTCCATATAAAATAACAACTCTTTACTTTTTTACGTTTTATGTTCACTTATACTTCCAGAATCCTCGTCTCAAATAGCAACTGACTATATGGGAAAACCATAAAATCTATTTTGTCTTTACAGATGAACAATGCTTTTGCTATAAAGCTTGTAAAACATTTACAAAGAAATATTGTTCATTGATCAACTATTTAAAGTGGTTCTAAAGGGAAGGTTTTTTTATCTCGATGCATTTTATGTGTATTAAGATAAAAAAAAAAAAAAAAATACTTCTGGGTGCAGCAGCCCCTCTAACACTTACCTGAGCCCCATCTGGATTATGTGATGTTGTACGAGACCCTTGGCTGTCTGGGACTCTCCCTCCTTGTTGGCTGAAATGTCAGAAGGAGGGCAATTGGCTTACGCCGCTGTCAGTGAGCCAATAAGGAGCGAGAGGGGGCGTGGCCAAGCTGTCTAAATGAACACACACAGCCTCAGGCTCGTGGGGCCCTCGTAGAAAGCTGCTTGCTGTTGGGGCACTCAGCAGGAGGGAGGGGCCAGGAGCGCCAGTGAAGGACCCGAGAAAAGGAGGATCTGGGCTGCTCTGTGCAAAACCATTACACAGAGCAGGTAAGTATAACATATTTTTTTTTTTTTTTTTTTCAAAAAAAAATATCATTTTTTTTAATGCAGAAAAGTGGGACATCTGTAATTATGCGACATCTTTTCTATGCAGATAAAGTTGATTTGACAGAACGTGACTTGAAGATGATGCTCCGGAAACATCGCGAGAAACAGAAGCTTCAGCCGGTGAGTGTGTATTATCATCCACAATCAATTAAAAAAAAAAACATAATTACCAGTTATTTGGCTTTCTTTCAGCCTAAAAGGACCATAAATACGGTAATTATGCTACTTGCAGGTGCCTCCCAGGGTATGCTCTCTCAAACCTATGATTTCAGGGACAGTGGATCCTGAAGCGTTTGCATATCTGGGCTTTCCTATCTAGGATCTTCTCTTTTTTTTTTTATCCTAGTTTATCGCCTTTTGGTTTTTCCAATAGTGTTTACAAACTATGGGATAGGTAATTTTATATATTGTATGTATGATTCTTCTTTCTTCCTTCCTTCCTTCTTCCTCCCCCAGACTGCAATTATTGCGGCAGACATTCGGACAGTGACACTAATGCAGCTATTGGTGCTAAAAATTATGCACTGTACTAATGGCACTGGCTGAGAAGGGGTTAACTGTGTGCCTAACCAGTACTTTGCTGTGGGAGGCCCTTTTACTAGGGGAAGGCATGGATCCCAGCTTTGCAGAGACGGATGATCCATGCTTTCCCCCCTGTCAGAATAGCGATTTGCCTAGGCAGACCGTCATCCTGCGCCTCTGCTTGATCAGTGGGTGGCGGCGGAGATCGCGTGATCACAGTGGGAACAAGCCTCCGGCGGCGTGCATGCGTGCCACCTTACCCATAAGAGTCGAATCACGTATGTATACCTGATTCGGCACAAAGGTGCCGCCCTATACCAATAAAACTGCCATAAGGCAGACCTTAAGCGGTTAATGCAGGCCCAAGACTAGGATTTGTTAGAATCTATAGAAGAATACATATTGGATATGTTTATAGTAAAAGGGGAAAAAAAATGTTTTTTTTGTTTTTAAAATTGTCAGTTTTTTTTTGTTTTATAGCACAAAACAAAAAAACAGCGACAATTTTGAAAACCAAAAGTTTGTTATAATTGGGATAAATGTTTGTTTTTTTGTTTTGTAATTGCAAAATACCAATAAAAGGCATCTTACAAAATCTGCTAAAGATGTAAGATCTGCCTAAAACATCTACATTATCTATATCATATTGTACATATTATGCTGTCACCAAAAGTAATACCAATACAGCCGTTTAGTTTAGGGATCGAACTATATATATATATATATATATATATATATATATATATATATATATATATATATATATATATATATATATATATATATATATATATATATATATATATATAATGTATATGTATTTTTTTTGGGCTGATCTTTCAGCTACCTTTCAGGCCGATGGCCAATATCTTCATAACTTTTTTTTATTTTTTTACTTTTACTGTCCTTTTTTAAAAATTTTGTTTTAATCACTTTTATTACTGTCACAAGTAATGTAAACATCCCCTTGTGACAGTAATAGGCAGCACAGGTACTCTATATGGAGGGATCGGGGGTCTATAAGACCCCAAGCCTCTCCTCTGTACTTGAAAGTATTTAAAACATTAAGATCAGTGGTTTTGAATACTTTCTATTTTTAAAACTGGCGCCTTTTAGGATGTCGGTAATCCAGAAGCGATGTTATGACATTGCTTCCGGGTTACCAGATCAGAGACCCAAACAAAGCTAATGGTTTGTTCGGTGTTCCCGGCTGATGGGAAGGATGAGCGGCGGGATGTAATGACAGTCGAGCGGCTGCTGAGCTGCATTGGTTGTTATTACAAGAAAGCTGACCGTCTGCTCCAAAGTACGGTAATACCCCTTGAAGCAATATTGGTAAGTTTTATGACTGATACCGATGCTTCAAAAAAGTGAATATCGGCCGCACTGATAATTGGTCGACCCCTAGTTTAGATACAACCAATCAGTGCAGCTGTCACTTTTTTGAATGCTTTTTAGGAAGAGCAATTTGAATGGTTACCTCTGTACGCTCTGTTTCACTGATATATGCGGTCATAGATCATATAGAATCCTGTTGTCATTCTCCTGTAGGATCACCCTGATCTGATGACGGAAGATATCTCCATGAATGACATAATGACTCGGGTCAATGCTGGACGCAAGGGATCTCTATCAGGTAATTGACACTTGCTTCATCTATGGCTCCTTGTTGTTTTCACGGTTCTGAAACGGCTCTGCCACCTAAACTGCCCAAAATCTTCCTGCAGTAAAGGCTTGTCCTGCTAATGGCAAGATAATATGGTATAAAGTGGGAGTATAACGGTGCCATAAATAGCCAATGTTATAAAAAAAAAAAAAAAAAAAAAAAAAGTTTATTTATATAAAATTAGAAAAAATGGGTTCAATAAAAATATATTTCTAGTTTTCTACGTATACATATCATATCGAGCATTGGTGTTCAAAAATTAGATGGTCACAACATGGTGTTTGATCCCAACATGTTTCACCAGGATTGACTTCAGGAAATTTACAGGAAAGTCCTATATAAAAAAAAAAAAAAAAATCAAGAAAATGTTTGCGATTCTTGAATAACAAACCATTATTATGGTTGGCTAAATATTCAGTCTGTCCAAACCATTTAGAGCTTAACTAAAGAATCAAGGAAAGCCACTGGACAAGTCCACAACACTTTGGGAAGATTACTTTCTATAAAAACTGTGGGTCATTTTCCCATTGCGTTACAATAACTTTGTAATGAGTAACTTATAGGGGCTGCCATTCCTGCCCATTTTTTTGAAAATACTGTTAGCCTGGCTTCTTTCTTTCATGACAGAATCGCCTTAAATAGAAACTCCAAGGACCATTCGGCACTCGCTGAGAGGCTGAGACGGGTATCGGTCAGGCACCTGGCGGATCCAGACTTTTTTGTCATGATGCGATGCCCAGATCGATTTATGTGATGTTAGCAGAGGGCTAAAAAGGGGTCAAAGGAATGCAAAACAAATTGCACTCCTGTGACCGCTAGGAGAAGCCCAGCCAAACATGCTTTGACTGTACTTCTCCTTTTTAATCCGTTTGTGGCTGTCTGTCTAGGAGTGAGGTGTCAGGAAAGGGTTAATGCCTGGGTTGCTACCAAGGCTGCTGGTTGAAGCAGGTTTAAACAATCAAAACCAGTAGAGAGAGAGAGAAAGTACAGCCAAACACCCCCCACCCACCTTAGGGACACCTGCACATTTGCATCCTTGTTTTGGGTGGCAGAGGACCTTGGGCAGGCACTGGTGGGCAGCTCTGAATTAGGTTCCCAAAGAGGGTGGCACTGGTACCCAGCAATACTTTGGCATGTCATAGGCACATGCTGAATACTGGCAATGACAGGAATGTAAGCAGCTGAGCAGTCGGGTGTAGCATATGAATTGTGGGAGGGAAATGGTAGGCTCTCGGAGTTCTACGTTTATAAGCATGAACCTTTTTTTTTTTTTTTACAGCAAACCAGTGAATTGTGATTGGATAGTTATTGTACACGGTGAAGTTTTCTGCTCCACGCTCTTGGTTACCACAGTTAACCTGAATCATGCTATGGCCTAGCAATCTGATCTGTATGTTATATCTGAAGAGCTTAAAGGAAAACCATCCTAATGGAAATATTAAGGTTGACCCCCTGCATATTTGCTCTGGGTCAGTGACTTAAAACGCCTAAAGCCAGTTAACATGATGGCCAAGCAGCCTAAAGTTTCAGAGGAGAGATGATGATGGCAGCATAAGTTTTTCTCATAACTGTCTCTAATGCCACAGTAATATTGCATGCTGATTGTGTGAGGTTGGAAAAATAATATTGGGATTCCTATTTCAGAAGTCCCCTCACCATACTCCTCGGATCCTCCGTTCTTCAGGGTACAAAGTGCATGCAGTACTTTTGTCCTGTTTTGATAGGTGCTGTGAATGCTAAGCTAGTGTGGTTGGCAGTGCACCCCCTTCCCCATCTTGCACTCTGTTCTAAGCTGTCATTGGTATCTTTCAGCACTTTATGACATGGCCACAATGAAGAGACGGGTGAAGGAGCGGGACGAGCGCAAGAGAAAGAAGATGAAGCCAATAAAAACGGAGCCAGAGGATTTCCCAGATGCGCCTGAAGAGGCGGATATAATGCCAGCTCTCCTTCCTTCTGACTCTCTCAACTTGACCTCTGTGAAAGAAGAGTAAGTCCAACCGGAATGTACCCTTTATTCTCTGTACATTGAGGGGAAATTATCAAAACTGGAGCAGCTTTGCATGGCAACCAGTCAGCTTCTATTTTCAAATATAAAAATAGTTAACTGCTGTGCTTATATTCACAACAGAATTGAAAAAAAGCAGCTAGCATAATCTTAACACATTCGTTTTATAAAATTGGTGCAGCGCTTTATATTAAGACCCCTTTCACACTGTGGAGGTTTGCAGGTGCTATTACGCTAAAAATTGCGCCTGCAAACCGACCTGAAACGGCTGCTGCTGTTTCTCCAGTGCAAAAGCCAGAGGGCTTTCACATTGGAGCGGTTCGCTAGCAGGGCAGAAAAGTCCTGCTAGCTGCTGACTTTTAAAATAAGGACACTTGCATGTCCAGGGTGCTCGTGATGTCGGCATCCAAAGCCAATCCGTCCCTCGGCTCTCGGGGGCTGCCGCCGCCATCTTCGGTAAGGAAATCGGGCAGTGAAGCCTTGCGGCTTTGCTTCCTGGTCCCCTACTGCGCATGCTATCTATGCCCGCAAGGGGGAGAAAAATACCTATATTAGACAGGTATCCGCCCCCGACCCCCCCCCCCCCCCTTAAAGGTGACAAATGCGACACCGGAGGGGGAAAGGGTTTCCGAAAAGCGGTTCCATTTTTGGGTGGAACTCCACTTTAAATACATGAGGGTGTGAATGGGGTTCAGGAGAGCAGTATTGTCAATAAGAAGTAACCATCAAGAGCACAGGAACATAACCTGAAATTAGCAGAAGGAATGTTCAAAACAAATCTTAAAGTATTATTTTACTGAGAGTAGAATATCCTTGGAACAGACTTCCAGCAGACAAAAAGCAACAAAAAGGTGGTGAGCCGACTTGACTGGTGTTTTTGTGTTGTCAGTGTTCTGTTGATTTTCAGATCTTTTCTCCTGCAGGCCCATGGAGGACGTGAAGCCACCTTTGCCTTTCAATGAGATCTCGGCCAGTTTCTTCAGTCTTCTGCTGGATATACTGATGGCAGAGGGGCCCTCCAATTTCATTCTGGTGAGTAAAAGACCATGTGAATGCAAATTATATTAAGTGCATTGTTTTTCTACAGTAGTTCCTTTTTGTATTTTTTATATCTTAAATATTCTTTGCATCTACCTGTTTTATTAGGGTCCTTTCACACAGGTGGTCTGCTTGGCAGGCTTTGCTCAGCGGGGGATCGCTCTACTTGATCCCTGCTGAGCAGGCGGTTGACAGATCCATCTCCGCTTAGAGTGGAGACTATCAGGTTCCTGCTCTTCCCTATGGGAAAAAGGACTGCCTGTCAGATCCAAACCTCCAGACGGCGGGAAAATAGGGTCACCATCTGCCTCCATTTGGCGGAAAAGGATAGCAGGAAATGTCAGCGGACATATCTCCTCTGACATGTTGTACAGGCTCCTTTCCTGTACTGAAAGTACTGACTTCACTGCACACTTCTCACAATGTGCATTAGTAGCTTCAGCGTGTCAGAGGCCCCCCCCCACGCTAACTGTTCCTGGCATAGCCCATCCATTTATTAGATTGCAGTTATTCCTTTCATGGAGGCTTTGCTTAATGTGTGGGAATGGATCAGGCTCATCTGCATGCAAATGCAGTCTGTTTAGGAACACGCACTCCTCTGGACTGACATACACCCATCAACACATTTTGATATTTGC
This sequence comes from Rana kukunoris, assembly GCA_029574335.1. Taxonomy (NCBI): domain Eukaryota; kingdom Metazoa; phylum Chordata; class Amphibia; order Anura; family Ranidae; genus Rana; species Rana kukunoris. The sequence continues at coordinate 134,314,547 of CM056058.1, forward strand.
ATAACTCCTCCTAATAGCCAGCCTATTGCTATCCTTAGTGATGAGGGTTTTTGAGAGGAGTACTGAGGCAGGGTGCTGTAAAAGTTTCCAGGAATCTATGTGTAGCACCCTGCCATCTTCCCGCCCACCAGCAATGAGAATCACAAAGACTTGTGATGACTTCACTAGGCCTAAAATAATGTAGGTATTGAAAGCTGAAAAGTTTTAATTTAAAAAAATGCAATCAGCGGGTTGATGAGGGGCAAACCATGGAAGGCAAAGTAGAAGCAGTTTATATTTTAGGTTTGAAAAAATATATATATATTTTGTGATTTTTGTTTTGACCATATGCTCTCCCTCTGGTATTACAGCTGGAGGAGAAGGTGTCACTTTGGCAGGCCTCACCTGCCAGCACGCTGAACAGCTGGTTCTCCGCCGCCTCTAACTGGTGTGACTTGGTTCACTCTGCCCTCCTCTATCTTAGTGGAGACAGCAAAGGTGAGTGTAAGCTCTGTTGTCCATTATGAACTAGTAAATTCCTTCTCAACTACTATAGAGGAAATGAATCTCATCTGAACTAGGTTTCTTTCTATTTGGACTTTCTTTGGATCATTATTATTTATATAGTGCCAACAGTTTATGCTCGCTTTATAACATGAGGGCCGACAGTACAGTTACAATTCAAAACAAGAGGAATTGGAGTGCCCTGAAATTAATAGCAGGGCACTCTGATTCCTCTTGTTTTGAATTGTACGGTAACTGTACTATCTGCACTTATATAATTTAAAAAGCGCAGCATAAACCGTTGGCGCTATATAAATCCTTTATTAATAATAAAAATAATAATAATATTATATAGGATTTATATAGCGCCAACACGTTTTGGTTGGGGGAGCCGAGGACATTAATGTGGGGGGAGCTGATGTTGCTGTAATGTAAATGGGGGCAAAGGACAGTACTATTAAGGAGTTGTCAAGGACGTGTGAGGACACTACTCTCAAAGGGGTGGAGGGGAGTGATGTAAAGGGGGAGATGAGGACTCTTATCAAGAGGGGATCTTGATGTGAAGGGGACTGAGAATGCTGATGTAAGAATGGGTTCAGTGCATTAGGTACACACGTGGGTAGATCAGCCTATTTTTAATGTGCTGGACAAGAAACATGGAGAAAGAAGTCCTCAACCTTCTTTTTTTTTTTCAAAATCGCGCTGCACCAACCAGCATGGTGGTGCAGCAACATGCAGTTTGGCACACGCCAAAATGCACCACGGGTACCGACATATTCGGACCTCTGCTGGAAGAAAGTTTTACTGACTGGACCTCGTGAATTTTAATTCGATACCCCTGGCCTAGGCTAATTACAGGACAATAAACAGCAAGTGGGCTGTAAAAGGTATTTGAAAAATAAAGAGAAGAGCCGTGCCAATATGTGACATACATATAAATTGACTATAAGTTAATAAACCACAAATTCAACATGAACTCAATTATGGGTTATACATAAAGTCCATCAGACACAAGTGAAAGTGCATATCTTGAATATTCAAACTGGTTTAAACAGCTCCCAAACACCGCTACAGACTTGTGAACCTCCACCACATAACGTGCGTGCTTGCCAGAAGGATCTTTAATCGTGCTTGCGGCCATTAACCCAGCCAGGGCTTGTATCCAGGGGATGTTGGGATGCCGACACACAATGGAATTCCTTGTATGTACTTGGCAGGACACCCACAAATCACTTAGTTATCCAGTTGTCATAGACATGAGCCAAAAAGGTTTACCCAAAAAGGAAAGAGCTCACTATAGTGTAAATCAAAACACACAGGTTTTATTTAGATTATAGGTCGCACTTGCATAGGAAGTATAAAAAGCTGTCCGGTTAGCCAACACCTCGGGGGTCACAACACGCTGACGTCATCCTGGGACACTAAAAGGTATTTACTGGCAGAAAAACATTTTTTACTATCCAAAGTTAAAACGGCAAGGGCAGAGGATTTAATTGATGAAAAGTTGGGGGAAAATGCAGTTTGCCGTTTCTTTCATATAAGGAGTGGAGAGACTTATCTGCTCACTGAGCTGACAAAAAAAAATATCTGGGCAGTCTGCCAAGTTTGTAACTACATTAAACATTGTAACTAAATTCCTTCTTAGAGCAAACTTCTGTGTGTAAATGCAGGAAGTTTTACCACTTAAAGCGGAGGTTCACCCTTAAAATCAAGTTTCCAGCATCCTTAACCTACAGCCCATCTAAGCATCATAGCGTTGACATTTTTTTTTTCAATGATCCCTTACCTGTAATCTGCTGTGCTTCCGGGTTTCCATCCCTGCAGGGAGTAGGCGTGTTTCGATTTTCCCCGACGGCGCTGTGCATTGTGGGCACTGATTTCTTGCTCTTCATTGCTCTCTCTGCAGTGACGTGCAGGCCAATTAAAGCACATCAACAGAACTAGCTGCAAGGGTAGTCTCACGCTAGCTGGGCTGTCACGTGACGCCGGAAGCGGGTCACATGACCCGCAAAGCGCGTCATGTGATGAGGGCGGATACATATTCCCAATTGTAAACACTAGACTAGTGCAACATCACAGCGGGACGTGTCCTTTTCAGGACGCCGCCGGCCGTTGTGATGGCAACTGTGCAGTGTTGACGGCGCGGCTCACCGTCAACACTGCGCATGCGGTGAATGCTGGGACATCAGCATTCGCCGCATCCCGGAATAGGGAACAGGAGGGCTTCAGAGTGCCCACAATGAAGATGGCAATGTCCATCACAGAATTATATAAAATATTCTTTGCTGGCAAACCAAGATCGTGGAGGCTGCAAAGAACGGCACTAGTAAATAAAGCAATGTGTATGTGAACAGCAGCAGATTAGTGTTAAAATTAAAAAAATAAACGTTTTCCAGGAGAACCTCCTTTACCTTAGTGCAGTCCTCCTTCACTTACCTCATCCTTTGATTTTGCTTTTAAATGTCCTTATTTCTTCTGAGAAATCCTCACTTCCTGTTCTTCTGTCTGTAACTTCACACAGTAATGCAAGGCTTTCTCCCTGGTGTGGAGTGTCGTGCTCGCCCCCTCCCTTAGACTACAGAAGATTCAGGACGCTCTCTACGTTGCAGATAGAGAAAGGATCTGTTAGTGGGCATCCTGACTCTCCTGTAGTTCAAGGGAGGGGGGAGCATGACACTCCACACCAGGGAGAAAGCCTTGCATTACTGTGTGGAGTTACAGACAGAAGAACAGGAAGTAAGGATTTCTCAGGAAAAAAAAAATGTACCTTTACAAACCCTTTTAAGTTGAAATCAATTTTTTTGTATTTATTTTTTTATGGTAAATGACATGGAACCCCCAAACATTTTATATATATATATATATATATATATATATATATATATATAATTTTAGCAGAGACCCTAGGAAATAAAATGGCAATTGCTGCAATATCTTATCTCACACTGTATTTGCCCAGAGGTCTTTCAAAAATACACCTCAATGAATACATTTAGTGTCAAAGATGATGTTATGCCATGAGAATTGTGATCTATCTTCTAAACAAAAAAAATCCCAGCACCCCTTTGACATGTTTTTTTTACAGTAGTGTGGTATTAAAAGATTTGCCATGGCAGTGTCGGATCTTTTAGGTTCCTGCATCCTTTTGTTGTAGAGTAGGCTCATCTAAAGTTGTGATGTTTGTTTGAATACTCTCCTTTGTGTTTTCTCTATTGAATTTGTTCTCTCTTCACTGCAAACAATTTTGGAGTGCTTCAGCTAGAGCAGCACATTCAGATTACTTGGTATCCTGTTTCCAATCTTGCATGTCTGAAAATAACTTCCACAAGTCTACAGTTTCGGGTGTCTCTCTTACTCTTTATTCGTTATTTGCAGGTGCTCTATCGGGCTTAACTCCTTATGTTGAGTTCAGGGAGAAGACGCAGCAGTGGAAGTGTCTTGGTGAGTACCCAGAACACCCTCTGTCATTCCTTCCAAAACTAAAACTTTAAAAATAAAATGTATTAAAAACCCAACTTCTTCCCCCCCCACATAGTGTCCCCTGCTGATAATGAGAAGGATCTCGTTGCTCTCTTCCATCTTTGGCTTGAGACGAAGGATCACATATTCACCACCAAGGTGAGGGTGCACAGAACTTAGGAATTCTTCTTTGAACCCATCAGAAAGAAGGGTATCTGTGCTAACTATATCAACTGGTCAGATTCCAGCTTTATTTTTTTTTAGCACAGACCAAATATACAGGATCCCTAAAGGGCTTTACCTTCTGATCACTTACATCTCAGTTGAGACATATAATAATTATTTTTTTATGTGCTTCTTTATATGGCAATCAACCTATTTAGAGCCACTGCATTCCTCCATATTCCACAGTGAGAGCTGGTTTACCTGAGATTATCTCCTCTATCCTAAACATTCCGATCTTCTTCTACAATCTACATGCTTATTGTAGAGAGGAGGAATCTGCTTGGCATCTGTGGAGAGTGCACTTTTTTTTTTTCAATTTGATTTAAAGCGAGAGAGACTGACTCTGTAGAAAGTCATTGGAACTGGGGAATGAAGGTGTGTCTCTTTGAGGCAAAGGAACTGCTCTAACCCTGGAGTTGAGCTAGTTTTAAAGGAAAAAAATTCAAGTATGGCATTTATTGCAGCTTGGACCAATATACCCATGCATTTACCATACCGGTGGGATCCCTCTAGTAGATGGAAATCACTCTGGTAGACGCTGCTGATACAGTGATCTCCACTAGCTTTTGGTTCCTTTGCCAAGCGGCTGCTCTTTTGCTTTCTTAAAGCGTGTTGGCCGTTTGGCATGAGCGTCATTCAGAGAATGCGTTGCCTTGTCCAATCGGAGAATGATGTGCAATCATTGAGAAAAGGCAAAGCATTCTCTGACTTGTGCCCATGCCGAGTGGCCGAAACTCCTGTGTTCACAGTGCAGCAGGGTAGCAGCTCAACACAGGACCCAGAAACTAGTGGAAATCGCTGGAGGACTTGTGTTCACTTCATTGATTTTTTTTTTCTTCAGCTTCTAGAGCAGGGGTGCCCAATCAGTGGCCCTCTGTGATAGAATAATTTATTACTAAAATCTGTGTGTGTGTATATATATATATATTATTGTGTGTGTGTGTGTGTGTATGTATGTATGGGCATATCTGTCCAAAGTGATTACTAGACTACAGAGCAGTGCGCCTGCGGGTTAGCTGCACTAAGCCATAGACTTTTGTTATAATCTGGGAGTTTTTTGCCCTTTCTGAAAGTGCACCACACCTGCAGAATATAATAGAAGTCTATGGCAACCAGCAGGAGGTAAACGTAAAGTGTGTCAGTGTGAAAGCAGCCTTGGACCCCCTTCACACAGTCAGTCCGACCCAATCGGACCCTCCATTCACTTCTAAGGAGTGGCAGATGTCCGTTTCCAACCACCTACCTGCTATCCGATCCAATAAAAAAAAAAAGGGGAGTAGAGTGGGCTGTCTGTTTCTGCTCTGCAGAGCAGACACGGACCTGCCACCCACCCGCTCTGCTCATTGTGACCAGTTACAAAGTCACTTAAGTGGCCCTTGCTCTTCAAAAGATTGGGCACCCCTGTTCTAGAGGTATCCCACAGGCGTGTGTGTGTGTGTGTGTGTGTGTGTGTGTGTGTGTGTGTGTGTGTGTGTGTGTGTGTGTGTGTGTGTGTGTGTGTGTGTGTGTGTGTGCGTGCGCGCGCCAGTGCCAATGTACAAAAGGTCATAACTGGGATTTTTCTAGAAGTCATGTGTATATAGATATATATGATGGGTAAACGGAAAAGGCCAATCTCCTGCGCTCAAGAGAAGTGCACTGGTAAAAGTGAATCTCAAGTTTTTGGCTGCTCTGATACTCGCACAGACTTTGCTGCCACCTCAGAGCTGGGGAGACCCAGAAGTACTAGAAAACAAGGAACAGAGGGCGCATTACTTTGTGATAACTTTTTATGTATTCATAAATAGATTTATACTCGCATAAGGCACATCAGAGTCCACAATTTACTTGAAGTGACCTGGTCACCTAATCGAGTCACAGATGTGAGAAGACCCCTTTGGAAGGTCTTCTTGTGTCTGGGATTTGCTTAGGTGACCAGGTCACTTCAAGTAAATTGTGGACTCTGATGTGCCTTATTGCTCATGTGTTTTTAATTTTTTTTTTTTTTTTTTAAGTATAAATCTATTTAATAATATTATTAAAGGTATCACAAAGGTAATGCGCAAGGCTGGTGTGCCCTCTTTTCCTCTATAGGCTCCATGCACACATAAGCTAAAAGCTACTAAAAAAACGTCAGGGAGGGAGCCTTTCAACGTTTTTTTTTTTTTTTTTTTAGTGTTTTTTTGCAATGGCATTTTTCAGTGTAGCGTTATTTAGCTTTTATTTTTTTCAATGGATCAAAAAGCGTTTTTTTGGTGTTTTGCGTTTTAGCATTTTTTTCCCGCCGAAAAACAGCACTTTAAAGCAAATTTCAGGCGTTCAGAAAAAAGCCATTAAACTCCAAAGCTCATTAACATGGGCACATAGGCTAACATAGGGTTCAGTTTATGGGCTTTTAAAAAAAAATGCCAATAAACTGCGGTTTATCAGCTTCTGTGTGCATGGAGCCTTAGATAGTGATAGGTGACTACTGATTTTCAATGTTTCCTTTTTTTTTTATTTTTTTTTTTATTTAAACATAAAATGTACAGAGATTTAAAAAAAAAAAATATTTTCCTTGTAGGAGGAGGAGGAGAGCCCGGAGGAGAGCACCCCAATTCCAAGAGTGTAAGTCTGACCATTACATCATATGGAATGTAGTTTAGTTGTCCTGTACAAGAAACAATCTTCCTGATCTATCAGTTCAGGCTTTTTACTGTCTCTTGTATGTGGATTTCTATTTTAAATGTCTGCTTATTTCACTACAATAGTGAAAATGGAAAGTTATCCCTATATATGCTTGAAAAAAGTAATTGTTTTATTAGGTATAATAGAATAACTGCTGGTAAATTTGGATAAGAATTTCTAAATGATTCTCTATAAAATCACAATGTTCTCTGTAAGAGAAAGTTACTTCTCCAGGTGGATTGTGTTAAACTGATCATTATGGTCTCAGGAAATCCAAGGGTGCTGGCAATGCACAAGGCAACAACTAGAAAGAGGAAATATGGACAGCTGCACTCCAAAAAACCTTGATGGTTGTCTTTATTTAAAAAAAGGAAGGATGCACTACAAATCACAGCACAGGACACGGGTAAAACACTAACGCGTTTTGCACTATTAGTGCTTAATCATAGCTTTGATTAAGCACTAATAGTGCGAAAAGCGTCGGCTGTTTTACCCGTGTCCTGTTCTGTGATTTGTAGTGCATCCTTCCTTTTTTTTAAATAAAGACAACCATTAAGGTTTTTTGGAGTGCGGCTGTCCATATTTCCTCTTTCTACTTGTTCCTATGTACTCTGTGCTTATTTTGCCCTTTCATGAAGCTGGATTTTTGCGTTTTACCTATTGCGGCGCTCAAGTTGAGTGTCGCTACTATTGCCCCCTCCATTAAGACCCTGTATTAGGTACTGAGCTCATTATAATAACTTTACACTCGGATATAACAAATATTACCCTCTGTTTCTATCTACACGTATGACATCCACACTCTCCACCAAATTAGTAGTGATGACATTGGTCTTGGGCATGTTCTGGCCACTTGGGGACAAGTAATGTAGATCACATGAGCAGCATTATTGAGCGTCAACTTTGGAAGTACAGCACCCGGGAAAACAGAATAAAGTGCTGCATATGCTTTGTTTTCTGGTAGACTGTGGGAACTGAGGATGTACCTGGTGAGACTTCTTTACATTTTGTGCCTTAGAGCTTACACAGTGCTGAGGACTCTTCCTGCCCCTAATGAGAGCACTGCATGCCCGAGTGGCCAATGGCTAGCGCTGTCACATGGAAGGAAGGGGAGTAAGTCGCATGCTCTCCATACCTGGAAGAACAGGGTATATCTTTATTTTTGCTTCCAGCCACTGAAATAAAGGGAATGTACTTGTGTGCAGCTGAGGAGGGCAGCAGATAGATTAATTTGCTGGGTAAAGCACCAGATCACTGTACATGGTCATTCTGCATCCAGGTGACTGAATATTTGTGTTTAATTTGACATAACGGTAGAAGAAACCTGCGTTTGGTTCATAAGGCAATTTAGAAATGAGTCAGGGCTGTTTATTATTAAACGGCATGAATTTGTCTGGAAATCTGACCATTTAATTGTGTTTCAGTAGAACGGATTACATTGTGCGGCCGAGTTCTGGAGATGAGAAGCGGATTTTCCAGGAACAGGTTGGTTTCCATTATTACGATGTGACTTAAATAGTTATGGCCTATTTTTTATTTTTTTTGCTGATAACAAAAGGTAATTTTTTCCATGACTTCTAGCTGTAATTTTTGTCTCTGCTCCACCCAGGAACGGCAGCGCTACCTCCAGCCACACAAGGCCTTCACTTTTCGCATGCATGGTTTTGAGTCTGTGGTTGGTCCAGTGAAAGGTGTATTTGACAAGGAGACGTCGCTGAACAAAGCTCGTGAACACTCACTGCTGCGATCTGATAGGCCAGCTTACGTCACCATCTTGTCTCTTGGTAATTTTCCACCTGTGTCGGCTCTGGGTGGGCAGGGCTAAGGCAGCTAACCATTTGTGACATGGTTACATAAACACTATACTTCATCTTTTTACACAAACTTTTTATATTTAGTATTTGACTTTTTGCTGTGTTTTTTTTTTTTTTTGTATGTGAAAGAATTAAAGGAGACTAACCAGGGGCAATATTTTTCGAACATATCCTGGAAAGTTGGAAGGAGCTTCCATTACTTTACATGCTATTTATAGCTCATTACATTATAAAAGTGTAACGGTCTCCACCGTTTACGATCTTCCATCAACCCAAGACAGCTTATCCGACAAACCATGTAGACACGATCAATTCCATTTCCCAGAATAACGAGACTCTGCTCTGTTCTCTGGTTTCAAAATGTATGAATACTTTTCATGGTACACTCAGCTGGTTATATACAGTACAAGCATGTTACAGTTAATCACAGGGACAATGAAACTCTCCACCCCCCCAACATCACACAATGGGGCTTCAATATACATTTTAGATGGACACTGGCACCGGTCTGACCTAATTAACCTGACCTAATTACTACACCTGAGAGGTCACTTTCCACACCTAATCATCTACAGACTTTTAGACAATTAGTGTCATTAGCATACACAATGAAATATCTTAGAAGCAGACCTAATTAGCACAATGGACACAGAATGCAATCACAGCAAGACACTTTAACATCCCATAATAGGCAGCCAGGCTGTCTACCAATCTAATCTACATCACTAGATTAACACCACCACCGTGTCGCCAAATAAATTGAAGGCTTACCAGAAGCCAAAATAGGAACAGTGCCTGTTTAAGGAGTTCCCTTTGTAGGCTGAAGGCTGGTCTTGTGTGACTAGGAGTACAGGGCGGGGAGTGAGTAGGAAATGCAGCTTGCTCTGGTGTGCTAATGAGTATGGAGGGATCTGACTGTCAGTGCTGAGAGGATCTACAATACACCCCGACATTAGCTGCTCCTCTAATCCCTGAATCAAGGCTTTCCTTTATGCGGTTTCCTATTTTGGCTTCTGGTAAGCCTTCAATTTATTTGGTGACACGGTGGTGGTGTTAATCTAGTCACAATCTAGGACAGCATACATCCTAATTTAAGTTTTGTTTTTTATGTGCTGTTTGGCGTACTTCACTATGTATATTTAAAAAAAATGTTTTGGGCAATCAACTGCTGATGCATCTGGAGCCTCCCACAATCTGTATCCTATTTTATCAACCTGCTGTGGACTCCCAAAGGCCCTGGCTGGGTTATAGCCGCAAGCGTGTTATGCTTGCCTTCTGGTAAGCCTCCACTGTTTATCACACTATCATTCTGGTGTTAGATATACACATGTTTCTTTCCTAGGACTGCCCGTTAAGGACGTTTTCTAATGATTTTTGGTTCACCATCAACACTTTATTGGTTTATGTTTGCCACTTGAGTACACTGGACTTCGGATCCATATAAAGACATTAACTCGCACTTGGTCTAAAACCATTTGTTTATCATTCTTTTTTCTCTACCATTTAAATTTTTTTTTAGCGCAACTCCAATCTTTTCTCCTGCATAATATAGTGTATGTATAACACTTAGTGGTTGCTGCTTGTAGTTATTGTTATTTGTGCATGTTAGCGCGGTAATCTCTTTGCATATAACTCTTTATAGATTATTCACGTAAACTTTTCATTCTCAGTTCGTGATGCAGCAGCCCGTTTGCCAAACGGTGAGGGTACACGTGCTGAAATCTGTGAGCTGCTGAAGGATTCCCAGTTTCTGGCACCTGATGTTACCAGCGCTCAGGTAAGTTATGGTTTATTTATATTGGGCTGGTGGTTTGTGTTTTGGGGTTCCTTGAGGGCTTCAGTGTTAATGTACTACCCAAGCTCACACTGTCCGGGTCATCTAATGTTAGGTTAACACGGTGGTGAGCGGTGCACTGGACCGGCTGCACTATGAAAAGGATCCATGTGTGAAATATGACATTGGACGCAAGCTGTGGATCTACCTCCATCGTGACCGCAGTGAGGAGGAGTTTGGTAAGTCCTCTGTAGATCAACTCTGCTTTTGATCTTTTTCTGCATAGAGTCTTATCCTTTTTGTTCTCTTTTTCTGCAGAGAGGATTCACCAGGCACAGGCAGCGGCAGCCAAAGCCAAGAAAGCTCTGCAACAAAAGCCAAAAACGCCCTCAAAGATCGTACGTTCCTGGTTTCTTTCCTGTTCCCTCTATATTCTGTTCTTCCTACATCTCATCTTTTCCATATTCACTTATTTCGGCACACTGGTGAATGTCAGAGCCATGTTTATGGAGATGGGTCGCTCACTTAATGTTAGAGGAAATCTCTCCAAAGTAAGGGAATTCCCTCTTGTACAGCCACCAAAACAAGTGTCCCCACGAGAATATTTCTTACCTTCTGTTTTAAAGCGGAGTTCCACCCTTAAAACCACTTTCTTTGACCATCCAGCATACTGGCGTCAGCGCCAGTGGCTGTTAGTTTTTTTTTTTAATGTACTTACTTTATAATCATTTAATTTGGGGCGCACCGCGGTGTATGTCGCCGCTATAAGGCTCACGCCTTCCGGAAACAGTCGACTAGCGTTCGGCTCCTTCTCGGCGCCTGCGCACAGACCCAGGAGTGACTGCGCAGGCGCCGTAAATAGCGTCCTAGTTCGGCTTTTTTCGGAGGGCGTGACGCGGCTATATACGGCGCCTGCGCAGTCAGCTTCTGGGTCTGTGCGTAGGTGCCAAGAAGAGCCGAACGCTAGTCGGCTGTTTCCGGAAGGCGTGACGCCTTATAGCGGCGACATACACGGCGGTGTGCCCAAAATTAAATGATCTATTATAAAGTAAGTACATGGATAAAAAAAAAAAAAAATGGATGGGGTGAAAGAAAGTGGTTTTAAGGGTGGAACTCCGCTTTAAGTGACAACACAATTTCAGTCCCGATGACAATGGTTACAAAGACCTCAACAGAAACTTGATGGAGGTTTTAATCCAGGGATCCTCAAACTACAGACCTTCAGCTGTTGCGGAACTACACATCCCATGAGGCATTGTAAAACTCTGACATTCACAGACATGACTAGGCATGATGGGAATTGTAGTTCCTGAACAACTGGAGGACAGTAGTTTGAAGACCCATGTTCTAATCCTTCCTCACTTAATCCACAGCTAAAAAAAAGTCATTAGATATTGTATTTTAGTGTAGGAAAACCATCATAATTGGTTAGGGAGAGCTGAGGAGTTGGGTTTGCTATGTTTTAATAGCGTGGCTGAGGCTGTCTGCTCCCCTTCTGTATGTGGTATGGCCTCTTTGGTACGTACTGAAGGCGTGGGGTCCCTGTCCTGGTATATTGTTTCTTGAGGTTCAATACTTTAAATCTGAACTCATGAATGCCACTATGGGCACCCAATCTTCCCTTCACGGGTTATGATCAGTTCATTGCCATTTTTACTGTTTTTTTTTTTTTTTTTTTTAAATGAGCAGAAACTTCTTTTTTTTAATGGTTCTGATGTCATCAGCTGCAGCTGACATCCCTGAACTGTCCTGGAACAGGGAGGAGGGTCCTACAAGAGGTGCCTTATGTTAAGACTGATTGTTATACATGCACTAATTAGAACAACATGTTTCCTGAATCTTTGGGCATCTAGTGATGTGTATTGGTATTTCTGTGGGCAGTGACAGAGGAATTTATTTTTCCCTCTGCCCCCAGATCTGCCATTTCCCTTCTCATTGGAGTAACCTGCTCATTATGAGTGGTCAGGTGTGCAGACCTGCCTCACAAGCACAACTTCAGTAAGCACTGAATTGATCACCTGGCCTTCAGAAAAAACTCAAGATCCACCTATTCTGAGGGTTAAACAGAAGGAAAAGGGATGCCAAGCACCTTGAGGCAATTTAGTTTGCATTTGTATCGCTATATAAGTTACTCACTCAAAGCTAACTGCAGAAGTGACAATTCTATGAATCGTCCCCTGTTCAATGACTGATAAAGGTCGCAAAATAAAAAAATCGCTGCACAACACCTTGGGGTGGGCTTTGAGAGCTCTTCTGACAATTTAGGTAATGACAGCCATTAGTTTTGGATTTGTGGAATGATTGTTCTTCGTGAAGTTCGGCTTTAAGTCACTGATTCAGAAGTATTATGCATATCAGGGGATTGGACTTCACTGGAACCTTGTATGGTATGGGTAATGTGTTCTATGGGTCAACTATGCTGTGAGTAGGGAGGCACTGAAGCAAGAGACAGACAGGCAAGTGCTATTTGGACAACAGCAAAGGCATTTTCTCTATTTTTGGCAGTTCAGACTTCCTTTTTAATTTTGGTTTATGTGCAGAAATCCGGCAACAAGGAGTTTGCGATGAAGGGCAGCAGCACGCCTGAACCAGCTCAGCTCAACTTCAATGAGTGCAGTATGCCGCCAACACCCGGGACACCCAGCACACCAACTACACCAGCGCTTCCAGCAATGCCAATGTCCCCCACATCTGCTGCAGTCAGTAAGATTCTTCCCAGCAATGTTTCTGAGTCCCCAAAATCCAGTCCGAGGTAAGAAACCCACAGTCGGAGTCCCTTATACCTTATCCAATGTTAAAACAGAATTTAATGGTATTTGTTTCGGTCTGCAGTGTCCTTTTGGTGTCCCCGCCCACCATGCCCCAGCTCAGCACTCTGCTGGCTCCGCCTGTGACAAGTCAAGTGACTACTGTGACCGCGCCTCCTGTCAGGAACACTACGCTCCCCTCCACCCCCTCAATGCCACAAGTACGGATTGTGACGGCTTCTGCTGCTATGCCAGCTGTTGTCCCGCCCGCCATTGTTACCCAGTCTCTTTCTCCCATTGTAACGCACATCAGGATGCCTGTCACAACGACCACTTCTAAAGGAATAACTCAGGTAGGAGCGCAATGCCCTGCTGGCTTGTAATAATGGAATGGGTTAATTATCCCAGCTGGATTATAATTGTTTTTTTCTCTCCCCAGGTGGTGACAATGCCAGTGAAGACGCAGGCAGCTGCCAGCATCCCGCGCCCAGCCATCACAGTAACTGCTCCTGGAACCATTTCTGTGACCGCTCTAACTGCACCTACAGTGGTCACTTCCAAACCAGTGGTCAGTACCCTCTCAAGTTCAACACCCACAATACTGCAGAGCATCACAGGACAGAACATCATCAAACAGGTGATTTATGGTACAAATCTATTCTATAACTTGTATTGTCTGTGTGATGTCAGGAGCTGAGGGCTACACCGTGGATTTCAGGGGGTACAGGAACGCAGTGTGCCATCGGGGGACACTGGGTGATGTCAGGGGTTGTGAGGATAAGATGTGATCTCAGGGGGAGCAAGGAAACTGTGCCAGGGGATGAGGGAGGGGCCTGCAGAGACCCTGTATGATGTCGGGGGGGGGGGGGGGGCTGTGAGGATGCTGTGCTATTGAAGGGGAGGAGGGTGCACAGGTATCTGTGCCCCCTCATCTTGTAGCTGCACATCTGAATAAGAATATAGTTACAAATCTTTAGAATCTTGGGTTTGCTTTATTTGCATTGTCTCGTCTTTTTCCCAAACTTAAAGGGGGTATAGGACTACCTGATATACAGAAGTATTACTGGGCTTGCCACATGACTCGTATCTTGGATTGGCACTTGCATACACATACTAAGGCTTGGGTCGAATTAGAAGGTACATCCTCATCTCCTGTTCTTCCCCTGATCCATTTACCTTGGATTATAGCACGAAAAATCCCACCCATCACTTGCTATCACCCTCTAGTGGGTTCCACCCTAAAAAAATTTAGGACTCTTTGTAAAAGTATACATATCCCTTCCGTATATGGTCCTCTGACTCCTATAAATTTTAACCCGGAGATTTCTTTAGGACAATCGGTTATTAACATTTCTGATTCCGCATGCGTCGGTTCAATTAGAGCGGAAGCCTTTTTCGACAAGTGTGTTCTTCTTACCCTCGATTCTTTTAGGCTTTCTCACCCTAACATAGTTATACATCCTTCTGGATATGAACGGGTTAAACAATTTTTGTGTCGCGCTGGAGCGAGTTCAGTATGGTCCAGAAGCAAATATCCTTTTGATACCTTGTGTCTCCAAGATTCTCCTAAAAAACATTTGATTTCCATAATGTACGTGTCTTTTTCTTTCTCGTACATCACGGGACACAGAGCGGCATATTCATTACTATATGGGTTATATGGAGTACCTTCAGGTGTGGACACTGGCAATCTCAAACAAACAGGAAGTCCCTCCCTATATAACCCCCTCCCCTAGAGGGAGTCCCTCAGTTTTTTCGCCAGTGTCTTAGGTGTTGGTCACGGAATAGCTTTGCTCCACATCCTTGGGATTAAGGGCGGGCTAACCGGATCTGTCCAAGGAGCCTCAGTGCCAAAGTGGACAGTACCCGGGCCCCAAACCGTGGGGTTTTGCCTATAATGCTCCTCTTTGGAGGGCTGGACCCTGGGCCCAGGACTTGGAGTTCGTAAAGACCATAAGTTCCTGTTTGCCAGGGTGCTATATAGGTCCAGGACAGTGGGTACCTTCATAGACCCCAGGGGCCTGAAGGTCTACTACGCTACCCACGGAGATGGGAGAAGATTGGACCGTTTTGCAAAACGTCCTGCGGCATGGAGCAGGTAAGAGGGGAGCCTGCGGGACTTGGTTCGACAGCAGGCTCTCCAGGGGAGATCTTAAGGGGGGTAGCCTGAGTATGCTCTGCATTGGCACCATGGTCACTATGTCTGATGGACAGGATGCCCTGAAATGTTTCCCCCCATCACTTGATCCCCCTACCTATCTTTGTATGTTTGCTAGCTATCTGCTGCTCGCTGGTTGAAGATCTTTTTTAGAAAAAAAAAAAAAAGATCTGTCTCTAGGCTAAAGGGACTCCTTAGGGGCCTGTTTTAGCCTTACCTTGCCGGGATTCAAAATCTGCCGCCTGATGCGTCCTCCAACCTGCATTCCTGGACTCCAGAGTGCGTCTCCTCCTGGGCTCTCCTCCCCCGACAGTCGCGCGCACACGCGCATGCATATAGAAAATTTTCGCGCCGTTCGGGAGGGGGGGGGGGGGGGGGGGCGGGGAGCGTGACTGCAGTGTAGAGTGGGCGTGCCTTCAATTCCTGTTATACACAGCAGGCGCGTTCTTAGCTCAGTTCAGAGCTGAGCTGGAGAGAGAGGACATAGAGCTGGCAGCACAGTGATTCCCGGTGGCGAGAAGGGGTACTACATGCTGGAGTCAGCTCCAATACTTTTTGTTAAGCCAAAATCCCCTTTGCAACAGGTTGAATACTGGCAAACATGTTGGGGGTGGGGCTGTATGTGGTGAATAATATTATAAAAGAAAACATACTGAGCCCCACCGTTTTTGGGGCATTAGTGATCCTATTGTCCCCTAAAACTTATTTTTTTGTACTCCTGGCTATAACAGTCTGTGGTTGTAAGCGGAGTCCTTCGGTTTGGTATTATGGCTTCCAAGGGATCAAAACACAAAAAAAAAAAAGAAAAGGCAAAGACAAAGGGGGTTCCTTCTCTGGGTCTGATTATATGCCAATACTTTCCCCACAGGTTATTCCTATAGGGGTCACCCTGGATAAGCCATTAAGGGGGTCTGGTGCTGAGGCTGGCCCAGGTCGGCCCAACCCTGTGTTATCACAGAGGAGATGCTAGCCGTCACCCTAGGGGGGCTAGAGAAAAAAGGTTAACAGCTATGATCGCTGGCTCTCTTTTTCTGGCAAGAAGCGGACTAGATCCCCATCGCCAAAAGGGACAGAACCTAGAGGATCTACCACTGAAGAATCGTTTTCAGCCTCCCAGGCGGAGAGTCTGTGGGTCCAGTCTTTGACAGACATGGTCCGCTTGGCATTCAATTTGCCATTTCCAGAGCCTCAGGTTCCTGCGGTATCCTCTTTGGGTTCTTTTAAAAGCGCCTTTAAGCAACGCAGCTTTTCCGGTCCATCCTCTGTTAGAGGAATTGGTTCTTCCAGGATTGGGACGACCGGACAGAATTTTTTCTGCCGCCTAAAGCTGACGAGAGGGTAGTCTTTATGCACGTCTGTCAGGAAATATTTGTGCTTGCA
Source organism: Rana kukunoris (assembly GCA_029574335.1). NCBI lineage: Eukaryota > Metazoa > Chordata > Amphibia > Anura > Ranidae > Rana > Rana kukunoris. The sequence goes on from CM056058.1 coordinate 134,331,233, forward strand.
GGCACTCTTTCCCCTGACCAAGTGCTCTTTAAAAGGGGCCCGGATGGCTCAGTTGGTAGAGCATCGGACTTTTGGTCTGAGGGTCCAGGGTTCAGGTCCCGGTTCGGGCACTGCTTTTCAACTACCCGTGAGGTCCTTGAGGCCGCATCTCCCGGAAAGCGCCCGATCTCGTCTGATCTCGGAGGCTAAGCAGGGTAGGGCCTGGTTAGTGCCTGGATGGGAGACCACCTGGAAGGTTTTCTGTTATTTACCCTATGGAAAAGACATTTTTCTAAGAAAGGGGGCGCTCCCAACTGTGGACGCAGCCATCTCATGGGTGAAAAAATCATTAACTGGCCTAAGGGGAAACATACAAATGTTTAAGGTCCCGGTCGATAAACGTTTAGAGACACTTTTTCCAGCATCCCTGGCTACAGCCAGCAGTGGCTGCAATTGGAGTTTTTTCAGGCATTAAGGAACCAGACAAAACAGATGCTTAGACATCCCTGCCCAATAGGCAGAGGAGTTATTGGATATTCCCAGAGCTCTGTGCTTTGCGGTAGAGGCTATAAAAAAAAAAAAACCTCCATCCAGCAGGCGTCTCGTTGTCACTATTTTTAGTGCATATGAGAAGGCTCTTATGGTTGAAGAACTGGGCGGCCGAGCCCCATGTAAAAGACTGCTGGCAGGTTTGCCCTTCCATGGAAAGATCTGGATAAATACATTCAGACTGTTTCAAGTGGCAAAAGTACCCTTTTACCAGTCAAAAGAAGTTCCGGGGTCCTGCGTTTAAAAGGGCAGCTCCCCCCGGTTCCAGGGCCCTCAAATTTCAGGCAGTACGGACCTCCTGCGCGATCAAACTTTTAGCAATGGATCGCAAGGACAGGCCTCTGGGGATCGGTCCCCGACAGAGGGGGTCCGATCATCTGTGGCCGCAGGCTACAGATTAGAATTTCTAAAATTTCCTCCACAAGGAAGGCCTCAATGCGGGCAGCATTGGATCACCTGCTTTACCAGGGCATAATGGTAGAGGTACCAGCCCAAGAACAGGGGCTAGGTTTCTATTCCAATCTGTTTGTCATACCAAGGCTCATCGGCAATGTCAGACCAATTTTGGACCTAAAAGGTTTAAATGCTTACCTAAGGGTTAGCTCTTTCCGGATAGAATCCGTTTGGTCAGCAGCCGCCACACTCCAGAAGGATCTGGCTTCTATAGACATAAAGGATGGTTACCTTCATGTACCAGGTCTTTCAGCCACATCAAATATTTTTGTTTTTACGCTTCGCAGTGATACAGCGTCACTTCCAATTCGTGGCGCCCCCCTTCGGGCTGGCTACGGCCCCCGGGTATTCACGAAGGTCCTAGCTCCTATTCTAGTCAGTCCAAAGGATCCAAGGGATCTCGGTCCTAGCATACCTGGACGACCTCTTAATCATAAGATCACTCGCTTCCTTGGTGGAATGCGTAGTAGCCCTCATGGTTCAGTACCTCGAGAGGTTCGGCTGAGTCCTAAACCGGGGAAAGATCAGCATTTCAACCTACAAAGCAGTTGGAATATCTCGGCACGAGATTAGACACAGAACAGAAGATGGATGTTCCTGCCCCTGGTAAAGGTCGAGGCTATCAAAAGATTGATTCAGTTGGTTCTAAGCAAAAAGAGCCAACTATTCGCCTATGTATGCGATGGCCATGTTCGAGGCAATACCACACGCTTCCACGCTCGTGTCCTACAGGCAGCAATTCTAGCAGCTTGGTTCTGCCCAGTGGTCTGGAAGGCTGGAGAGCGGTCTTGAACAAGTTCACTCGCCAAGGAACTTGGGCAGAGGCGGAGAGGCAGCTGCCCATCAAGGTCTGGGAGTTCTGAGCGGCTCGGCTAGCCCTCCTGGCATAGACACCCAGATTACAGGGGTCCTCGGTGAGAAGTCATTCAGACAAGGCCACAGCGGTGGCATATAGGTGAACCACCAAGGGGGAACCAAGAGTCAAGCCACTCAGAATGAGAGGAGCTTGGTTTTTCGGTGGGCAGAGGTTTATGTACCCTGCATATCGGCGACATTCATTCCCGAGGTGGACAACCTGCAGGCGTACTTCCTAAGTCGCCAAACCCTGTCGCCGGGGGAGTGGTCTCTGCATCCACAAGTTTGTTTCAGACAATCTGCCAGAAGTGGGGAGTGCCAGACGTGGAGGTCATGGCATCAGGATTCAACAAGAAGCTAGACAGGTTCATGTCTCGAACGAGGGACCCTATGGCCTGCGGAACCGATGTGTTGGTTTGCCCTTGGCATCAATCATAACTTCTATATGCATTTCCCCCACTGCAGTTACTACCCCGCCTGTGGCGCAGGATCATAGCACAGGCCGGTTATCCTGGTAGCCCCAGCTTGGTACCGGAGGGCATGGTACTCACTAGTCCTGAAATTGGCAGCGGAAGGCCCTTGGACTCTTCCTCTAGGGCCAGACCTACTCTCACAAGGCCCGATCCTCCACCCTGCATTACGGCGTCTAAATTTGACGGCCTGGCGGCTGAATCCCTGATTCTCAGGGGTAAAGGTCTGTCTAGGCAGGTAATCCCTACCCTCATTAAGGCTAGGAAGCCGGCCTCCAGCGTAATTTTGTTACAGGGTTTGGAGGGCCTACGTAGGCTGGTGTGAGGCTAAGAGATAGGTTTCCCGCAAGTATACCATTGATAGAGTATTAAGTTTTCTCCAGCTAGGAGTGGATAAAGGCCTGGCATTAAGCACGATCTAGGGACAGATTTCAGCCTTATCAGTGTGGTTTCAGAGGCCGCTGGCCGCCCACTCGCTGGTTAAGATCTTCGTACAGGGAGTCTTACGTGTTAATCCTCCAGTCAAATCACCACTTTATCCATGGGACTTAAATCTTGTTCTGTCAACTCTACAGAAACAACCCCTTGAGCCGTTGGCTGAGGTACCTTTGGTTTTACTGACTGGAAAGTCGGTATTTCTGATCACCATAGTTTCGGCCAGGAGAGTATCGGAATTGGCAGCCTTATCTTATAAGGAACCATATCTCATTTTTCATAAGGATAGGGCGGGGTTCCGTCCTCATTCTTCCTTTCTACCAAAGGTTATAGCCAGTTTCCACCTGAACCAGGATGTGGTACTTCCATCCTTCTTCCAAAACCCACCTCTAGAAAGGAGGGGTTGCTGCATACGTTGGATATTGTCAGGGCCATAAAGGCCTATCTTAAAGCTACAGAGAAGGTTCGGAAAACAGATGTGTTGTTCGTTTTACCGGAAGGGCCCAAGATGGGTCAGGCAGCTGCTTGATCCACCATCGCAAGATGGATTAAACAATTAATCGTTCAGGCCTGCGGTTTGAAGAGGTTGCCTCCTCCTTTGTCGGCAAAGGCCCATTCTACCAGGGCCATGGGCACCTCCTGGGCAGCACATCATCAGATCTCTATGGCTCGAAGATGCAAGGCAGCAACGTGGTCGTCAGTCCACATGTTTACAAAATTTTATCAATTGGACGTAAGAAGGAATGCGGATACAGCCTTTGGCAGTCAGTACTACAGGCCGCGATTCAAGCTCCTCAGGATCTGAGGGGGCTCCCTTGATTTGATTTGAGATTTACATTTCTTGTTTAAGTTGGATTTACTAGTATTTGAGTATACCTCTAAATTAAATCCTTCTTTGGAAGATGTCTCCCTCCCTCATTAAAGCATTGCTTTCGGACATCCCATATAGTAATGAATATGCCGCTCTGTGTCCCGTGATGTACGAGAAAGAAAAAGGGATTTTTAAATACAGCTTACCTGTAAAATCCTTTTCTTGGAGTACATCACGGGACACTGAGCTCCCACCCCTCTTTTTGGGAACATTTTGGGAGGCATACTGCTTGCTACAAAACTGAGGGACTCCCTCTAGGGGAGGGGGTTATATAGGGAGGGACTTCCTGTTTGTTTGAGATTGCCAGTGTCCACACCTGAAGGTACTCCATATAACCCATATAGTAATGAATATGCCGCTCTGTGTCCCGTGATGTACTCCAAGAAAAAGAATTTTACAGGTAAGCTGTATTTAAAAATCCCTTTTTTTCACATCATATGACGTCAAAAACGACGTAACAAATCTCAAATGGGAAAGTGATCTGGACATCTCCCTCTCTGATGAATGGGAACATGTTTTTCAGCATATCCATAAGGGTTCCCTGAATGTATTGACCCAGGAAAACAATTACAAATTGTACTCTAGATGGTATAGGACTCCTGCCATCATTCATAAATATAATGTAAACATTTCACTATTATGTTGGCGCTGCAACCGTGATCGGAGCACACTCCTACACATTTGGTGGGAGTGTGATCTGATCAAACCCTTCTGGAAGGAAGTCCACCGACTGATTTCTCACATTACGTCATATACCCCTGACTTCACGGCTGCTCAATATTTGCTGCACCACTCCTCGCTTCCTCAATACATTTATAAAAAGTCATTGATGTTTTACCTGATCAATGCCGCCAAACTATGTATACCTATTAGATGGACACAGTCTTCACCTCCTACCATTTCGGATTGGTTTACTAAAATTGGGTACATGGCCGATATGGAAGAGCATATTTCTCAATCCAAAGACTCACGTAAGGCCTTTTATGATAAATGGGCATGTTGGATATGTTTCAAAAGCTCCGCTGAATTTCATTCATTAAGGATAGCTTCTTTATAAATGGTTTTATGTCACCTTCTCCACACTCTCCTTTTACAATCTCAATAGAAGGTTATTACCTAATGAAATGCATGCATTTTCCCTCTCGTATGGAAATTCCCCTCTTTTCTCCCCCTTCTTTTTTTTTTTTTTTCTCTTTCCCCCCTCCTCCATTATCCCCCTTTTTTCACCCCCATCTCCTTACATTTGTCCTATATAGACTTCCTAAATATCTGCTTATTGCTTAAATTTGCCTTTTTGAAGTCTGTTTTATATGATGTGCATATTCAACTATTTGTACATGTATTGTATTCTGTGTTTATTTATGAAAATTCTCAATAAAATATTTGAAACAAGAAAATGATACAAGGGTAGGTAATTTTCTGTATGTGCAACAAAGACTTACTAGACTTATACTAAACTTTGGCATGTTCATCCATTTTATACCCTCCAATCTATTCACAGTAACAAATACATTTTGGCTGCGGTTGGTCCTTAAGCTTTAGATAAGTGGAAGATACCGCGCTGTCACATAAAACATAAGTAAGCAGCCCGCACAGCAAGAGACAATTGCAAGTGAAAATAACGAGAACAGTCATAATGAGAACAGTGGTGTAGTGAGTAGCACTCTTGCCTAGCAGTAAAAAGGGTCGCTGGTTCGAATCCCAACCACGACACTACCTGCCTGGAGTTTGGATGTTCTCCCTGTGCCTGCGTGGGTTTCCTCCGGGTACTCTGGTTTCCTCCCACACTCCAAAGACATGCTGGTAGGCCAATTGGCTTCTGTCTAAAATTGGCCCTAGTATATAAATGTGAGTTGGGGACCTTGGATTGTAAGCTCCTTGAGGGTAGGGCCCGATGTGAATGTATATGTAAAGCGGTGCGTAAATTGACAGTGCTATATAAGTACCTAAAATAATAATAATGAGCGAGACCATATATGGTATATAAAAAAAATTACGTTCTACACTCTGAATGACATGCGTGCAAACAAATGAAATAAACTAAATATAGTCCACAACATGATGGAAAAAAATGATCTAATCCATGGATGGAAAGTCCATGGTATGTTAGTCCAGGTAAGTGAATGACCACCTTGAAACATCAATAAAAAAACAAGTGTGGAAAGAAGATAATGGGAGAAGCCACCACCAACATAAGGAAGGCTTACCAGAGCTATTGGACTAAAACAAGGCATATGCCCAGTCAGTCGTCAAAGCTTATGGTGACAGCACACCGGTAGACAGGGACATACACGTCTGCAGTTGTAGGCACAGGCAGATGGTGCTGTCACCATAAGCTTTGACTACTCGTTGGGCATATTCCTTGTTGCGTCCAATAGCTCTGGTAAGCCTTCCTTATGTTGGTGGTGGCTTCTCCCATTATCTTCTTTCCACACTTGTTTTTCTATTGATGTTTCGAGGTGATCATTCGCTTACCTGGACTAACATACCACAGTTTCCATCCATGGATTAGATTTTCTTCATCACGTTGTGGACTATATTCAGTTTATTCATTTCATTTGTTTGCACGTATGTCATTCAGAGTGTATAATGTCATTTTTTTTATATACCGTATATGGTCTCGCTCATTATTATTATTTAGGTACTTGTATAGCACTGTCCCTCAGATGACTCCCAGCATAGAAGGAAAACTCAGAGGGAGGTTGGTCGAATCTTTCCCATATGCTCACTGGATGCAACCAAAAATGAAACAAAAGTTCCACGTAGTGTGAATCCGCATTACAAAGAATATTTATTAAAATTGAGGAAGTAAAAAAGCGCTTGTAAAATAGACCGAAGAGTTAACGCAATGGCATCAGCAGGCTCAGGTGCTTTTTTACCTGCTAAGATGTGAGTGTTCCTCAATTTTTAATATTCTTTATAGTGCGGATTCACACTATGTGGAACATTTGTTTAATTTCTGGTTGCATTCTTTGAGCATATGGGAAGGATTCGACCTTAAGTTCAATATCTCTGGTAAGTCTTTCTTTATGTTGGTGGTGGCGGCTTCTCCCATTTATCTTCTTTCCACACCTGTCCTATTGATGTTTCAAGGTGGTCATTCACTTACCTGGACTAACATGCCACAGTTTCTATCTGTGGATTATATGCATTTTTCATCACGTTGTGGACTATATTTAGTTTATTTCATTTGTTTGCATGTGTGTCATTCAGAGTGTTTAAAGTCATTCTTATTTTTATTTCTTTTTTGTACCATATACGGTCTCACTCATTATGACCGTTCTCAATTAGCGCTGCACATATATATCTGTTAACTTCAGCTTTGGATCTCCTGTGGTGTTTGTGAACCATCTGACCAGTCTCTCTCTTCTCTCTGCCAGGTTGCAATATCTGGACAGCTTGGTGTTAAGGCCCAGCCTGCACTTCCAACCACCAATCTGCGCATACAGGGTAAGGACGTTCTGCGGCTTCCTCCTTCTTCCATCACCACAGATTCTAAGGGTCAGACTATACTGCGCATCACACCTGACATGATGGCGACGTTGGCCAAATCCCAGGTCACAGCTGTGAAGCTCTCCCAGGAACTTTTCTCGGCTGCACCACCCAGCAGCTCCAGCAAAGGGCTTTTACATATGACGTCCAACCCGTCATCCCCTTCTCCTCCGATACCTACAGCCATCAAGGTGGCACCTGAATTGAAGACGGCAGAGCATGGTGGTCCTGGGTTTAGACTGATGCCCGCTCTGGGTGTTTCTGTAGCAGACTCGAAAATGAAAACCACAACTAGTGCAGAGACAAAGCCAGCCACAACTATACGGATTGTGCAGGGACTGGGCGTTGTGCCGCCTAAGGTGGCCACTACACAGAGTATTACAGTGACTGCCAAACCTGTAGCCATGGCATCTTCTGCCCTGGTCAACCCTGTTCATGCGGCCTCAACCATCAGCCTTTCACCCATCACCAACACTGGCACAAAACAAGTAGGAGCAGCAATAGCCACTGTACGGCAGATTCCGGTGACAGCAGCTCAGCAGGTGAGATGTTTGTGTGCGTTTGTACGGACAGAGACCTCCGATGGGGCCTGGAGTTGAGTATGTCAATAAGCAGACCTCTCTGATGGAGCCTACAGCCGTGTGTATGAACTGGGACCTCTTATGGGACCCAGAGCTGTATGTGTGTATGAACAGAGACCTCTGATGGGACTCGAAGGTGTGTGCATGAACGGAGACCTCTGACGGGACCCCAGAGCTGTATGTGTGTATGAACGGAGACCTCTGATGGGACCCGGACCTGTGTGTGTGTGAACTAGGAGTGCAACAGATCAAAAAACTCACGGTTCGGATCGTTCCTCGGATCAGGAGTCACAGATTGGATCGTTTTTCGGATCAGCAAAAGAAATAAAAATTTCCCCCACTGTAATATCAACATCCCCCCCCCCCACTGCAGTGGCATCACTCGGTGCAAAAAAAAAATAATAAAAATGGTGTCAACCACCTCCCTCCCTCAGTACAGACACCCCACATAGTGCAGACCTCAGACGGTAACCCCCCCACATAGTGCAGACCTCAGACAGCGGCGTGTGTGTTTCTCTCGAGCATGGGCTCCTCCTCCTCTGTGTGTGTGAACAGAGAGGAGGGACGCCGCCGTGTGTACCAAGATGGCTGCCGCTCCGGAGCTAGGCCGAAGCCGGGGACTTTCCTAGGCTGATGCTCCGGAGCGCTCTGCGGATCGCTGGATGTGCCGATCCGAACGGGGTGACCCGTTCGGATCACAGATCGGTGACGATCCGTTGCACCCCCAGTATGAACGGAGACCTCTGATGGGACCCTGAGCTGTATGTGTGTATGAACGGAGTGATGGGACCCGGAGCTGTGTGTATGAACGGAGACCTCTGATGGGACCCGGAGCTGTATGTGTATATGAACGGAGTGATGGGACCCGGAGCTGTGTGTATGAACGGAGACCTCTGATGGGACCCTGAGCTGTATGTGTGTATGAACGGAGTGATGGGACCCGGAGCTGTGTGTATGAACGGAGACCTCTGATGGGACCCTGAGCTGTATGTGTGTATGAACGGAGTGATGGGACCCGGAGCTGTGTGTATGAACGGAGACCTCTGATGGGACCCGGAGCTGTATGTGTATATGAACGGAGTGATGGGACCCAGAGCTGAAAATATAAATAAGGTCTGGAGACTTCCATAAATTTTATTGTCCTCCTCAAAGCGTATAATAAAAATTAAATCTGAACAGAAGGGAAACTGCTAAATAAAAATATGGTGACGATTTTTAATATGGCAAAGGATTTCTATTTGTCCAACCCTGAGATACAACAGCATAGCAGTCACTGTTTTGTGAACTGACTTTTTCCTTTGTTTTGTGGGACAGCTTGGTCACCTTTCCCCAGCCTGTGAGGCAGTTGTACGAGATTTTTGCAGTTTCTCTTCTCTCGCCTCCAATTTTCCTTTTTTGGCGTGCCGAAGAGCCAGATTGGCACTTAGTACGGATCCCCCCCCCCCACTTGTTGTACTGTACATGAGATTACTGGAGGTAATATGAAGTGATATTCATGCACTTTATATTTGCATTTAAAAAAATAGTATTATGCGTTAAAACTGAACTCCAGTTTTAACCCATAAAATATACACGATAACCCATGTACAAATCCCATAACCCATGTACAAATAAATACAGCTCTGAAATCATTAATACAGCAATAATTTTTGATTTTTTAAATGCAAGCATTGTAAATATTTGAATAAGTCCTTGTGCTGCAGAGCTCAAATTGGAAGTGGGTGAAGCAGCACAAGGAACCAATTAGTTGTGCCGCAGCATTCCTGTGTGAACAAGGAGCATTCTGTTAAGAGGAGAGACGCTAATAAGTATGCTGCCTTTCCTTTACTGTCCAATAATGGGCAATATTACCTTTTTAGTCACCGTATTTATCGGCAGATAACACGCACAGGCATATAAAGCACACCTTCATTTTAAAAGGGAAGTTTCAGGATTTTTTTTTTTTTTAAATAAAGAACTTTGAAGCAAAATAAGGGTCAGTGCCCATCTGCAGCCTCGCCATTGCCCATCAATGCAGCCTGATCAATGAGTCAGATTACTGCTGACTCAGAGGGGACAGGGAGGGGGACGGGATGAGCGCCGTCAGATTACAACATACATCGAGAATCTCCTGTCCACTCGGCAGCCTTTTTTATACAAAGTCCCGCCTCTTGGACCGGTTTCTATGATAGACAGAACATTGGTCCAATGCCGGCCCAAGAGACGGGACTTCCTATTACAGAGGAGACGGGAGATTCTCGCTGTATGTAATCTGACGGCGCTCGTCCCGCCCCCCTCCCTGTTCTCTCCAAGGCAGCCCAAATTAGAGTATCGCCGTATAACACGCACACGCTATTTGCAACCAATTTGCAGTGTAAAAAAGGGTGTTATACGCCAATAAATACAGTATATAACTGTCTAGCCCAGACCAGGAAAGAATTCTGTTATGGAACCTGCGGTACTAAAAGCATAATCACCACCTTTCTTTTTTTCTTTTTTTTTTTAAGCTGTAGCTTGCGGTGGGAGTAGTAATTCAGTGGGGGTTGGAGTATGTTCTGCAACCTTTTTAATAATAACCTTTCTCTACGTCTCCTTCCCAGGGCAAAGTTCCGGCTCGAATCACCGTGCCACTGTCAGTCCTCGGTCAGCAGATGAAGGGGAAGAACGTTATGGCTCCCATCATCAAAGGAAACCTGGGAGCCAAGTAAGTACCTTCACCATTACCCATATGGGAGCCACTCTGTGGTCCTTCAAGGCGTTGTAAAGGTACAATTTTATTTTTATTTTCTCCTAAATAGCTTCCTTCACCTTTGTGCAGTCCTCCTTCACTTACCTCATCCTTCCATTTTGCTTTTAACTGTCCTTATTTCTTCTGGGAAATCCTCACTTCCTGTTCTTCTGTCTGTAACTCCACATAGTAATGTGAGGCTTTCTCCCTGGTGTGTAGTGTCGTGCTCGCCCCCTCCCTTGGACTACAGGAGAGTCAGGATGCCCACTAAGGCTGCATTCACACCTAGGCGTAGGCGGTATGCGGCGTATTGCGGCAACATGAAATAGGCGTTTTTGTCCCCGCGATTTGCGGCGACAAAACGCACCTTGTTTTTTGCTGGAGGGGTGATTTTTACTTTGTCGGCTATGCCCGAACGCCGAAGACGCCTGAAAAAAAGGGTCCGGGACTTGTTTCAAGCTTCAGGTGTTCGGCGTAGAGATGTGAACCATCTCCATAGCCGACAATGTAAATTCGCCCCTCCAGCGTATTTCAGCCTGCTACAGCGTCGGGCAACAAAACGCCTAGGTGTGAATGCAGCCTAACACACAGCTCCTTTCCCCATCTGCAGCGTAGAGAGCGTTCTGACTCTCCTGTAGTCCAAGGGAGGGGGCGAGCATGACACTTCACACCAGGGAGAAAGGCTCCCATTACTGTGTGTAGTTACAGATAGAAGAACAGGAAGTGAGGATTTCTCAGAAGGAAGGTAAGTGAAGGAGGACTGCACTAAGGTAAAGGAAGCTATTTAGGAAAAAAAATTGTACCTTTACAACCCCTTTAAATCAGAATTTGTCTGAGGTTATTGTAGTCGTTTTTAGTGCACTTGCGACAAACGATTGTGTACTGTCCGTACTATTTTTTTTATTTTTTTTTATATGCACTAACATACAATTTTTTCAGGATAAACTTTTGGGATGTGTCCCCTTCATCAGGGCCCAAGCAGTACTGCTTCGGGTACACCCCCCCGAAAGCTTGTCCTGAAAAATTGTATGTGTGTGCCGGTTCACATTGATGCAAATTTGATGCGTTTTATTAAAAGCCTACATTCGCATTTCATCCAAAAACAGAATCGGGGTTGATTTACTAAAGCCAAATCCACTGTGCACTGCAGTGAAGTGCAGTCACTGTAGATCTGAGGGAAAGATCTGAAATGAGGGGAAGCTCTGCTGATTTCTATCATCCAATCATGTACAAGCAAAAAAATGCTGTTTTATTTTTTTTGCATGTCCTCCTCCGATCTACAGTCAGTGCACTTCCAAGTGTAGTGCAAAGTGGATTTGCCTTTAGTAAATAAACCCCATTGTGTTCTGTGACGGTCGTTCACATCTATGCGTTGCATAGAATGCATTAAGATAAAAAACCTTCTGACTTTACAACCACTTTAATGTCCTGAGTTTTGGACCCATCTGTGTGTTTTAGCTAAAGCAGAGTTGGAAAGCACACATAGTAAGTGCTGGGGACTGTATCTCTATTTATATTAATAAGAGGGTTTTCCCGGCATCTGAAGTGATCATACTAATTGCCCCTCAAGATCCCCCCCCCCCCCTAATATCAGTTAAGTACACACTTCAAGCCCTGATTAAGGGAGGACCCCTGGAAACTCATTTACTTTTTATGATACAAAAGTCCGAATAGAATTTAAATCTGGACTTTACATTCTGATTCTAATGCCGCGTACACACGATAATTTTTCGGGTTGTAAAAAAACGTTTTTCAGGCTCTAGAAAACAACTTTTTTTCAACTTGATCATTAAAACGGCCTTGCGCACACACGATCGTGAAAAATAAATGCTCTAGCAAAGCGTGGTGAAGTACAAGCCCCCTTGGGGCTGCTTTAGCTGATTTCTTGTTAGTAAAAGACAATTTGCGCTTTTCTGTCTGTTACAGCGTGATGAATGTGCTATCTCCATTACGAACGGTAGTTTTACCAGAACGAGCGCTCCCGTCTTATAACTTGCTTCTGAGCATGCGTGGATTTTTCACGTCGTTAAAGCCTACACACGACCATTTTTTACAACCCGAAAAACATGTTCGAAAAAAATTTTTGCCCGTTTTTCAGAACCCGAAAAATGCTCTGAAGCCAACGTTTTTAATGACATTGTAAAAAAACTTCATTTTTTTTACAACCCGAAAAACGATCGTGTGCACGCGGCATAACACTTTTTTCTCCTTGCACACCCAGCCTTTTACTGTGTCCGTGTGCCAGGGAGATTCACCCTCTGTCCTGGTCGCCTTTGTCACTGAGAAAATTGCAGGAATATCCAAAACTTCCATTGGGGGTGTCTGTTTTGGTGAGAACTAGAATGTTCTCTTCTATTCTGTTGTGTGTCTGAGGGACAGGAAGTGAAGGGAAATCTCCCTACAGAGGCACAAACTGCAAAGACTAAAATTACAGGATTTTAACCCTTCTATATACTATCCAAAGAAAAATGTTGGCTTTAGATTTACTTCGAGCAAGCAGTTTGGTTGTTGTGGGAATGGTTTCACGTCTATTATAATTTGTATAGTTCTACCACATGGATGGTGCCACAGAACACTGAATGTGTTTTTTGTTTTCTTGACACGTTTCTTTTCCTCTTTTCAGTATAAGCGGTTTGGGACGTAATATTATTCTGACAACCGTGCCAGCAGGGACCAAACTCATCGCAGGAAACAAACCCGTCAGCTTCCTGACCGCACAGCAACTGCAGCAACTCCAACAGCAGGGCCAGGCCACACAGGTATGAGGGGAGGAGCCTAAAGAGGAGGTAACTGTTAGGAGCCACTCACAAAGGACAGGTCACAGGCAACCAGCCAGTCCAAAGATTGTCGGCTTCCATCACTATAGCAAATAGTAAGCTCAAGAATGGACGAGGCCAGGCTATCGGTCAGCAGCACTGGTAGAAATTTGCATATCCGTGCAATGAACAGTACAGCTAAGCAGTCTTATAGTCCCAGGTTTTGTGATACATTGAGCACTTCAGGAATACTTTACCCTTCCAGAGCTGTTTTTGCATTTTTTTGGGCACATTTAGAACATTATTTTAGCCCTGAAGATTGCATAAAACCCCCAACGTATTAAATATCTTTTAAAAGCAGACACCCTACAGCAGGGCTTGACAAATTTACCCTGAAACTAGGCGCCAGCTAAAAAAGTTAGGAGATTTGACTCTGCGACAAACCCACTCGGAGGAACAGTCAGATTTAAAATTTGGGTCATATATTGTCCTTGTGGAGAAGGCTGCACATAGAGACCGGTGGTGGCAATTGGCGGGTGGTGGCACGTTTGGGGGGGGGGCGCCAGGGCACAATTTCTAGTCGCAACGGCGACCTGGCTTCTGGGATTTGTCGAGCCCTGCCCTAGAGAATAAAATGATGGTAGTTAAAAAAAATGATGTTGCACAATATTGCCACAAAGGTCTAGGGCAGCATTTAACAACCAGGGTGTCTTGAGGTTTCTTTAGGCGTGCCTTAGCAAAAGACCTGAAAATTTCCCCAAAATTGTATATAAGCCGGTGGGTGGGTGGAGAAAACCTGCCATTTAGTCACAGGTTTGCATTGTACACCATTATAACCTTCTAGCTGCCAACATCCTAATGACCAATGGCATGAGTTGGATGTCTGTTGTCTACATATCATCCTTGTTGGACCTTCCCTTGCCTCTCTCTATTAGCGTTGGTCTCATTAGCTAAGTGATGGAGAAAAAACTGAGAGAAGAGAAAACTTGGAATACTAGTCGGTACCAGTTTATAAAAGTGTGTTTGCTTTGGTAGAATAAATCACCTTTAATCACTTAAAGACCACCCGCCGCAGGAATATGTCGCTAATTTGAAGAGCAATACTGTTGTTATGGTAGCAGATGACTACATAACCCCGGTATCCTCTTCTTCAGTGGGCGGTCCGCTTCAAGATAAAAGTGGTCTCTGCAGCGCATTTGGCCTGCAAAATAACTTTTATCGGAGGTGGGAGAGGTCCCCCCTCCCACCGGTCTCTGATGCCCTCCGCCGCTTACTGGCGCCAGAGGCGATGTGGTCCTGTCCCTGGCTTGGCATGGAGATGAGTGAGGGGAAGATGGTCCCCACCCATCTCCGTATCTTTGCAGAGCAGAAGCAACGTCAAAACTTCACTTCCGCCCATAGCTCTTAAAGGGACATTTTATTTTATTTTTAAATTACATTTTTTTTTTAATTATTATTATTGCATTTTCATCTAAATAGGAGATCTGAGGGCTTTTTGACCCCAGATCTCATATTTAAGAGGACCCGTTATGCTTGATTCTATTACAAGGGATGTTTACATTCCTTGTAAAGGGAATAAAAGTGACCAAAAATGTTCTTTTAAAATAGAGTGAGAGCAATAATTCTAGCCCTAGACCTCCTCTGTAACTCAAAACATGCAACCTGTAGAATTTTTTGAACATCGCCTATGGAGATTGTTAAGGGTAAAAGTTTGTTGCCATTTCACGAGCGGGCGCAACTTTGAAGCGTGACGTGTTGGGTATCAATTTACTCAGCGTAACATTGTCTTTCATATAAAAAGAAATGGGCTAAATTTTTACTGTTTTATTTTTTTTAATTCAAAAACGTCCCCCCCCCCAAAAAAAAGTGCACTTGTAATAAGACCCTGTCATAAAAGCTGATCATTGATATTTGAAAATGAATGTAAAGACCGCGTGGCTTCTATTGGTAATACAGGCAGATTATTAGGGATGTCAGCTGTATAAAACACAAGTTGCTGCATTGTATGTCATAACTAACACTTCAGTGTAATGAAAAACTTCCTTTATCCCTACTAGGTGCGAATACAGACGGTCCCAGCCTCCCACTTACACGCTGCGACCACCTCCCCGACAACCTCCAAGACCATGTCCACAGTTGTAGTTACAACAAATCCTCCCAGTAAACCAGCAATGGACCCTCAGCGACCTTTGAACTCCTAAGTTTAATTATGATGAAGTGAGATTCGGGGCTCCCTGTATGTAAGGACTTCCTCTGCAAGTAGCTGTGTTTTTATTATGACACATCTATGCCAGCCAATGGCAGCCCTGGGAACGATTTCCAAGCCGGCCAAAGCAACTATGGAAGACAGGAGCGGTATTAGTTGTGCACTAGTTGTCTATTGTCTATAAATGGTTGCTAATGCGCACAACTGATTTCTCGAAGACGGACACAATTTGCGTTCTGATCCTTAAAATTTTTTATGCTGATAAGGCAAATGATAAAGTAATTAATATATATGTATTTGCCTTTTGCTTCTGAATGTTAAATATATTTAAGACTGATAAAAAAAAGTGCTGCATTTCTGTTTCATTGTGGATATCGGACCTGCATTGCATTGCATGTCATCTGGAGGTCACTTTATTCCCCTCTTCTTGGAATGCTGCCTGAGACCTAATTTTCCCTGTATTGCCTGTTAAACAGCTGTAAGACAGTGGCGGGTACTCATACGGATCACAGGGTCGTCGCCTCCCTAATCCATTTGCCCGGCCCCTAACCTACCTGCAGGGCGCCAGGCGCATGAATTTCTGTGTGTGTGTGTGTTGTTGTTGTTGTTGTGTTTGTGTTGTTGTTGTGTTTTTTGTTTGTTTTTTTTAAGCACATGATTAGAGCCTGAGGCTCTAATTGTTTTCAAAAAGGGTGGGCTCAGGGGCAGAGCAGTTGTAATATTCCCTAATGTCTTCCTTTTTTCTCCTCCCTGCCAAACAGGAAGCGGGAGACCCGATTGGTTGGGAGTCCTAAGTCCTGATTGACCGGGAGGAGACGCAAGTTTGGGAAGGGAAGCAGCAGATTCACGAATGACAAAAGGGAATGTCTTTCTTGTCCATGGAAATCTTAAACCTTAGGGTTATACTGCCCCCTACAGGAGTATTGGATACTGGCAGACATTAAAAAAAAAACTCTAGAGCAACCCAGCTTTATTTCTGCTTGTTGTAAATATCTTTTTATTTTTTTGTAGCTACTTTATTTTTCAAGATTTATCTTCATCCATTGCTGCTGGTGGTTTTATCCAGTGACTCACACCTATCCTATGTGGTTGTCCTTAGTCCGGCCTTTGAACTGTAGGCAGGTGAATTGGACAAATGCGGCATCACTGGGCTCCAGAGCACTCCTCCAGGTTCAGAGCCACTGGGATTGCCTCTGCGTTTGCCCTGTTTTGTACTCTTGCTTTTGTTTTTGGACACCATGTTTCCTCATTTCCCACTGGCTTTGCTGTGGAATAGGTTAACGCTGTGAGCTATAGAACTGATGGCATACCATTAGCTGGTATAGCTGCTAGAAGTAATCCCTGTCTTCTCCCGGTGGAGGCGGCTTCTCCCGCCAGGAGAAGACAATTGCCGATTCCCCTGTTAACACAGTCTTAAAGGGGTTGTAAAGGAAAAAGTGTTTTCACCTTCATGCATTAAGGTGAAAACTTCCGAACATACCGGTCCCCCGTTTTACTTACCTGACCCCACGAAAGTCCCGTGCTTGGCCCCGACATCCTCAAAATGAATGTGTGTAGTTCGTGCAGGTAGGACCAGAGACAGCTGCCGAGGGACCCCAGAAAACGTGGTTCGGGGCCACTCTGTGCAAAACAAGCTGCACAGTGGAGGTAAGTATGACATGTTTGTTATTTAAAAAAAATAATAATAATTTGTTTACAACTCCTATAAGTCTTTTGCAGACTTTACTCAAGGCACTGTAGCTGTGTTGCTTATCGTATTATTCAGATCATTGCAAAAATAACTGGTCATTTCAGGTTTCTTCTTTTTTTCAAAAGTTTCTAAAACTGCAAATTTACTATGGCGTTTTGCATCCATACATGTTGAAGGACCCATACAAGCAGTAGATTATATAATGAGTTTGTAACACACATTTGCACCAGGAACGGGGACGTGGTATAGTAAAACCTTGGTTTTCAAGCATAATTTGTTCCAGAAACATGCTTGTAATCCAAAGCACTTGTATGCGGTTGGCGAAGAACCACTTGGCCTTCAGAAGAAAGATCAAAACCCATCTCATTTGAGTTTCAAAGGAGAAATGGACAAACAAGGGCCCAGAGGCGATTCAGTTCGCATGTGCCGCGCTTAATAAGTTTTTCACTCACTCATATCAAAACATTTTTTTACAGAGTATAAAAGAGACGAGAGGCACCTCTAATGCTGCGTACACACGGTCGTTTTTTGCGATGGAAAAAAAACGAAGTTTTTGAAACGTCACTTTTCAAAGACAATTTTGCCTACACACCATCGTTTTTTCACAAAAAGCAAGGTTACGTTCACCACTCTTTTCCATTGAAGCTCGCTTCATAACTAGCTTCTGGGCATGCGCGGGTTGAAAAACGTCGTTTTGAACGACGTTTTTGCTACACACGGTGACTTTTTGTGAAACAAAAAACGACGTTTTGAAAAACGACACAAAAAATTCAAGCATGTTGGAATTTTTTTTTTGTCGTTTTTTTGAAGACAAAAAACGACGTTTTGCCCACACACCATCAATTTAAATGACGTTTTAAAAAACGTCGTTTTTTTTCATCGCAAAAAACGACCGTGTGTACGCGGCATTAGTGTAGCAATAAGTTACTAAATGTTGTACCTTCATGAAATTTAACAATATTGCTACACTTAGACTCCTCTCTTCTTTTTTATACTCGGTTGTGACATGACGCTACTCTTATATCAAGACATCGCTTGTATATTAAGTAAAAATGTATTAAAATGTTGCTTGTCTTGCAAAACGCTCTCAAACCAAGGTTTTACTGTTTCTGATCTGCGGACGTTGCATTGCACCGTGAGTAATGGATACATATGGAAAGGTCATGTGATATCTGCAGCGTCAGTTTGTAAAGTGTTTTCTTTCTCACTTCTAATTAAAGCTTGTAAAGTCCCCCCTGAACTGCAGGAAAGCATTTTACACCTCGGCCATGATATAAATCTTTCCATACCTTGATAAACCCTCACCGGGTGAAGGCTGGAGGTGTTTCTGCTGTACGCAGACTGGGAACCTTAATGGTGCCATTCCAAGTCTGCAGTAAACTTTCCAAATTAGCTCCAAATGGTGTTTGATTTGTGCAGAATGTAAGCAAACATGGCCGCCTGCCAGCGACGCTAATGAACAAACGCTTGTTTTGTTTGTTTTACACGTAACTGTTCTGTCATTGAGCCGTTTGACGAGGGATTAAATAGACTCTGCAGTTTCTCTATTGAGCTCCCAGTCTCATTAATTTACTTACTTGGTGCTAATGTAGCAGTAAAATAATTCCCTGCGAGAATTCAACAGCCAAATGGGGGTGTGACATTGCAACCCAAAAGTGTAATTGTCCTGCAATCTGCCTGACCTCGGCCAAGAATTCAGGTCCAATTCTCAATGCTAGACTTTTATAATGTGCAGTATAATGGGAAACAGAGACATAAATATTTATTCCACCGAGTTATATCAACATTAATAAATGCCTCACTTGAAGTGAATGTAACAATGTCATAATGTAGAGTATAAGATTTCCTATCATCACCACACCTAGCAACTGCACTTTTCATCTGAGTCCATCTGACCATCCCCCACAGCTAACTACCCCTTGTTCCACTTGACCCTCCCTTCCAGATTGTAAGCTCTTACTAGCAGGGCCATCTGATCCCTCCTGTATTGATTTGTATTGTGAATGTACTGTCTTCCCTAATGTAAAGCGCTGCGTAAACTGTTGGCGCTATATAAATCTTGTATAATAATAATAATAATCATCTGTGCCCAGTCTTTCCACACAGTTACTCCAGCGCTGATCAATCCTCTTTTTTTATTCAGTGAAAATGAACAGAATTCCAGATAAAAACCTGCCTAAAAGTCAGTTTTCTCCCTTCTTGCTTTGAGTGACAGGTTATTTACATATCTAGCTTGGACATGTTTATCATATGTTATGTTATGTTATGTTTATCATTATATGAGGTGATCCATAGTTCATTGTATATTACCAGGATGTGTTATGTGGGGGAGGGGTGGATTTCTCACTTTTTATACTGTGAATCACCTCATATTATGATAAACATAACATATGATAAACATGTCCAAGCTAGATGTGTAAATAACCTGTCACTTAAAGCAAGGAGGGAGGAAAGCACTTTATAATCTGGCAAGTTTTTATCTGGAATTCTGTTCATTTTCACTGAACAAAAAAAAGAGGATTGCTCAGAGCTTGATTAACGCTGTATGGCAAGACTGGGCACAGATGATAGGAAATCGTATACTGTACTCTACATTGTGACATCAAAAAACATTTTTTTGGGGGGGTTTACATCCACTTTAAGGACCGTTTAATGACGATATACGTCAGCAGAATGGCACGACTGGGCACATGGTCTTATATATGTTCTCTTTAAGAGCCCAGCCGTAGGTCGCGAATGGTCCGAAACTCTGTGACCGCTCCCGTGGGACCCGATTGGCGCCGGTGTCCCACGATCAGTCACAGGAGCTGAAGAACGGGGAGAGGCGAGTGTAAACAAACCTTCCCCATTCTTCTGTGTGGCAGCGACACTGATCGTCTGTTCCCTGATATAGAGAACGATGATCAGTGACTTCATGCCTATAGCCACGCCCCCTACAGTACGAATCACTCCCTTAGGGGACACTTAACCCCATAGTGCCCCCTAGTGGTTAACCCCTGCACTGCCTTTCACAGTAAACAATGCATTTTTCTAGCACTTTTTGCTGTGAAAATGACAATGGTCCCAAAAATGTGTCAAAAGTGTCTGATGTGTCCGCCATAATGTCGCAGTCACGAAAAAAAATCGCCGCCATTACAAGTAAAAAAATAAATGAAAAATGCCATTAAAACTATCCCCTATTTTGTAAACGCTATAGATTTTGTGGAAACCAATCGATAAACACTTATTGTGATTTTTTTTTTTTTTTTACCAAAAATGGGTAGAAGAATACGTATCGGCCTAAACTGAGGGAAAAAAAACGTTTTTTTTTATATCTTTCTTGGGGATGTTTATTATAGCAAAAAGTAAAAAAAATATTGCATTGGCGCTCTATTTTTGTTTTATAGCACAAAAAATTAAAACCGCAGAGGTGATCAAATACCACCAAAAGAAACCTCTATTCCTGGGGAAAAAAGGACGCCAATTTTGTTTGGGAGCCACGTGGCACGACTGCGCAATTGTCAGTTAAAGCGACGCAGTGCGGAATCACAAAAAGGGGCAAGGTCCTTAACCTGCATAATGGTCCGGGGGTTAAGTGGTTAAGGTTAAGCTTTAATATGTAAAAATAAATTAAAATTATCCCTGGTGAATCCTGCCATGCAGATCCTCATTCAGTAACTTCTGTTGTAGTTCACATGTTCTTCTGCCTTGGCTCAAATCCTGGCCAGCCACATGCCTATCTCCTTGCCTTCCCTGGCAGAGTGATCTTCCTCCAGTAGTAGCCGGGCCCCGAAGAGTAAGACTTGAGAGGTTGTGAGGTGGGTGGCAATGGGCAGAGAGTCGTTGATTGTTGCCATTACTAGTAAAGAAAAAAATATGTCCCCGGATTTCATTTAAAAAAATCTGGTCACCTTAATGTAAGGGGGGTCTCTGTACGGACTCTGATGTAAGGGGGGCCTCTGTGCGGACTCTTGTGATCATGAGAAATCTTAGACTGTTTTCCTTGATCCATCACTTTTCCATGCTCTATGGGCCACTTGACTGGACTTGCCCCCCAGGCCTAAGGCTGCCAGCCCTCCCCTGAGCACAGTGATTGGACACAAGAGGCGGGATTAATGATTTCTCCAATCACAAGTAGGGGGCGGGGATTGTGCTCCTCCAGGCATTCCCGGCCAGGACAAGTACTGTCCGTGAGTAAAGCAGTGATGTGGTGGCCTTTGTTTGGGCATCAGATTGGCCCTGGGGGTGGCTGTCAGCTTTATCCCGGGACACTGTATTGTCCTGGAATGAAGGTGCCCGGGACAGACCTGCAAAATGCGGCAATCCGGGACATGTGGTCACCCTAATCGGTATGTCTTTGGAGTGTGGGAGGAAATCCATGTAAGCACAGGGAGAACATGCAAACTCCATGCAGGTCTTGTTGTGATTGGAATTTGAACCAATGTCCTAGTGTTGCTATGCAGAAGTGCTAACTACTAAGCCTAATGTGTGTACACATGAGCTTTTTAGTGAATGGTCTGTTTTGGAACAAGGATATGTGAGGTCCAATTGGGATGTTCTTTTCAATTCTGCTTTTCATTGATAACAGTTTAATTGGCATTAGATCTAAGTTTATTGATCAAGATTGATGTTTCCAGGGGCCATACTAATATCCAGAGACATTTCAGGCTACAATATGATAATAAAATGTGATTTCTGCCCAGCAGGGGGGGCACTTGTATTTTGCATGTACAGTGGATACCTTTTTCGTTTTCTTGTCCGTTACTGGACCATAATTTAAAAAATACACTTGTTTGCCAAAATTCTGTGTTACTGGATGCTATGACATTGTGCACTTTAGTAATGGAGAACTGTACCCGACGGCTCTGGCATGACTGCGAAATATGACAATTTATTGCAGAGATCCAATGTTTTTATTGTCTTGTATGTATGTGTGTGAGGTCATTCCTAACCGCCACTGGGGCTTTTATTGGCACGATACAGTATGTGCCACCTAAGACTTCTAATGGTTTGGCACAGTATGTGGCACCTTGAAACGTCCAATAGGTCAGTACAGTATGTGGGCCCTGAGACCGCCTATGGCTTAGCAAAGTATGTGGCCCTTGAGATATCCAATGATTCAGTACAGTATACGGACCCTGAGGCAGCCATATTGAATACAGCAGGTGTGAAGACCTGAGGACTCAGTGCAGGGATGGTGTAACTCCTCATAATGGGTACAACAGGTGTGCAGAGCCAGGAACTCAGGGCAGGGATGTTGGGAACCCCTCATAATGGCCACAGCAGGTGTGCAGATCCTGGAAACTTAGTGCAGTGTTGGTGGGAACCCTGCATAATGGCCACAGCTGGTGTGCAGACCTGGGAACACAGGGCACAGATGGTGGAAGCCACTCATAATGGGTGCAACAGTTAGGAAGACCCAGCATCTCAGCTTGGTGATGATGGGAACCCCTGATAATGGCCACGGCAGGTGTGCATTCTCTGGAAACGGCAGAGATGTTGTTGACCCCTTATAATAGGCACAAAGGGTGTGAAGAGGTGGGAGTTCAGCACAGGGATGGTGGGAACCTCTCACAATGGGCACAGCGGGTATGAAGACCTAGGAACTCAGCGCATGGATGGTGGGAACACCTTATATTGATCACAGCAGGTAAACAGACCTAAGAACTCGGTACAGGGATGGTGACAGTCCCTCATAATGACAGCCAGTGTGCAGAGTTAAAAACGGTGAAAATATCAAACCATTAGATTCTGTAAGACAAAAAAGAGACTGTCAGGTGATTTAAAACTCCAGGCCCTAGGCTGCCCACAACCCATGAAAGGCTCCGGCTTCCTTTTTGTTGGTCCCTGCCAGCAGCATTTTATGTATTTTTTTTTTTTTTAAATAAACTCTTACCTTTATCAGTTGTATTTAGACCATGTGATGTGCAGGGACCTCTTACTCTTCAGTTCCTCTCTCGGTGATGGGGGGTCCTCAATCAGTGCACTCTCTGCATTATTGCACTGTGACAGCAGGGCACTGTGGTGACAGTTTTTTAAAGGGGAGTTCCACCCACAATTTCACTTTTTAAATATAAATACCCCTGTAATACACAAGCTTAATGTATTCTCGTAAAGTTAGTCTGTAAACTAAGGTCCGTTTTTGTTAGGTTGTTACAGCATTTATAATCTAGAAATAGTCCGCGGCCATCTTAAGTGTGGGCATCATGAAGCCAGACTGTATGACTTCCTGGATTTCAGCTTTGCATATCTCGCACATGCTCAGTGCTGCACAAGCAATGTAATAGGTTTCAATCAGGTTTGCAAGGACTACTGGAAACATGATGCCTATCCCAGAAACCCTTGCAAATAGCCATGTGACTTAATAGCCTAGGCTAATAAGGAGGAAGTAATGAAGGACTACAAAATAAAGGTATTTACAAGCAACAAAATAAATAAAAAATTGTCCATTCTGAACACTATGAGATTAGGGCATGCAGCACAGACAAACATAAAAAAATGGGTGGAACTCCACTTTAAGAGATAGATCCATGACTCCCTGCACTCGCTGGTATTCCTCAGTCTATCTGGTTAAAGCAATATACAGTCTGGAAGGCTGAGGACATCTTGTGGTAAAAATAAGGTACTGCAGGGGGGTAACGCGGGAGAGGAGGCTGAAAGTCTGTTCCGGGTAGAATGACCTTTTAAAGAGTTGACCATGTGTTTTTCTACATAGCTGGCTGTCCAAATTCTTATTTTTCTCGATATCATTGATTCGACATGTCCACGCAATTCTGGCGACAGAGGAGCAGCCGGCTTGACTCTGCCAGTGAAAGCATTAGACATTTTATTGCATCGTTTATTTATCTGGACGTTTTAATGGTGCCGGGATATGAGGAGAACAGGACAGAAAAACAAAAACAGGCACAACTAAATTTTCCTGAGTGCAGCAATAGGTTTAGTCCTCGAGATAGATTTACTTCTGCTCTGAAAAGTTCTTATAAGGAAATCATTTGTCTCGTGTCCAAATTTTTTTTTCGCTTAATGATTATAGAAACATTTTTATGTCTTTTGACTGAAAAAGGATATGTGATCACATGAGAAGAGTCCCTGTTTAGGGGGAGCTGTCGTTTTCAATTGTGTTGTATGGTTACGGTTAAAAGAACTTAAAGCCACAATTTGACTTTTGGCCCAGAGCCCCCATGGTGCTTCCCAACAGGTAAACTCAATTTACATATTGATCTGCTAATTGTAACAGTCTCCCTCTGAAACCATCAATCCTCTAATTTCCAGGTCTAGCTATGGGATACTTTTTACGTGAGAGGCATTGATTGGCTGCCCAAGTTTGGAAAATTAGAGTGTAAGCTCCACCGGTGCAGAGATTGATATTGCTGGCTCAGTGTTCTCTGTACAACACTGTGGAATATGTCGGAGCCATATAAAGTAAATGTGTAATGGTAATAGTGTGTGACAGCAGTGGGGACATTAGAGTGTACAATCCTCCTTTAACCACTTAAGGACCGGACCAATATGCTGCTAAATGTCCAGAGGTGTTTTTACAATTTGGCACTGCGTCGCTTTAACAGACAATTGCGCGGTCGTGCGACGTGGCTCCCAAACAAAATTTGTGTCCTTTTCTTCCCACAAATAGAGCTTTCTTTTGATTGTATTTGATCACCTCTGCGATTTTTATTTTTTGCGCTATATACAAAAATAGAGCGACATTTTTGAAAAAAAATCAATATTTTTTAATTTTTGTTATAAGAAAAATCGAATAAACAAAATGGGGGGGGGGGTGATCGCAAGGGGTTAATGTGCCTACATTTCCTGGTGTCAGTGTAGTGTTGGTGCAGACTTACTTGTGATGGTCTTCTCTCCTCAGCGGCGGTTGAAAATACCGCCGAGAGGAGAGATTACATCACTTCCCCCTTCCTGTGACCCGTTCGGATCACAGATCGGTGACGATCCGTTGCACCCCTAGTATGAACGGAGACCTCTGATGGGACCCAGAGTTGTATGTGTGTACACAGGCAGAGGAAGTGACACGCGGGGGGAGTGCGTGGATTGGCTGGGAGCGATCCGGAGAGGGCGGACAAAAACGAACAGCCGCCCCCTCATCCCGGATCGCTCGGACAGCCACGGGGACCGCCGCAGGTACCGGGGTGGGGGGAAGCCCGATCAGACCCCCGACCCACGTCTAGGCAGGGACGTACAGGTATGCCAATGTGCCTGTACGTGCCATTCTGCCAACGTATATGGACATGCGGCGGTCCTTAAGTGGTAAAAATGTATAATAATATTAATACAGTGGAACCTCGGATTACGAGCATAATCCGTTCTAGGAGAATTCTCGTAATCCAAAGTACTTGTATATCAAAGCGAGTTTCCCCATTGAAGTCAATAGAAACAAAAATAATTTGTTTGCATTGACGTGCAATACTGCATGCGGCCAGAGGTGGGGGGTGGGCGCCGGCGAGCCTCGGAAACGTCCGAAAAGACACATGGACACTTCGGCTGACATGCAATGCATGAATCTATGTATTATATTCAGTGGCGGTGCGGGAGCGAGGGGGGGCGGCGCTCCTGCGCCCTCTATGGACGCACCACCACTGCAAGCATGGAGAATCACCCCGCGGCACATCCTTCCGAGGGCACAAGTGGACAATACTCCTGTCTCCATGCAGGATAGAGTTGGTTGCTCTTGATGCCTTCGGGGTATCAGTTTAAGGTACACAAAGATGCCATTGGGGGATGATGTGCATGTGCTTGTTGTTTGAGAAAAAGTAAAAACCTGTTGATGAATCGAATGGCAGTGGCCCCCTTTGGGATGTGTGGTGTAGTGTGTATAAAGATGGATTGGAGTCATTGTATTTGACAAACATAAAATCACTTTATTTCACCAGAGATGTGTTTCGTTTCTTTAACTTGCCATATCCTCAGTTTGCTGGTGATACACCGATGTTCTGTACTCCTGGTTCTCTTCTCCCCAGGAGTGCGTCTGTCCTGGTTCTCTTCTCCCCCCGCAGTGCGCCTGTCCTAGTTCTCTTTCCCACCGGAGTGCGCCTGTCCTGGTTCTCTTCTCCCCCCGGAGTGCGCCTATCCTGGTTCTCTTCTCCCCCCGGAGTGCGCCCGTCCTGGTTCTCTTCTCCCCCCGGAGTGCGCCCGTCTTGGTTCTCTTCTCCCCCCGGAGTGCGCCCGTCCTGGTTCTCTTCTCCCCCAGAGTGCGCCCGTCCTGGTTCTCTTCTCCCCCAGAGTGCGCCCGTCCTGGTTCTCTTCTCCCCCCGTAGTGCGCCCGTCCTGGTTCTCTTCTCCCCCCGTAGTGCGCCCGTCCTGGTTCTCTTCTCCCCCCGGAGTGCGCCCGTCCTGGTTCTCTTCTCCCCCCGGAGTGCGCCCGTCCTGGTTCTCTTCTCCCCCCGGAGTGCGCCCGTCCTGGTTCTCTTCTCCCCCCGGAGTGGGCCCGTCCCGGTTCTCTTTTCCCCCCGGAGTGCGCCCGTCCTGGTTCTCTTCTCCCCCCGGAGTGCGCCCGTCCTGGTTCTCTTCTCCCCCCGGAGTGCGCCCGTCCTGGTTCTCTTCTCCCCCCGGAGTGCGCCCGTCTTGGTTCTCTTCTCCCCCCGGAGTGCGCCCGTCCTGGTTCTCTTCTGCCCCCGGAGTGCGCCCGTCCTGGTTCTCTTCTCCCCCCGGAGTGCGCCCATCCTGGTTCTCTTCTCATCCCGGAGTGCGCCCGTCCTGGTTCTCTTCTCCCCCGGAGTGCGCCCGTCCTGGTTCTCTTCTCCCCCGGAGTGCGCCCGTCCTGGTTCTCTTCTCCCCCGGAGTGCGCCCGTCCTGGTTCTCTTCTCCCCCCGGAGTGGGCCCGTCCCGGTTCTCTTCTCCCCCCGGAGTGCGCCCGTCCTGGTTCTCTTCTCCCCCCGGAGTGCGCCCCTCCTGGTTCTCTTCTCCCCCCGGAGTGCGCCCCTCCTGGTTCTCTTCTCCCCCCGGAGTGCGCCCGTCCTGGTTCTCTTCTCCCCCCGGAGTGCGCCCGTCCTGGTTCTCTTTTCCCCCCGGAGTGCGCCCGTCCTGGTTCTCTTTTCCCCCCGGAGTGCGCCCCTCCTGGTTCTCTTCTCCCCCCGGAGTGCGCCCCTCCTGGTTCTCTTCTCCCCCCGGAGTGCGCCCGTCCTGGTTGGGGGGTGGGCGCCGGCGAGCCTCGGAAACGTCCGAAAAGACACATGGACACTTCGGCTGACATGCAATGCATGAATCTATGTATTATATTCAGTGGCGGTGCGGGAGCGAGGGGGGGCGGCGCTCCTGCGCCCTCTATGGACGCACCACCACTGCAAGCATGGAGAATCACCCCGCGGCACATCCTTCCGAGGGCACAAGTGGACAATACTCCTGTCTCCATGCAGGATAGAGTTGGTTGCTCTTGATGCCTTCGGGGTATCAGTTTAAGGTACACAAAGATGCCATTGGGGGATGATGTGCTTGTTGTTTGAGAAAAAGTAAAAACCTGTTGATGATGATGAGTGCGCCTGTCATGGAGTGTGTTTTTTTCTTTTTTTTTTAAGCAAAAATGCAATCTTCCTTCCAACCTTCAGATGTCTGCAATAAATCTGATGTAGTGATAACAGAGAAATGCAGTCTATTCCTTTACTGATGTCAGTTATATTAATAGGTCACATATGTGAAGATCTCGTGTGACCCACATGAAGGAAAATATGAGTACAAGCTAGGCACATTGTTCGGTGGATCTTGTAGCGTGAGGATTCTGTATAGATATGTCACTTGTTTGTACAGCTCACTGATACCTCGCCTGGTTTATCACTGGCTTTGTGTCCTCCTCTGGCTCTAGATTAGACGAGGTACTAAGAAAATATTTATACAGTGGAACGCCCCCACATAGTGATAGAGAGGGCGCTGCGCCTCCTTTCACCCCCAACTGTCAATATGTACCTGCTGAGAGATGAACCGATTGTAAGCATTGTCAGTTCTCTCCCAGTCCCTCCTCTGACTGCCACAGTCCTATTCACCTACAAAGCTCACTTAAACCTGAGCTCTCCATGTAAATACCACTAATGCCTTGTACACGATCAGAAACTCAGACGAAATATACCGCTTTCTAAGCGATCGTACAATATTCTGATCGGCTATCAGTGGTGGTGACCCCCAGAGTCAGGGAGGGCTGGCATTCCACCTCGGGGTGCAGGTTACTAGGCATGATGCTAAATGTAAAATTAAGTTGATGCATAAAAAGCAAATAGGTAATGAAACCCTGAGTCAAAATGGACAAACACAATGATCAATGATATACAAATATGAATAATAATAATGAACACTCAAAAAAAAAAAAGAAAAGAACTAAAAAGAAAAAAATAAGTGTTGTGAGTAGAAAACTACGGCAAGTCCCGTTCATAATTTTATAAGAAAGGTCCATGTGAAGGGTTAACTTCCAAAGTGTATCCAGGTGATTCCAAAGAAAATAGTGAGGAACACCAATCTTCCCAAAAGAACCAAAACGTGTCTTCAAACACCCATAAGTGTGGGTACCTGCTTACCGGAAAGGGCGACTGTTTTGAACCAGTCTCACCAAGCTCAGGGATATAGGTCTAGCAAAACAAATCATAAAAATCATACCAGATACTATGTCATATATGTAATGTATATTACATATGTACTATGTCATAGATACTGAGATTTTTGTACTTACAGTATTAAAAAAGCATTTGAGTTGCATTCATGATGTGAATATTTTCTTAGTCAGCCTTTCAACCAGGGTTCTGTGTAATCCTGGTGTTTCCTCTATATATTGATGGGGGTTCTTTTAGAAGAGAGCATCAGAAAACTGATCTGTGTAGATTGACCGCCGATGCAAGTGGGTTACTACTACACTGACCACCAATGTAAGGGGCTACCTATATAAAGATCACCAATGTAAAGGGTTACATCTACATTGACTACCAAAGTAACGGGTCACTTCTTTACAGGTCACCAATGTAAGGGGTCACTTCTACATTGACCACCAGTGTAGGGTATTATTTTTACAATAGCCACCAGTTTAAGAGGTTAATTATACAAGGGCCACCAATGTAAGGGATTACTTCTAGATTGACTACCAAGGTAAGTAAGGGATTACTTCTAGATTGACTACCAAGGTAAGTAAGGGATTACTTCTAGATTGACTACCAAGGTAAGTAAGGGATTACTTCTAGATTGACTACCAAGGTAAGTAAGGGATTACTTCTAGATTGACTACCAAGGTAAGTAAGGGATTACTTCTAGATTGACTACCAAGGTAAGTAAGGGATTACTTCTAGATTGACTACCAAGGTAAGGGGTTACTTCTACACTGGCCACTAATGTAGGGGACACTTCTACATTGACAACCAGTGTATTGAATTACTTCTACACTGACCAATGTAATGTAACCAATGTAAGCGGTTACTTCTGCATTGTCCACCAGTAAGCAATGGTCACCAATGCAAGGGGTTACTTCTACATTGACCACCAATGTAAGGGGCTGCTTATACAAAGACCACCAATGTAAAGGGTTACATCCATGCTGGCTACGAAAGTAAGGGGTAACTTCTATACTGGTCACCGATGTAAGGGATCACTTCTACATTGACCTCCGGTGTAAGGCCGCGTACACACGATCGGTCAAAACCGATGAAAACGGACTGAAGGTCCATTTCATCAGTAAAAAACGATCGTGTGTGGGCCCCATCGGTCAGTTATCCTTCGGTCAAAAAAAAGAGAACTTGCTTTAAAATTTAACCGGTGGATACCTAACCGAAGGTCAAAACCGATTGTTAGTATGCAAAAGCATCGGTTAAAAAGCTGCGCATGCTCAGAATCAAGTCGACGCATGCTTGGAAGCATTGAACTTAATTTTTTTCAGCATGTCGTTGTGTTTTACGTCACCGCGTTCTGATACGATCGTTTTTTTAAACGATGGTGTGTAGGCACATCAGACCATCAGTCAGCTTTATCGGTTAGCCGATGAAAATGGTCCTTTGGACCATTCTCATCGGATGTACTGATCGTGTGTACGCGGCTTAAGTGATTATTTCTACAATAGCCACCAATGTAAGGTGTTACTTTAACAAGGACAACCAATCTAAGGGATTACTTCTACATTGACTACCCGGGTAAGGGGTTACTTCTATACTGGTCACCAATGTAAGGGAACCCTTCTACGTATACTGGCCACGATGTAGGGGATCACTTCTACATTGACAACCAGTGTATTGGATTACTTCTACACCGACCAACAATGAAGGCCCCTTGACCCCCCTTCTAAGGAAAGGGAGCCTTCATTGTCAGTTTAATGCCTGTCTCGCACTGATGGTGGAGACTGGCCTCTTAGACTAGACATTTTTTGGTTTAGATATGCTCACGGTGTAACCGTGACTGGCATGGTTTTTTGGATTGTTGGGATTTGAAATTTGTTATAATATTTTCAATAAAGTTGTGGCCTTGCCCATTTCCAACTTTAAATGGTCTGTGCGTAATTATTGGGGGGCAAGGTTTTTTGGTATGGTTGAATTAAGAGCAAGTTAAGCCTAAGCTTCTCAGCAGTCATGTAAGAGGTTCCTTCCGCACTGTCCAGTGTCCACCAATAAGCAATGGCCACCAATGAAAGGGATTACTGTAAGAGGTTACTTTTGCACTGTCTACCAATGTAAGAAGTTACTTCTACACCATCAATGTAAAGGGTTACATCTACACTGGCTACCAAAGTAAGGGGTCGCTATTATACTGGCCACCTGTGTAAGGGATCACTTCTTTATTGACCACCATAGTAAGGTATAACTTCTATTGACTACCATAGTAAGGTATAACTTCTACACTGACCACCAATGTAAGGGGTTACTCTTACACTGACCACCAATGTAAGGGGTTACTACAATGTTTACTGTCTGTCTGTGTTTCCTTTCTGGTCATTGTTCCTTTTTTTCATGAGTATTTGGTAAAAAAAAGTGTATACAACCTACTAATGTACCATGAGCTGTAGGTGTAATAGTTCTAATTGGGGTTCCCTGAGACCTGAAAACGATTTCCAGGTTTCTGGCAGGATAAAAAGGTTGGGGAAGGCTGCTATAGTCAGTCATCCGTCAGAGCTCTCTGTGTGATCCAAGCTTGGTAAATAACACTCAAAAAACATACCTGCCACAATCCATCACAATGTTCCTGAGATCACTTGTAGCATTTTTGTTACATTGTGCGATGCTGACAGGTTTCATATATGACGTTTTTCTTGGATCTCTCATTGCTTTTGTCTGGAGCTGAAATTCATCTGTGTTCCAGACGCTTGTCTGGAGACAGGGAAATCATTCTCCTATGCAAAGATTTTATACGTGTCGCTGCGTATAAGTTGAGTGGACAGGTTCTATTAGAACCGGAGCAAAGAGGTCTGGAGCTGTTACCAACAACCAGGGCCGCCATCAGGGGGTACAGGCATTACACCTGTAAGGGGCCCGATGAACCCCAGGAGCACGGTGGCCCCCCCCGTTTTTTTTGTCTGACCCCCCACCTTTAGCAACTTGCGGCAGGGGTCCGCCCCCCCCCTTTTTTTATATTTTTTTTATTATTTTTTTTGTCTGACTTTAGCAACTCGCGACAGAAGAGAGAAGAGAAGACTTGACTTTGTTTTGTTCGTCAGCACCAACCCCGCCGTCCTGCTTATCATCTCATCTCGCGGCAGGAGTGAGAAGAGATGACATTTTCGTTACCAGAACCCCCCCCCCCCCTCGCTTACCATCTCGCAGCAGGAGAAAGGAGGGTCCTCTGCTCCAGGGGGGCCTTGCCTAAGGACTTCTTAGCAAGAGCTGAACTTTTTCTCCAGTGTTCACTGACCATCCTCAGTGTTTTCATCATATAACAACCCTTCATACTTAAAAAAAACGAACAACCTCCCACATTACCCGACCCCTAACCTTTTTTATTTTAAGTCAAAACTTTTTTTATTTGTTGATGCATAAAGTGATTATACAGACGTATACCAAGTATTGACAAGACCAACATATAGGTTACAAGCCACCTAAGCATAACAATTAGAGTGAACTTTTAGTACTTGGTTGAACTTTGAGTCATCAATTAGGGGCGCTCGGGTGCCGCCTCCTCTGTCTACGGCCGCCCCATCTATCCATGCATCTGGCCCCTTTCAGGATGCATGAATTCCAATTGGGTTTTTTTTTTTTTCATAGCCATGTGCTCTAATAGGCTTCAAAATAGGGTGGGATCGGGGCGCAGAGTACATCCAGGTGTGTTACACGTGCAAATTAATATTCGCTAGTGAAACACTGATCTTTCTCCAGGCCAATCAGGAAGTGTGTATGAGACCCATTTCTGGATCGGCCGAAAAGAGAAGCATCCCAATTGGCTGCAGAGAAGGAGGGAAGAAACGTAAAGTAGAGAAAGGGGAAGCCGCCGCCGCCATAATGCCCACAGAGGGCAAGGGAAGCTGCTGCCGCCACAATGCCCACGGAGAGCAAGGAAAGGGGAACCTGCTGCCGTCCTGATGCCTGCTGAGAGCAGGGGAAGCAGTCATTGAAACCCCCCGGGAGAAACGCTACTTATCAATGGATGTGGTAAGTACTGATGTGACAAGGGGCGGACTCTCCAAGTGACTTCATCGGGTGGCCACGCCCCATGGGTACTTAAGAAATGTCAGACAGCGGGGGACGTCACAACGGAGGAAGACAGCATCAGGACAAGAGCAGACTTTTTTTGTTAACCAGCGATGAGGAAGAGGACAGTGGTGCAGAAGAAGACAGCTCCTGGACAGACAGCGGCGGGAGAAGACGGCATCGGGGGTGATAGCGGTGGGTGAAGAGGGCTCGGGGAGAAGACAGCTATTTTTTTTTTAAAAAGGACTTGTCAAAAAACTGGCTCTTGTTTTTTTTTTTTACATTTCACTGCTGTTTTAGTGAATAGGTAGGGATACCCATTCACATGGGTGGGGTAGCGGGATAAGCTTTTATTTTTAAATTAGATGTGGTTTACATAAACATGGAGTTGCACTTTAAGGCTCCATTTACATCTAGGCGTTTTGTCGCCTTACGCCCGACGCTGAAGCAGCCCTAGATACGCTGGAGGGGCGAATTAACATTGTCGGCTATGGAGATGGTTCACATCTCCACGCCGAACGCCCAAACGCCTGAAGCTCAAACAAGTCCCGGACCCTTTTTTTCAGGCGTATCGGGCGTACGGGCATAGATGGCAATTTTAACTCGCCTCTTCTGCAAAAAATCAATAGGCGTTTTGTCGCCGCAAATCGCGGGGACAAAACGCCTATTGATTTGTCGCCGCAATACGCCGCTACAGCGTACGCCTAGATGTGAATGGAGCCTTAGTCACCTAGTGTGATGACATAAAGAGAGCAGAAGAAATGGCCTTCCATTAATTCCCTCCATTGAGGAAGGTGTGAGTTGGACATTTTCTTTTACCGCTCCCTCTGGTGTTTGTTCCTCCACTATACTTAGTACAACTCACTGGCAATTTATTTTTCATTATTGCACCATTTTAATCTGCCAAGCTATCCTCTGTGTTGATGTTTTATAACCACAAAATAATTATTTCTATTTGAGGTTTTAAGTTCTTCTCATCAGACATAAAAATGGAGAATTTCATCCAAATCCTTCTTTCCAGCTGTGTTTTTTTGCAAGCTGTATGCAGCCGCGTGCCAAACCTGAGCGACACTCCGAGGAATACGGAGCCTGGAAAGCCATAGTTTGACGTTCACTTGTAGGATTACTGTGCTGCCTTGTGCCAAATCCAGACTTACCTCTCGGATTACTGCCCTAAATCCATTCCTGGGTATGAAGGGGAAGCCTGCGCCAGACTCATTGTATAAGCAGCAAGGATGTCATGGCCTTTCTTGCCAAACTGTGAGGGTTACCTAAAGGAATACCCTACATTGTGCTGCCAGGCTGCTCATTACCCCTATGGAATGGTCATTAGTGAGTGGAATTATAGTCAGATATTCAAGGTGTCTGCTTAGGGTGACCACGTGTCCCGGATTGCCTGGGACAGTCCCGCATTCTGCAGGTCTGTCCCGGGCACCTTCACTCTGAGACAATACAGTGTCCCAGAATTAAACTGACACAGGTCCCAGCATGAACCCCTCAGAGCTTAAGATGTGACACCCCCCAACTAGTGACAAACTACAGGTCCCAGCATGAACCCCTCAGAGCTTAAGATGTGACACCCCCAAACTAGTGACAAACTACAGGTCCGAGCATGAACCCCTCAGAGCTTAAGATGTGACACCCCCCAACTAGTGACAAACTACAGGTCCCAGCATGAACCCCTCAGAGCTTAAGATGTGACACCCCCCAACTAGTGACAAACTACAGGTCCGAGCATGAACCCCTCAGAGCTTAAGATGTGACACCCCCCAACTAGTGACAAACTACAGGTCCCAGCATGAAACCCCTCAGACCTAAAGATGTGACCCCCCCACTCCAAAATAGTGAAGAACTGCAGGTCCCAGCATCGATCTGTGAAATCTATGGGATCACACTATAGATCTCACAGGTTCATGCTGGGAGTTTCAAATTTGGGGGGGGCATGCTGGGACATGTAGTTCTTTACTTTAAGGGGTGTGACCTCACCAAAGTTAAGGACTACAGGTCCCAGCACGATCCCCCCCAAAGCTGAAGATGTGAGACCCCCCACCCCCCAAATAGTGAAGAACTACAGGTCTTAGCATAAACCTGTGAAATCTATGGGATCACACCCTTAGATCTCAGGGGTTTATGCTGGGTGTTGTAGTGCTTTGAATTTGGGGGGTCACATCTTTAGATATTATGTGACCCCCAAAACTGAAGGACTACAGGTCCCACCATGAACCCCCCAGAGCTGAAGATGTGACCGAACCCCCCCACCCCCACCCCCAACCAGTGGAGAAATACAGGTGCCCAGATGAACCAGTGAAATCTATGGGGGGGTCACAAGAATAGGTATAACAAATTATCTTTTTTTTAGGAAAGGTCTTTTTTTAGGTCCCGGAATGGCAGTTTGGAAATGTGGTCACCCTATGTCTGCTGTGCCAGAGCATATGCAGACTGGCATTCAAGCTGGTGCTGAGTATTAAGCATTGTAGGGCAATACCACTACAGGTGCCATGCTTTCCAGGGTTCAGCTTAATACAACATTGGAAGCTTTCTTACAATTTGTTTTTCGGTTTTCAGCCCAGTCAGCACAAAGAGCATCCATCTATCAGTATCTTTGTAAATCGCCAGCTGGTGATCACAAGGTCCACTGGAAGCATGACTAGTATCTTTCCTGCAGAGGCGTATCTAGTGAAAATGGCTCATATGGCAAGCACTGAAAAACTGCGCCCCTGCGAAAACATTTGAAACCTATCTTTCAGATAACATTAACAAAAAAAAGAAACAAAACTCCAGGTTAAATTTTCAAAATATAAAATTGTAGTATATTAGTGATGGTGACACCCCCTGTTGTAAGTGGAGATATTTTATTTCTTGAGGAGGTGTTACCATCACTTATATATTGCAATTTGTTATCAAAAATCTTTTGAGGGGGTGTCAATATTACTAATATGCTGCAATTTTATATTTTGATATTGTTATTTGATTGAAAGATATAAAGTTGTATATTTGGTTTACAGGACACCACATATACAGTATATGGTACTCAGAGGGAGGGCTCCACCATCACGTAAACTTCCTTTACTGCCTTTTACATATAGGTAAGTCTATAATAAGGCTTACCTATACGTATAGTAAATATCTCCTAAACATGTACAGTTTAGGAGATATTTAGATTACATGGAGCCGGTGACATCACTGACACATGTACTCTGAAGGAACGGTCATCCATGCTGTTCCTTTAGAGACCTATGCCATAAACGGTGGCTCCCGTGCGCATGCACAGGAGTGACTTCATCATGGCTCCGGCCAGTCACAGAGCCCGTGAACCCGGAAGCAAGATGAGAAAAAATTGAGAGCACCTGCTGCACTGACTTCTGGGTGTGGGAGGGCTTTGTTTTAAGGTAAGTTTACCATAATGTGCTAGTATGCAATACATACTAGCACATTATACCTTTACCTTGCAGGGTTAAAAAAAAAAAGTCCAGCAGTATACAACCCCTTTAAATTATGCAGTTACAGTTAAAAATGAAACACTAAAAGGTGTTGTATATTTTATTGTAATATTTACAAAGTATTTATACTGGTTATGGCAAGAGGGGGGAGGAGGGAGAGAAAGAGAGAGAGGGGGGGACATCACAAAGTACAAAGATAAAATGTATTTTTCTGTGACATTCTCCAGATTACCTGAATGCCTTCTTCTGCTTCTCTTGCTAATTTCCCCTCTTCCTCCTCTGCCCCCTCCCCAATCCCCACGGCAGATGGCTCTTTCTCCAGCTCCAGCATGGCTCCAGTATTCTGTTCTCAATCGAAGGGGGTGAGTTACAGCAGCACCTATTGGCTCAGTAAGCAGCTGGAGGTGGAGCTGTTAAAGGGGTGTTCCAGCCAAAAGTTTTGTTTATTTTAAGCAGCTACAAAAAGTGTAGCTGCTGGCTTTTAATAAACAATCACTTACCTTCTCCACGTTCCAGCGACGCGCCGGGGGGCTCCGCTCCTCTCCCCCCTCCCCGTCCGGCGTCATCATTTCTACTGTGGGCACCAGGCCGTGACAGCCTTCGGCTTCACGGCCGGGCACCCACTGCGCATGCGCGAGCCGCACTGCGCACGCGCGCGCGGCGCGGCTCGCCGCTGATTGGACAGGCGATCATCTAGGACCTGTCAGTGTCCTAGATGATCGCCTACGGGAGGGGCTGCAGTAAGGCGATTAAGCCTAATCGCCTTACCAGCCCCTCGGCGGAAGCAGGAAGTGGGACAGGAAGTCCCACTCCTCCTGAAGCCCCCACTCTCCGCCCCAAAAAAATTACATGCCAAATGTGGCATGTATGGGGGTGAGGAGTGGATTAAGCGGAAGTTCCATTTTTGGGTGGAACTCCGCTTTAACTCTTTCTTGTCCTGTGGCTTGCCAGCAGCCTTCCTATACTTTTAGGCTGCTGGTTCCTAATACTTTCTGCTGCTTCTAAAGTAAATGACAGGAGAGGAAGGAGGAAGGAGGAAGCTGCAGGGCGCTCATACACACACAGAGCCACTGGGAGAAAAGAGCTGCAGTTTCAGGACTGGTAAGCTGGACTCCTTTCCCCTCACTGGCACAGAAGGATATTTTACAAATATGCTTGGGGGACACCAGGACACACCACTTCCTTAATGCCTCTCTTACCTTTGTGCACTGCAGTCCGTGTCTGACTGTGCCTCCACATGTTTTTCCTGTGCACTCGAGAAGATGCAGGGAGGAGGTGGGCAGAGCTAAGCAGTGGGCGTAAGGAGGAGGAAGTTGAATCTCCTCGCTGTGAATGCTGGTCTCTGCCTCTCTCCTCCTCATGACGTCACTCGTTGCTAGACGCGAGTCGGGTCATGGCTAGCAACCAGTTGGGGCAGTGAGCCAGGGGACAGTGGTGAACAAACTAAAGAAGTCTCCGCCAGCCAGGATCTCACCCCAGGCTTACAGTGAGCAATACCAGAGCCATTTTAAGAAGAGATCACTGTAAGTGTCTTGCTGCCCAGCCACTCAGGAGCGCCCACTTCATATGGCGCCCAGGGCACTTTCCATATCTGCCATACCCTGGATACGCCACTGCACGGCCGTTTTCCTCTGCAACAAAGCTCTGCCACCAATTTTCTTGATGGATTTTGTCGAGGAAAACGGTCGTGTGTACAAGGCCTTACACCCAAAAACTGTAATTTACTTTTTTTTACCTTTTTCTGCCGAATACTATTGATGGTATATTGAAAATTTTGCTTTGATTTCTGCCCCACTCACACGGCTGCTGTAAAGTCATTCATCACATTTAAAGGGACATGTTCACCCTCCATCGTTTTCACTGGCAAGCTGCCCAACAGGAAGCGTTTGATATGCTCAAAGACCATTAACATCAGCTTCAATTTAAGCATATTCTGATTACCGGAAGCCTTTCCGATTATATGCAGATGACAGTATACATGGTCTAGGAGCTGTGCACACTCAACAGCAAAAACGCTATTGCCTATCCCAGCAGAGGCTTGTGGCCTACAGAATGAAATCCAGCTAGTTACAACTCCTTCAAGCCTAAATTATTAGCTATTACCTGGGCTGTCACCAAAAACATTACTGAAGATTTACTTGGGTTTCAGGTGGACATTTTTACAAAAAATTACCCCCTGCCCTACTTAGGAACTTCTAAATTAGGGGCACTTGAACAACATTGGGTAACTAGCTTGCTGTATTTATGTAAATTACTACAAACCTGAACACTGGCACAGCAATGTTCATACCCTTCATGGCATCCACTGCAAACCAAGCATAATGTCAGCAATCCGAAAAAGTCAGCTTGGCTAGTCATATCTGATATATACTCTTGTAAGGAGTGGGCTGTTGCAGAGACAAGATCCTGATATTTCCCAGCCTATGCAATTTTTTTCCAGAAATAAAAACCTGGTTTCTGAGAACGACTTAAACTTACATTAACTATCCCTGATCCCATCACGAAGAAGGACGTCCATCATGTTATACATACATCACTCAGTCTTGGTACATGTCAAGTTGCACACATAGCATATCCCGGGGGCATGCTGTGGATGATCTTGCCTGCTCCTCGGCTGTTTCCCCTTGGTTTTTTTTTTGTTCCTATGGGGTGGGGTCTTCCGCTTTAACCCCGGGTAAGATAGCTTGTCCCAGGCCACCGCCCAATAAAGGCTGAGTATAGCCTATGGGCTTTGACTATCATATACCATGCATCTCACTCCTGGTGATTGGCTATAACTCCATGAAATGCGTTCAGTTTCGAAACAGGGATGCCGAGACATGCACGCCCAAATTACGTATTTTATCATTATTACCTACTGCTTGTACATGTATCATGTGAATTTTATTGATATGCTTTGTATTTTATGTGAATTAACTATTCATTCTTCATTGACTGTACCAGTTATGTCTATTAAATACTTGTATTAAATACGTTATTATTATTATATTGCATGTTCGATATGTTAATCTTTTATGATTGCATTATTATGTTATGATTATTATTGATATATTATGTTTATTATAGATCATGGACTATTCTATGGGACTGGTACACCAATCAATTTACGGATAGATATATCAATTCACTTAGTATTATACACATTGACATGCCTCATGCAAAATCCCATGCCACTCTTTGCTCTTTTTTATGTTATATACTAGGGATGGACTGGAGGCATGTCACTGTTTCAACCGCAGTTGTGATAGGTCACATATATTTTCAATTTACATTAACTATCCGTTTAGTAATGCAAAAGTGGGATAAGCTCTTAGATTTTGAATTGGTGAGTACAACTTCCCAGTGAGCAGCAAAATAATTGCCAATTAGTGATTCCACAGACTGCAGCTTTGGGAGTCTGTCTAGTGTTACACTGAGTAGGTAGACATTAGAATGCTAAGTGCACCAAAACATTATCTCTGAAGTACAGTTATTGTCTAGGTCTCTGCACTTGGGCGCAGAAGGCCTGTCGGGAATGCCAAAACTATGCCACCCACATAGAGAAGGTGGAATATATTTCTTCCCCTACTGTCTACATGAGAACCCTTTGAGTTTTTAACTGTGGACTTTCCTATGTTGCAAAAAGTTACTTTGGGGCATTGATATGCTTTAATGATTTTTTTGATTATTTTCCAAATTTGCTATTGGTACTGTATACTGGCACACGACATGACAGCTAAAAGTACAGTCATGCTTTTATGGGCTTAAGTAATTCATCTCTATGGTTTCCCCAAATAAGTATTGTCAGATCAAGGCTCCAATTTAGAATCTCTTGTATTCTGTGAATTATGTTCCTCCACAGAGGAATAAAGTTTGTGAGCAGTTGTACAGAACTTTATTAAGAGTGTTGGCCTCTTCATGTAGACAATGTGTTCTTGGACCTAAAATCATATGGTTAATGGGGCCACAGGATATACACCCTTCTTTTTGATATTTGGTCATCATGGACACCCAGCAACTTGCTTTTGGAACTTTGACAGAGCTAACCCCAGACCAGTGGGCCCAAGAACTTAGGCATTGCCTTAATAAGACCAGGCAACTGCTGTTGGGGCAACATCAAATCATGGCTAAGGATTGTATGACCATTCTTTTGCTATTAAGGCTTTGAGTCTTTTTTCAAAATCCCAAGCACACATGGCAGCAAACTGGAAACAAAATGGAAATCGATTCTGTATCACATGGAATAACAACCTTTCCCAGATTGTCCAATAGATTTTAAAGCTGGACTTTACAGTTACAATGGGATATTCTGCGACCTTGTGTTTTTACTGCAGATATTTGCCATCTCCACCAGAACCAACAGAACCTGAGATGGAAGAAGAACCTCATGAATAGTATCTATCTCTGGTAAGGCCCAGTCTCCAGCTGTAGTTAGCCCAATTCTTTCCGATGAGGATGCTCAAACACTGGACAGAGATTATTGCTTCCCCAAATGTTCTGGGTGATATCCATGGGAGCCTTTATCACATTTTCACACAAACTTCCCATGAGATTTTGGTAGCCATCTTTGCATGCAGAAGAGCTTTATATATAGTTTTTTTTCTACATCATTAGAGAGCCCTGTATTGGGAAGTTTAGGTAGGGACAAGAACCCATGCTGTTAGCAACAGCTTGGGCTCTTATGGAGCAGCACCCCTTCAGTCAGAAAGTGGAGGATATCCCGTGCGGGGGCATAGGTCAGCAGTATGTGCGGCCAGAACCAAACTTCTTTAGATGTTGAGGTTCTCCTTTGTACGA
This sequence comes from Rana kukunoris, assembly GCA_029574335.1. Lineage (NCBI taxonomy): Eukaryota > Metazoa > Chordata > Amphibia > Anura > Ranidae > Rana > Rana kukunoris. Next base: position 134,372,056 of record CM056058.1, read on the forward strand.
ATGTTGGATGCCTTGAATGAGGACCTATAAGGAGTATACAGATCAGTGGTGGCCCGTCCATAGGGGGCGCCCGGGCGCCGCCCCCTCTCCTGTAGTAAAAAAAAAAGAAAAAAACAGGCCCTTTAAGAATTTTTTTTTCCTTAAAATGTCCCTTTAGATACTCCTCGTTTAACGACCACTTGGACTTACGACCACTTGGACTTAAGACCAGCTCTCCCCACCCAAACGACTAGCTATACTGTACATCATTGTATTGTACAGTACAGAATTTTTGTTTGTGTTCTGTACTTATGCAAATTAAAACAACGCTATTGAGCTGAAGTTTTGTGTTTAGACCTTTTTTTCACAATACAATACAAAAGTTAAGAATGCTTAAAATATTGATTACTTGTGGCTCCTCGTTTAACAATCAATTTGTTTAACGACCTGGTCGTTGGAAGATAACATGGCCATTAAGTGAGGAGTACCTGTATAGTGAAGCACTGTTCTTACACGAATTGGGACTTTAGGGAAGGCAATCTCTGGTAATTCCTACCAATCTGCAAGGAGTACAGATCTATGTATTGCACCTGTTAAAACTTTACTTGTTAATCGACCTTTACTGCTTGGATAGTCAAACTTGACAGCTTCTTAAATTTAAATTTTGTTTAATCTGGCCTTCTGGATGAAAATTTGTTTTGAGAAGGAACTGCCTGTGTGACGTGAGTTAACACTAACTACACGACTCTTATCAGTTTGGCCCTACCACACTCCTACCAAGCTAAAGATCCATTGTATATCCATATTGATACTGTATCCATATCAATTAATTTTATCAGTGTTCCAAGCTATCATCTGTGAACTTTACAACCCCTCCTCCATATATAATCAAGATTAGGAGATGAGGAATGTTAATAGTCCAAATCAAGGGAGCACCCAAGTGTGACAACACTGCCCACCCCTCATAGATAAAGTACAGTGAGTGAGGGTTGATCTCTAGGTAAAATAAAGAAAATAAAACTAATACAGCCGCTATATCTAATGTGTGAAAAACAAGCAGAAAAAGACATGATTGAGGGGCACTTGTGCTAGGAAGGGAATTTTTTGGGGGAGTAGAATTTGGGAGGGGGTCTTTGGAGTGTGGGGGGGGGGGGGGGATTGTGCTCAAAGGGGAAATTTGAGGGGTAGAGGATTCGTGCTAGGAGGGAGGATATCCCTTGCGGGGGCATAGGTCAGCAGTATGTGCGGCCAGAATCAAACTTCTTTAGATGTTGAGGTTCTCCTTTGTACGAATGTTGGATGCCTTGAATGAGGACCTATAAGGAGTATACAGATACTCCTCGTTTACCGACCACTTGGACTTACGACCACTTGGAATTAAGAACAGCTCTCTCCACCCAAACGACTAGCTATACTGTACATCATTGTACGCAGATTGTATGCAGATTGGTGCTCTATTTTTTATTTTTTTTGACACAATGCATTATGCTCATACATTTTGGGGGGAGGGGTGCAATTTGGCATGCTATCTGTGGTGACACTAACGTGAATAATTTTTTTTTCTCCAGCAGTATCAGAAGGTAAACTTAATTGACCGCTAGGAATACAACATTGTATTTACCAGTTGAGATTTACTGCCAAGTTTATTGATCAAATGCTGATAGCACACAATTCAATGGAAACTCCCAATAAATAACTTTTTGTTTCCCATGTGTTATTTCCACTGTTGATACAGGCACTGATTAATAAATAACTAGTCATAATGTGTGTTAAAGGTACTTTGTCCATTTGTAAGCCAGATGATATTTCTGAGTTGGGCAGTCTGTCTGAATAGATGGTCCACCACAGATCCTATTCACCAGCCTTATAGACCATCATGGGTCCCACTCCCCAGATTAATTGGCCATTGTTGATCCCAATCCCTAGACTGATTGGCCTTCATTGCGCTCACTCCCTAGATTGATAGGCCATCATGGATGTCACTCTCTAGATTGGTTGGCCATCATGGATCTATTACCTTGATTTACTAACAGTTGTGGAATCCACTCCATAGACTCATTGACCCTTATTGAACTCCTTCCCTAATGGGCAAACATGGATCACTACCAAGATTGATGGGCCATCATGGACCATACTCATTTGATTAATTAACTAACGTGAAATCCACTTCATAGACTGACTGGCCCTCATGGATCCCACTCTTTAGACTGATTACTCATCATTGGTTCTACTCCCTAGATTGAGGGGCCATTATGAATCCGATTTCTTTGCTGATGGGCAATCATGGCTCCTGCTCCTTAGACTGATGGGCTATTATGGATCCCACTACTTCAATTAATGTGTATATACAAGAAAGTTGGCAGCTCGATCTTCCACAATGAATACATTTATTAATCCAGGTGTAATTCAGAATATTTGGCTATGGCTATGACTAAGGCTACACGCCACATTTTATGGCGGCGCTTTGCGGCGGCCATTAATTATGGGATGTGGGGTTCCAGCATCTTGTACCTCTGGACCCCTTTACATCACACAGCACCCTGCACCTCTGGACCCCTTTACATTACACAGCACCCTGCACCTCTGGGCCCCTTCGCTTTACACAGCACCCGGCACCTATGAACCCCTTTACATTACACAGCACCCTGAACCTCTGGACCCCTTTACATTACACAGCACCCTGCACCTCTGGACCCCTTTACATTACACAGGACCCTGCACCTTTGGGCCCCTTCGCTTTACACAGCACCTGGCACCTCTGAACCCCTTTACATTACACAGCACCCTGCACCTCTGGACCCCTTTACATTACACAGCACTCTGGACCCCTTTACATTACACAGCACCTTGCACCTATTGACCCTTTTACATTACACAGCACCCTACACCTCTGGACCCCTTTACATTACACAGCCCCCCACAGTTTGTTACACAGACACCCCCCTGTGGCAGCGTACACACGATCGGTCCAAACCGATGAAAAAGGACTTAAGTCCAGTTTCATCGGTCCAAACCGACCGTGTGTACGGCCTATCAGTCCGTCGGACCAAAGTTTTAAAACTTGCTTTAAAATTGAACCGATGGACGCCTGACCATCGGTCCAAACTGATGGTTAGTACGGAAAAGCATCGGTCCAAAAACCCGCGCATGCTCAGAATTAAGTCGACGCATGCTTGGGAGCATTGAACTTCACTTTTTTCAGCACGTTGTTGTGTTTTACGTCACCTTGTTCTGACACGATCGGTTTTTGGACTGATGGTGTGTACGCACATCAGACCATCAGTCTGTGAACCGATGAAAACGGTCTGTCGGACCATTCTCATCGGGTTGGACCAATCGTGTGTACGCAGCCTAACAGTTCTGGGCCCCCTGCATGTCACACTGGGGGGGAGACGTGACATTTGCCCGGTATGCCCTATGGCCAGTCCAGGCCTGTATATGTGTATGGATGCATGCCTGAGTGTGTGCACACATGTACATATTATCACTACAAGGTGTGTGAAAAATAGTGGCATACACATGGATCACCCAATATGCATTGAGGCTGATTTCCTTTTTTGGATAATTGCCTGCAGTCAATTTAGTCAATTTATGGGTGGAGCCAGTGATCTTTAGCGCTACTATTTATTTCAAAATCTCATGTAATGTGGTTATGACTAAGGCCTTATAGGCTGAAACACGTCAACCATTCCTATTTGCGTTTCTCCACTGTGGCTTGTTAATAAACACTACAAATTTTTAAGACCCGAGTGCGAATCATCTTTTCTTCATTACTCTACTCAGCCAGCTATGTTATGTTTTGGTAGCAGCACTGACTTTTTTGTTCATATTCTGAAGCCTCAGAGCACTTCTTGTTCATTCACCTGTGCAGCTAAGGATGCAGAGAAAGGGACTGCTAAATCTATGCAGTTTTGGTCGGGGGGACTTTGTCAGGTAGGCAGTACGGGGCCCCCGTGATTTTTAATAGAAGCCCTGCAGGTCCCAGCCTGAGGCTGCATTTGTCAGAAAATATTTTACTGTGTGTGACTACAAATGCTAAGTCAATAACATATTTTAGTAAGTCGCACTTTTGCTCAAGCATGAATTTTTTATAAAGTGTTGAGAACTCGGCAGCCCCAAAATGTGCGATTGCAGAAAAGAACAAAAAAAGGCTTTTTGGAGGCACATAATCAAAATCAGGTCCTTGATTTTCCATAAACATCTACATGGTGTTATGGTGTGCTCTAATAACGATGGTACATAGCAATCTTCCTAGACACAGATGTCATATTAAAATGTATTTTCCATTAGTTCTCACAAGAGATAAAAATATTCTAGTGACTGAAATGTTCCTTGAGTAGAAGGTGCCAAGGGAGCAGACAATGGGCCTGTGTGAACATGAGATATCATCACATATCTGCATCTTGTCCTAGGTCTTCAGAGCGTTGTGTTAAGTGTCTCCGAGGTTTTCATGCTGTGTTCAGCTGTGCCGATGTGTCCGGTGTTTTGTGTAGAAGATAACATAGTTGAGTACTTTCTGTGATACTTTTTTTTTGGCACTAACAGTTAATTTTTCATTACAAGCTTTCAGAGGTCTACCTCCTTCTTCTTGGTCCAAGCAGTACTATAAAGAAGGGGGATAGAAACCCAAAAGTTTGCCCTGAAAAAGTAACTGTTAAAGCAAATAGCTAAAGTTTCATGGACAGTGCTTAGATGTGTTGTTGCAAATGCACTAATGCAAGGAAAATGGTGGGGGGACAGTTTTAGGCCCCCCTTGCCTTATGGGATTGCGGCATCGGAGGTTTCTAGTCTCCCCTCAGAGCAGAATTTGCGGGAAGAGTTCCCATTGGCTCCTCCTCTGGAATCAGGTCAAGCTGTAGCCAGGCAGTGTAAGGGGTTGCTAGTTAACTATTGGGTAACCCCCTCAAGTCTAAAAAGTGTGGGAAGCATTCCCATTGGCCCTTGGCTGCCCTAAGCTGGTTAGATGGCCACTGTATCTTGGCAGCTAAGGGGTTTTCTGTGGAGAATTCCTAAATAAAAAGGGGGATTCAGAGCCCTAGAGGCTCAATCGCCTCCAGTAGCATCAGCTGTGGTGTTCCCTCCCTCCCTCCCTTTTTGTCACGGTTTTCACTTTATTATGTGGCTGGTGTCACCTTTTAGGGGGGACAGTTTTTGTATATAAAGTTAAACAAGTTATATATGTTTAACCACTTGACCACCGGGCCTATTCTGGCACTTCTCTCTTTCATGTAAAAATCAAACAATTTTTGCTAGAAAATTAATCAGAACCCCCAAACATTATATATTTTTTTTAGCAGACATCCTAGGGAATAAAATGGCAGTCATTGCAACTGTTTTTCTCGCACGGTATTTGCGCAATAATTTTTTAAATACCTTTTTTTGGGGAAAAAAAACGGTTTTGTGAATTACAAAATAACAAAACAGTAAAGTTAGCCCAATTTTTTGGTAAAATATGAAAGATGATGTTACGCAGAGTAAATAGATACCTAACATGTCATGCTTTAAAATTGGGCACACTCATGGAATGGCGCCAAACTTCGGTACTTCAAAATCTCCATAGGCGACGCTTTCAATTTTTTGATCACTTTTATTCCTATTACAAGGAATGTAAACATCCCTTGTAATAGGAATCAGTGTGACAGGTCCTCTTTATGGAGAGATGTGGGGTCAATAAGACCCCACATCTCTCCTCCAGGCTTACAAGCATGAAATCGGTGAAAAAACATTCACCGATCTCACACCGACAGCCGCAATTGCGGCTTTGTTTACTTCCGGGTACCGGGCGTGACGTCATGTTGCTTGCTTTATAAAACACTACTGTGCATTGCCCCACTATTCTACACAAGTTTGATCCTAATGTTTCGGACATATGTTGGAAATGTTTGCAGGCCTCGGGTAACATGACACACATTTGGGGTACGTGCCCATGTGTTACCCCCTTTTTGGGACAAGATTCTCAAGCGATATGAAAAACTTGTAGGGAACAATTACCCCAATGAACCCCGCTTAACGGTCCTATCTATGTTACCGGGGTCATATAAACAAATTAAGAAGAGCTTAATTCGCCATTTGTTAACGGCTGTACGTTCAGTTATTGCTAGATCTTGGCGTCAACCTCCTCTGGTCCCCTCTCAAGCTGATTGGGCCTGTGAAATGGACAGGATCGAACATATTGAAAGGATGTTAGCGTGGGATGTCAATAAGCGTGAGGCCCATATGTGGACCGTTTGGTTACACTTCCGGTTCTCTGCTGATTTTGTCTCTTTCATAGCGGATACAGCTCCTACCACTTCCCCCGTGCCCTCTCATGAGTAGCGTGATGTCTCTTCTACCCACTTTGCCTTTCTTTCTTTCTCATTCCCTGCACCCCCCCTTTTTTGTCTCCTTATTTCTCCTCCTCCCATACCTTATAGTAATCTTATCGGTAGATACACCGCACTGTAAGGCCATATGTGTTAAGCCTTGTTTTTTTACGTTTTCTACACCACTGTTTACAGTGGTCAACTGGTTACTTGATTTACCATTACAGTGGAACCTCGGATTACGAGGATAATCTGTTCCAGGAGAATGCTCGTAATCCAAAGTACTTGCATATCAAAGCGAGTTTCCTCATTGAAGTAAATGGAAACTAAAATAATTAGTTCAGACTTCAATGGCATGCAATACCGCATGTGGGCAGAGGTGGGTGGCGCCGGAGAGCCTCGGGAACACACGAAAAGGCCCGAAGACAGCCCTGGAAAGGCTCGGGAACGGCATATTTCCGAGTCTTTCCAAGCATTTCCGAACGGCGCTGTTTGGCTCCGCTCGGCTCCTACGTCCCCCACCTCAGGCCAAACGCAGAACTGCATACTGTTTTGGCTTGATTCCTGCTCGTTTTCGAGACAACACTTGCATACCGAGGTAGGATTTAAAAAAATACAGTGCTCGTATTGCAAAACACCTGTTAACCGCGTTACTCGCAATCTGAGGTTCCACTGTACTTGGTTTATTTCACTTATTTCTACATTCCCTAAGGATATCTACCTGACTATGCTTATTAATACTGTTCTTTTAGTATCCTTCTGATTCTAATGTATACTTGTACACTCAATGGACATATGTTATTCCTTGCCTATGTTTAGTCGATATGTTTTAAAAATGCTTGAAAACAGATCAACATAAAACACCACTGTAACTAACCCTTTCCATGGAAGATCTGTAAACTGTAGGCGCAAACAAATCTGTGCGTGACGGGACTCAGATCTAAAAACGAATATTGGGGTATTTGGTGTAATAAGTTAAGAAAAGTTATGTTAAAAAGGTTTGATATACAAGTGCTTTGGATTACAAGCATGTTTCTGGAGCGAATTATGCTCGCAAGGTTTTACTGTGCGCATGATCAGAAAATTGGAAAAAAAATACCGCTTTTGGATATTGTACGATAATATGATTGTTAATACACAGCTTTCAAGAGCTGCAAAATTATCCGAAGGGGCAAATGAGAAAAATGTTCTCATAGGATACCAGATTGTACAATTTTCGTTTAATCAGTACAGTATTAGGTTGAAAAAAATCAGAAGAGCAAGACAACGCATGCTCAGAAACAAAAGAATACATTACAATACAAGAAAAACACTTTACATCACTTCCCAAGCTGTATCTTGTCATATGAGAATTTTCATAAGTTTAGTAACCTCTTTCTTTTGGATATGAGACTAGCATGCAAATAAAAATAAAAAAAGACGATCATTCGTCAGATATTCTCATTGGGCCAGATTCAGGATGGCGAGCGGTTCTTTATTCCGGCGTAACGTTTCTCATTTACGTTACTCCGCCGAAACTTTACGCGTACTGTATTCACAAAGCACTTGCTCCTAAAGTTGGGACGGCGTAGCGTAAATGGCCCGGCAGAATTCTAATTGGGCCTGTAGGGGGCGTGTAGTATTTAAAATAGGTGCGATCCCGCGGCGAACGTACTGCGCATGCGCTGGCCGTCAATGTATCCCAGTGCGCATGCTCCAAATTATGACGGTGTTTTCGACGTGAATGTCAATGACGTCAATCCCCATTCACGGAACGAGTTACGCAAACGATGTTAAACTTTTCCAATTCGACGCGGTCACGACGTCCATACTTAACAGGATGCGCCTGCTTTTTGTTGCTTTATCTTTATGCCGGGAAAACCCTTACGTAAACGTCGTAAAGTGACTGCGTCGGGCCTGTGTATGTTCGTGACTTGCCGTATCTCGCTGATTTACATATTCTATTTGCTTATCTTCCACTGATAGCTCCTGACCCGCTTGTACCCAGGCCACACTCTTGCCTGCTCATCTGTAACTGGTCTGTCCTGCCAGTGTGTGACCTGGCTTGCTTGACTTTGCTAATCTTCATGAGGTTTCCTGTTCTTGCCTTTTTTCCTGCTGTGGCTTGGATACCCATTCTGCCACTGGCAAGACCTACTGGCACTTGTGCCACTCTGCACTCCTGCGCCTTCTGTTCACACTACTAGGAGCCCAAAATCAGAGGTGTAAGAGAGGCCTTCCTCATCATTTCAGGCACTGCTAACAGGTATTTGATACCTATACTGCAGCCTTACTGCATCTTTACTGCACCTATACTGCATGCTTGTTTGCTAAAGCTTAAGTGCACCAACGCTTTCTAAAGGGGCCCAACGATAGCCAGCAGAATAACAACATAAGAACTGCCCCTTGTGTAAAACCATCCTGCAAACCCCCTTTGTTTCCTTCTCCTCTTTCCTTCATTTCTCGGACAATGCACATCCAATCGGTCTAAGACTAGAATAGTCACCATTCAAGAACTTTGACAGTATAGTCCCTGTGTTTGGTAAATAAGGCTTTATTACTGCCCACTGCTGCAATTTAGGTGGCCTTAATACTGTTTATGCTGATCTGGACACCAAATGTGATTTTATTCCCAGTGCTTATTACTAATCAAGGCTTTTAAAGACCAAAGAGAAACACACCGCTCCAGGCAAATATCAGGTGCAAAGGCACAGGTGCAGATCTCGGCTCACCACCGTCAAACACAAACAGAACAAAGAAATGGCCGCACACTGGAACTCCAAATTACTTGCTTTTTGCTATTCACCCTGTGTGCTAAATTGTGTTTTTACCATTGTTCCATTTCCATGCCTACTTTGTTACCAACCGTATCAGGTGGCAATATACTACGTTTGCCTTTACTTAATGGTTCAGTGCCTTTTTTTTTGTATGTAGTACTACTACTGGGTACAAATTATTACTTTGAGGCTGGGTTCACACTTATGCCGTGGCGGCTTACAGCAGGGGGTCCGATGCGTTCCTGTTCTCCATTTCAGGGACTAATCAGGCCTGAATTTTGGGTTAAATTCGGACCTGAAACTGAGCCAAAAATGCACAGGACTCCTGTGCAGTTGGCTCTGCAGCCAGTCCGGAGATATGTGAACCGGCTCCATTGAGAGCCGGTCACAATCCCCTGTCATGCGAATGCGGAGAAACCCACATCCAATTTGCATAAGTGTGAACCCAGCCTCAGTGATTTTCTGTGACATTGAATGCTTTGTACACTCAACCTGGTGTGTTAAGTTCTTACAGAGGTTGAGGAAAAGAACAGAGCACCCATCCTACCCATTGTCACATATGGGGGTAACGCTCAGGGCCGTCTTAATAGCATCATGGGCCGCTGGGCAAAGTAATGCTCTGGGGCCCCTACAATGGAGACAGTGCAGGTAAACAGACATCAAGCCAGCACTCTGACCCCTCTACACCCCAGATATCCCCCCAGCACTCTGACCCCTCTACACCCCAGATATCCCCCCAGCACTCTGACCATTCTACATCCCAGATATACCCCCAGCACTTTGACCCCTCTACACCCTAGATATTCCTCCTATCACTGTAACCATATACAATAAGATACCCATTGTATTGTGACCTCACTGCATCCCTGAAACCCCCTACACTGTGGCCTCTCTGTTACCCTGATACCTCTAACACTCTAGCCACCCAAGGTACCCCAAGCATTTCTACCCCCTATACACCCCAGATACCCCGTAGAATTGTTTTTCCCATACACCCTTGATATCCCCCAGCACCATTATTCCAGCAATGTAGTAGCCCCTTTTTCAGTTGAGATACAGTGCATGTAAACTTTTGGCTCTATGCCCACCTCCAGCACTGCACTTACCTATACCACTTCAGCAGGCAGAAGGAGGGCCAGAGAAGGGAGCATCCCTCCGGGCATTCGCAAACAGTGCTGTACAGCTGGTCTCAACATGACTCCATCCCCAATGCCACTTCTGCAGGTGGGCTCTCAGTGTTGCCAACTCAGCAGCTCCCACTCCAGCTCCTACCCCGCAGCCTTCAAGTCCTGAGCATTCAAGTTGCATGGGGCAGGGTAAGGGCATCACTGGCGCTCCGGCCCTGCCCCTCCTTGCTGGTTGTGAAATAATAGGTATTGTTCTGCACAGCGCGGTGCACCGCTACCAGCCTGCCTCCCCTGTGTATCCATCACTCTCATTTTGGGGCAGTCAGGGACCAGCTGCTTTGGGGAAAGTGCCGCCCCCCCCCCATGCAGCTGGGGCCCCTGGACAGTGCCCAGGTGTGCCCTCTCAATAAGACAAGCCTGGTAACACTACATGTGTATGTTTTTGGTGTTACATAAATACCTGTAATAATGAATCCAACATCTAGCAGGCTGATTGAGCTGCTGATGTTATCACATAGACAAGATGGTCTCCAGTGCCAGTCCTAACATTACTCCCTAAGTTATAGAAATTGCTTTTAACTCGGTAACACTGGCAATTTTCTATCCCAGTAACTATATGGAGAGAAATCACATACATTGAGCTAGAAATGACTCTTCTGGGACAGAGGCGAGCCTTGCGTAATGTCACCGCTAATTCTGTATGACATAGCGCACTGCGTGTGATTTATACACATTATACTGGGAGTTCTATAGCCATGCTCTATCAAAACACAGCTAAAGCCATGATTTATGACATGCTGGAGAGCAGCAACTACAAATGATACTATTAACGTTTTATTTAATGCCGGGTGAGAAGGTTCACAAAAGCCAACACATTCTCAATATAGAACTGAAATCAGGACTTGGCACAGGAACCGAGAACAACTTAATGCTGTCATACCATAACTAATTACTAATGTGCACAACCCTCCCACTGCTGCATGGGGAGCGTTTCCAAATCTGCTTATCGCAATATAATGAAGAAAGTGGCACAAGGAGGAATTACAGAATGTAATGTTGATGGGTAATAACACACATATTAGAATTATTGTCTGATTAACATTGTTTGCATGTTTGCACATCTTGTTCACCATCTTTGTGTAGATAAGGAATTGTCTGGGTAGCATGGTGCTTTAGGGCTCAAGACCCCTGGCATCAAAAACACCACTTTAAGGCCCCTTACACACGACCGAGAACCTCGTCGGGCTAAACTCATCGTTCCGCCCGACAAGGTTCTCGGCCGGCCATCGAGTTCGTCGACCAGGCTGTCGAAAAAGGCGTCGAGCCATTAGTCCCGATGGCCCGTTGAGCAAATAGAGAACCTGTTCTCTATTTTGGCTCGACGAGCTTCCCGACGGGACGCTCGACGAAAGTGTACACACGATCGAGCTTCTCGGCAGAATATGGATCCCAGCGAGCTTCTCGCTGGATTCTGCCGAGAAACTCGGTCGTGTGTACGCGGCCTTACAGGCGTTTGGCAGGGTTTTTTTTCTGCCCCAAGTGCCCTTCTATGTTAGCCTGTGGGGTTGATTTATTAAAGGAAAATAGACTGTCCTATGCAGTTGCACTCTGCAAGTGCAGTTGCTCCAGAGCTTAGTAAATGAGCAGAAGCTCTGCTGACTTCAATCATCCAATCATATGCAATCACATATGCTGTGCACAGCCTATTTGCCTTTAGTAAATCAACCTCTGTATGTCTATGCACACATAGGCGTTTACAGGCGTTTAGAGGCACAACAAAAAAATACTTGCACATTCAGGAGAGGAGCACTTGAGTAGAAAAAAATGTCTGATGCTCCTAAATTAAGGTGACCAGATTTTGAAAATGAAATCCGGGGACATATTTTTTGTTTACTAGTAATGGCAACAATCAGCGACTCTCTGCCCATTGCCGCCGCCTCACAGCCTCTTAAGTCTTACTCTTCGGGCCCCGGCTACTACTGGGTGGGGAGCGGAGGAAGATCACTCCCCCAGGGAAGGCAAGGAGATAAGCAGGTGGCTGGCCAGGATTTGAGCCAAGGCAGAAGAACATGCGAGCGAAGCTAAATGGGCATGTGCCCGAAACTGAAGAAATAATCCCTCCACTCCGACCAGCACATGATCATCAGAAAGGGGCACCGATAATGGGAAAAATACAACCCCCCTATGCTAGTAGGCACGGCGGAGCGTGGGGGGGGGGGGGGGTGTAATTCTAATTTTTTTTATTTTAATTCTGCACTGACTGTCTTTGAAATTGCCCCTGCCCCCTATTAAATCCAATCTGGGGACAAAACCAGGGACAGACTTGGTCCAGGGACAGTGTCCTCAATCAGGGGACTGTCCCCTGAAACTGGGGATGTCTGGTCACCCTATCCTAAATGGACCAGTGGCGGCTGGTGTTTTTTCCCCCCCAAACACCGACCGGCACCCGTGGCACCCGCCCTGCTGTTTGCCAGTTGGTCCGGCACTTACCCCATCGTGGCATGTGGCAGGCAACGTGGTGCAGTGGCTCGGCTCCAAGAGTCCTCTCCTCCATACGTCCAGCTCCTCCCCTCATCCTCTTCGGTATCCAATAGGATTACCTGTCCTTTCAGCTAATCTGCTGACCAGTGTCAAATAGGGTGACCATGTGTCCCGGATTGCCCAGGACAGTTCCCCTTTTTGCAGGTCTGTCCTGGGCACATTCATTCCAGAACAATACAGTGTCCCAGAATGAAACTGACACAGCCACCCCCCAGGGCCAATCTGATGCCCCCAAAAAAGGCCGCCACATCACCGCTTTACTCACTGACAGTACTTGTCCTGGCCGAGATTGTCTGGAGGAGCGCAGTCCCCGCCCCCTGCTTGTGATTGGAGAAATCATAAATCCTGCCTCTTGTGTCCAATCACTGTGCTGTGATTCGTTACAGCACAAGCCGATTTTTGGGAATTTCTGTAATTTGGAAATGTGGTCACCCTAGTGTCAAACCCCATTTCCTGATTGGCTGAGTGGGAGATCAGCGTTACAACAGAGAATATTGATTCGCTGCTGTAACACACCTGGGTGGGCTAGGAGTGCACTCTCTGCTACCAGAGCCCACCCTACATTAAAGGGTTTGTAAAGGACATTTTTTTTTATCTTAACACCTTTACCTTAATGCAGTCTTGTTTTCATGTCCTCATTGTTCATTTTTGTTCTCAAGTTTATTCTTCTCTGATCTCCACACTTTCTGGTTGTCTGTTTCCTGATAACCACAGTCCGGTGAGCTTCCTCTCTGTGGTCACTAATGAAGGAGGTGTGATTACTGTGTGTCTAAAACCCCTCAGCACCAATCAGTTTCGTTTTCCAAACCATCACTGCCCTGTATTGGCTCTGTGGCTCTGTACAGCACAGGCAGGAAACAACATGCAAAAACGAAACTAGAAACTGCAGGTACATTATATGATTGATTTTTATCTATTTTTAATAGTTTTTAAAAGGAATCAGTTAACTATTATGTCTCTATACCCTGTAAACACTAATTTCAGCAAAAAAAGATGTTTTATTTACAACTCATTTAAGGCTTATTAGAGCATCTAGCTCTAATAGGTGCTTCAAAAAAATGCCCCTCTGCATTGGAATCCATGCGCCGGTGTCCTGAAAGGGTCCTAAAGGGTCCTAAAAGGGTCTGGTGCATTGATAGAGGAGGTGGTGATGGATAGAGAGGGGGTGGCGCCCTTGTGCCCCCCTTAATGGACGGACCGACCCTGAAATGCCGCTAAACGTTAGTCCGTTTGGCAGGTCAGTGACTTCTTTAAGCTGCCTTTCTCCTGTCTGGGAAAAAGTCCTTCAGAGGACCGAGGTAAACGCCCAGTGTGCATGAGGACCAAGTAGTTTGCATGTTTGCCTCGCAGCCCTAGGGTCCTGGGTTCAGATTTTACCTCTCTTTTACCTTCGTGATCTGTGTTCTTTTCTTTGAATGACCCAATTTTCTTCCACAGTTTAAAACGTTATAATAAATTAGTTTTTCCAGTGACCAAAATGTGTCCAATATATAGAAATCGTCTAACTGTGAAATATGTCAGAGTTGCAGTATATAAATGTATAATAATATTAGTGTGTGACTGTGGTGGGATATTAGAGTGTAAGCTCTTCTGGTGCAGAGTGGAATATATATACAGCAATGTGGAATATGTCAGATCTATATAAATGTAGACACTAATAATTCCTAATTTATTACCATGATGGTCATCAGAGAGTGATACAGTTTTATTTCCCCTCATCTCTTGGTAGACATTGGTGACATTAGGAATGCGCGGTTTATTGGCAGCAGCCTCAGATTCCAGGCTTTTCCTTGTGAAGATCTGTGAGATTCCAATAATTCCTGATATTTTTTCCTGGGATGACCCTCCAGGGACCCTGGTAAATTTTCCATATAGAAGTGTGGGGGACATTAGAATGTAAGCCCCCCTGGTGCAGAGACTGTGTTTTCTGTACAGCACTGCAATATATGTCGGAGTCATATAAATGTATAATAGTGTGTCATTGTGGTGAGGACATTAGAGTGTACAGTGCCTTGAAAAAGTATTCATACCCCTTGAAATTTTCCACATTTTGTCATGTTACAGCCAAAAACGTAAACAGAGCTCCGTGAGATGTATAACGTTTGGGATATTTGTTTTATAACCTAACCCTGCTTTAAACTTCTCCATAACATTATCCCTGACCTGTCTGCTGTGTTCCTTGGCCTTCATTATGCTGTTTGTTCACTAAGGTTCCCCAACAAACCTCTGAGGGCTTCACAGTTCAACTGTATTTAGACTGAGATTAAATTACACACAGGTGAACTCTATTTACTAACTAGGTGACTTCTGAAGGCAATTGGTTCCACTTACGGTTGTCCCGATACCGATACTAGTACCAGTATCGGGACCGATACTGAGCATTTGCATAAAAGCAGCAGTGGACATTTTGTTACACCCAGTTCGGGCCAGGTGTAACAAGATGTCCACTGCTGCTTTTATGCGGCCAAGTGCAAGGTGTACCAAGATGGGCATCGCATAGACAGGCAGCACAGCAAAACAAATCCTTTAGTTTCCTCTCGTGTCATTTATTTCAGTTCCTGTCCATCAGTGCCCATAAGTGCCACCTATCAGTGCCCATAAGTGCCAGCCATCAATCTGTGCTCATTTATCAGTGACATCTGTTAGTGACATCTATCAGTGCCCAGTCATCAGTGCCTTTTGTCAGTGCCCATCCATCAGTGCCAGCCAGTGCCCATCCATCGGCGCCACTGCCAGCTATCAGTACGTGCCACCTATCAGTGCACATCAGTGTGTGCCTCCTATCAGTGCGTGTCACCTATCAGTGCCACCTATCTGTGTGTGCCACCTATCAGTGCTCATCAGTGCGTGCCAACTATCTGTGCCCAAAACTGTCACATGACATTAAAAACAAGTATTGGTAATCGGTATCGGCAAGTACTTGAAAAAAGTATCGGTACCTGTACTCAGTCTTAGAGCTGCACGATTAATCGTCAAGAATCGTTATCGCGATCTTTTTCCCCTTGCGATTCTTGATACAGGGTTTCACGATCTTTGACATGAAAATAATTTTCTCTCTGCACTTTGGTATGCAAATAATTTCCTGTCTGCTCTCAGCCAAAAGTCAGTCTGGGCAATCTGCCAAGTTTTGAAAACATTGTATCTCTTCAAAGGAATAAACTTCTTCTGTATGTAAATTAGGAATTTTTAACCACTTAAACACCAAACCTTTTTCTGACTGCTCTTTTCAAGTTAAAATCATTATTTTTTTTTGCTAGAAAATTACTTAGAACCCCCAAAGATTATATAACTTTTTAGTAAAGACCCTAGAGAATAAAATGGTGGTTGTTGCAATATTTTATGTTGCACTGTATTTGCTTAGCAGTCTTTTTAAATGCATTTTTTGGGGGGGAAAAATTACTTTAATGAATAATAAAAAAAAAAAGTTAGCCCATTTTTTTTGTACAAATGTAAAAGTTTTTACGCCGCGAGAATCGTGAGAGAATCGTGATCTTCATTCTAAGCAAAAAAATTGTGATTCTCATTTTGGCAAGAATCGTGCAGCTCTACTGAGTCTTAAAAAAGTGGTATCGGGACAACCCTAGTTCCACTAGATTTTAGTTAGGGGTATTGGAGTTAGGGGGGCTGAATTCAAATGCACGCCCCACTTTTCACATATTTATTTGTTAAACATTTTGAAAACCATTTTTCATTTTCCTTCCACTTCACAATTATATGCCACTTTGTGTTTGTCTATCACATAAAAGCCCAATAAAATACAGTTTTTGGTTATAACATGACAAAATGTGGAAAATTTCTAAGGGGTATGAATACTTTTTCAAGGCACTGTATGTGCTTACATTATAAAGTGCATTCCCCTTGCACCCGGGTTATATCGCTTTTGTATTCCCGGTTGATTCCACTAACCTTTAGTGCGAGCACAGACCATCCTCAAAATCTTACCACTCCCAGGTGTCAGGCACAAATAGCTTCCTGTATCCCCGCCCGACGTTTCGTCACATGACGTCTTCTATGTTTTTAAAAAAGTATGTCTCGTAGAAACATTAACAGCGCTGAATGTGAATGCTAGGATTCACCTGAACTTAAAAGTTCACAATCTGCTTTTGATGAAAATAGATTAATCCCAGAAAGACTATCTTCTGGGATCCATTCCATCAGTCAATACACAAATAAATAAAGGGGTACATCAAGACAAAAATAATAATGTACAAGTTAAAGTCTCTGATAAAGGGTGCGTTCTTAGTGGGAGGTGTTTTTAAACGGTCCCTCCAAGGGTATCCAGACAGTGCTTTAAACGTGATCCCCCTTAGGTAATCTACTCACCAGATCCAGGTGATATGTAAAGCCTTAGAAATCTCCTTGCAATCAAGAATCATCTGTCACTCTCCTCCTGGCTCCAACACAGCGTCAGTTAGGCTCCTTCCAGAGTATACTGGTTCACAGTCATGGGTGCATGCATGCAGTGTAAGAGTTCATGTAAGTGAGAGAGAGAGGCAGAACATAGTGTAAAACTGTATTTATTTGTAAAAGAAAACCCCCGCAACAAAGTTATGCTTACAAGGTTTCAAATAATAGTACACATCAATAGTAAAAGCCTGCAGCTCACTCAGCGGGTTGGTAGTATTCACGGCAACACTTAGCTGGTAAGACCCGGGTACAGCTTCACCTGTGTGTACGATGCGTTGCGTAGCAACGCCCTGACGCGTTTCGTAATAGGCTCACGTCTTCCAAATAACTACAGTCACAATGACAACAGTGTGACACTAAATTTACCTTTCAAAGACAAAACTAAAGCTAAAGCTAACTTTTGAAACCTAGCACTAGCATTCATCGGTTCGCACTGACAGGGAGAGCCGATCGGCTTTTCTCCCTGTTAGAGGGGGGTCTGTGTTGATAATCAGCACATTAATTATCAGCACAGTCCCTCACTTGTGCAAAAGGATAAGGACACAGTACCTTAGATGGTAGAAGGGGATACTGCTGTGCCAATCAGTGCCCATCAGTAACACCTTTCAGTAATCTATCAGTACTTTATCATCAGTGCCACCTGTCAGTGCCAATCAGTACCGCCTATCAGTGCCCATCACAGCCGCCTGTTACTGCCAATTAGTGCCGCCTATGAGTGCCCATCAATTCTGCATATCAGTGCCTCCTCATCAGTGCCACTTTAACTGTGTCAACTCATCAGTGCGGCCTCATCAGTGCCCGTCAGTGAAAGAGAAAACAACATTTTATGACAGAAACTAAGAAAAAGCGTTTTGTTTTTTTAGTTTGTTTAGCAAAAAATAAAAAACCCAGAGGTGATCAAATACCACCAAAAGAAAGCTCTATTTGTGGGAAGAAAATAATAAAAATGTAAGTGTTGCATGACCGCGCAATTGTCATTCAAATTGTGACAGCGCTGAAAGCTGAAAAATGTCCTGGGCAGGAAGAGGCGAAAGTGCCCGGAATTGAATTGGTTAATAATAGTGTGTGACTGTGGTGGAACAATAGAGTGTAAGCTCCTCTGGTGCATATAAATGTACAATATTAATAATAGTGTCTGACTGTGGTGGGACATTAGAGTGTAAGCTCCTCTGGTGCATATAAATGTATAATATTAATAATAGTGTCTGACTGTGGTGGGACATTAGAGTGTAAGCTCCTCTGGTGCATATACATGTATAATATTAATAATAGTGTCTGACTGTGGTGGGACATTAGAGTGTAAGCTCCTCTGGTGCATATAAATGTATAATATTAATAATAGTGTCTGACTGTGGTGGGACATTAGAGTGTAAGCTCCTCTGGTGCATATAAATGTATAATATTAATAATAGTGTCTGACTGTGGTGGGACATTAGAGTGTAAGCTCCTCTGGTGCATATAAATGTATAATATTAATAATAGTGTCTGACTGTGGTGGGACATTAGAGTGTAAGCTCCTCTGGTGCATATAAATGTATAATATTAATAATACTGTGGTGGGACAATAGAGTGTAAGCTCCTCTGGTGCATATAAATGACTGTGGTGGGACATTAGAGTGTAAGCTCCTCTGGTGCATATAAATGTATAATATTAATAATAGTGTCTGACTGTGGTGGGACATTAGAGTGTAAGCTCCTCTGGTGCATATAAATGTATAAGATTAATAATAGTGTGTGACTGTGGTGGGACATTAGAATGTAAGCTCCTCTGGTGCATATAAATGTATAATATTAATAATAGTGTGTGCCTGTGGTGGGACATTAGAGTGTAAGCTCCTCTGGTGCATATAAATGTATAATATTAATAATAGTGTCTGACTGTGGTGGGACATTAGAGTGTAAGCTCCTCTGGTGCATATAAATGTATAATATTAATAATATTGTGTGCCTGTGGTGGGACATTAGAGTGTAAGCTCCTCTGGTGCATATAAATGTATAATATTAATAATAGTGTGTGCCTGTGGTGGGACATTAGAGTGTAAGCTCTTTTGGTTCAGTGATTATACAATGCTGTGGAATATGTTAGTACTAATCAATGCAGGAAAGGAAATGATCTATGTCTCCTATAGGAACCCCTCAGCTATGGAGAACACAATCCCCTCTCAGATGACATCATATATGAGACCCAGCGAACGTACGGAGCGCGGCGAGTGTGCCGATCTCTGGCTGGACACAGACACAGTCCTGGATTCACATTACTTTTTCCATGTATAGGAAACATCTGTACGTCTGTCATCGGGCACACCCATGTAACGCTTACATGTGTTTATTATGTGAACACGAAGATCACGGGCCAGGCCTCTGGGTCATGCCGTGTATTTATACACACGCTCAGCAGGGTCTTTTCATGACACTCAACAGCAGTTGTGGAAATCTTAGTCACATTAATCTTTTTATCTTATGTTTATCTGCGATCACAGCGCTTTAGTTTTAGTAAATCGGACATCATTAGGGCTCTTCACACTGCCTGCATTACAGTAATGCTCAGTAGACTCACAAGTACCCACAATATATGGTAGTGCGCTGTGCATGTGCAATGGGGTGCCATTCCCTCCAGTGCAATGAATAAGAGGATTGTGGGAATGCATCATTTTATACAACAGGCTGTATGGAGACGAGCCAATTACAGGAGCAGGGAGATGAGAATGTCAGCCAATCCTGTACAAACACTGATCATTATTACAAGTCTATGGGCTGTCCATACATTAGTCCTGAGCAGTGGTGGCTGGTGCTCAAAATGTTTGGGGGGGTGCAAACAAACAACAAAAAAACCAAACAATTGCAGCCTCACTGTGCCCATCAATTGCAACCACTGTGCCCATCAATTGCAACCACTGTGCCCATCAAATGCAGCCACTGTGCCATCAATTGTCACCACTGTGCCATCAATTGTCGCCACTGTGTCATCAAATGCAGCCATTGTACCATGCCATCAAACTCAGCCACTGCGCCATCATTTATTGCCACTGTGCCCATCAATTGCCACCACTGTACCATGCCATCAATTGTCACCACTGTGCCATCAACTGTCACCACTGTGCCATCAACTGTCACCACAGTGCCATCAACTGTCGCCACTGTGCCTTCAATTGTCGCCAGTGTGCCCATCAATTGTCACCACTGTGCCATGCCAAACGCAGCCACTGTGCCATCAATTGTTACCACTGTGCCATCAAACGCAGCCACTGTGCTATCAATTGTTACCACTGTGCCATCAATTGTCACCACTGTGCCATTAATTGTCGCCACTGTGCCCATCAATTTTCACCACTGTGCCATGCCAAACGCAGCCACTGTGCCATCAATTGTTACCACTGTGCCCAGCAATTGTCACCACTGTGCCCATCAATTGTCACCACTGTGCCATGGCAAACACAGCCACTGTGCCATGCCATCAAACGCAGCCACTGTGCCATCAATTGTTAACACTGTGCCCAGCAATTGTCGCCACTGTGCCCAGCAAATGTCGCCACTGTGCCCAGCAAATGTCACCACTGTGTCCATTAATTGTAGCCACTGTGCCCATCAATTGTAGCCACTGTGTCATTAATTGTAGCCACTGTGCCCATCAATTGTCGCCACTGTGCCCATCAATTGTTGCCACTGTGCCCATTAATTATAGCCATTGTGCCCTGGAAAAAATACTGCCACTGTGCCCAGGAAAATGCCCCCCCGCCTGGCACTTACCTTTCTGGGGTCAGCCATCCTGCGTCTTCCGTCCCTCGATGTCCCTTGAGATGCCTGTCAGTCTTAGCCAAGGAACGCACCCCCCGTGCGTCCCTGGGTAAGCTGTGGAAGCCTATTACAGCCTGAGGGCTGTAATCGTAAAGCCTATCAGAGCCGCTGGGTCTGATAGGCCCTTCCACAGCCAACCAGCTGCCGCTAAAAATCCTACGCATGCTCGGAAACAATTTGGCACATGCCTGGAATCATCAAACTTTATTTTTCTCGGCTTGTCGTATGTGTTGTACGTCACCGCGTTCTTGATGTTTGGAATTTCCGACAACATTTGTGTGACCTTGTGTATGCAAGACAAGTTTGAGTGAACAATCTGTCGGAAAAAAATCCACGGTTTTGTTGTTGGAATGTCCGTTCTGTTGTATCTCGCATTTCTCTCCACTGTACTCTGCTCTGCTCACTCTGCTCCTTCCTCTATCTCTCCTATCCTGAATACTCTGCTCTGCTGGAGGACTCTGCTCCTTCCTCTATCTCTCCTATCCTGAATACTCTGCTCTGCTGGAGGACTCTGCTCCTTCCTCTATCTCTCCTATCCTGAATACTCTGCTCTGCTGGAGGACTCTGCTCCTTCCTCTAACTCTCCTCTCCTGAATACTCTGCACTGCTGGAGGACTCTGCTCCTTCCTCTATCTCTCCTATCCTGAATACTCTGCTCTGCTGGAGGACTCTGCTCCTTCCTCTAACTCTCCTCTCCTGAATACTCTGCACTGCTGGAGGACTCTGCTCCTTCCTCTATCTCTCCTATCCTGAATACTCTGCTCTGCTGGAGGACTCTGCTCCTTCCTCTAACTCTCCTCTCCTGAATACTCTGCACTGCTGGAGGACTCTGCTCCTTCCTCTATCTCTCCTCTCCTGAATACTCTGTTCTGCTGGAGGACTCTGCTCCTTCCTCTAACTCTCCTCTCCTGATATACTCTGCTCTGCTGGAGGACTCTGCTCCTTCCTCTACCTCTCCTCTCCTGAACACTCTGCTCTGCTGGAGGACTCTGCTCCTTCCTCTAACTCTCCTCTCCTGAATACTCTGCACTGCTGGAGGACTCTGCTCCTTCCTCTATCTCTCCTCTCCTGAATACTCTGCACTGCTGGAGGACTCTGCTCCTTCCTCTATCTCTCCTCTCCTGAATACTCTGCTCTGCTGGAGGACTCTGCTCCTTCCTCTATCTCTCCTATCCTGAATACTCTGCTCTGCTGGAGGACTCTGCTCCTTCCTCTATCTCTCCTATCCTGAATACTCTGCTCTGCTGGAGGACTCTGCTCCTTCCTCTAACGCTCCTCTCCTGAATACTCTGCACTGCTGGAGGACTCTGCTCCTTCCTCTATCTCTCCTATCCTGAATACTCTGCTCTGCTGGAGGACTCTGCTCTTTCCTCTAACTCTCCTCTCCTGATATACTCTGCTCTGCTGGAGGACTCTGCTCCTTCCTCTACCTCTCCTCTCCTGAATACTCTGCTCTGCTGGAGGACTCTGCTCCTTCCTCTAACTCTCCTCTCCTGAATACTCTGCACTGCTGGAGGACTCTGCTACTTCCTCTATCTCTCCTATCCTGAATACTCTGCTCTGCTGGAGGACTCTGCTCCTTCCTCTATCTCTCCTATCCTGAATACTCTGCTCTGCTGGAGGACTCTGCTCCTTCCTCTATCTCTCCTCTGCTCTGCTGGAGGACTCTGCTCCTCTCCTGAATACTCTGCACTGCTGGAGGACTCTGCTCCTTCCTCTATCTCTCCTATCCTGAATACTCTGCTCTGCTGGAGGACTCTGCTCCTTCCTCTAACTCTCCTCTCCTGAATACTCTGCACTGCTGGAGGACTCTGCTCCTGAATACTCTGCCTGCTACTCTGCTCCTTCCTCTCTCCTCTCCTGAATACTCTGCTCTGCTGGAGGACTCTGCTCCTTCCTCTAACTCTCCTCTCCTGAATACTCTGCACTGCTGGAGGACTCTGCTACTTCCTCTATCTCTCCTCTCCTGAATACTCTGCTCTGCTGGAGGACTCTGCTCCTTCCTCTCTCCTCTCCTGAATACTCTGCTCTGCTGGAGGACTCTGCTGAATACTCTGCTCTGCTGGAGGACTCTGCTCCTTCCTCTATCTCTCCTATCCTGAATATTCTGCTCTGCTGGAGGACTCTGCTCCTTCCTCTAACTCTCCTCTCCTGAATACTCTGCACTGCTGGAGGACTCTGCTCCTTCCTCTATCTCTCCTCTCCTGAATACTCTGCTCTGCTGGAGGACTCTGCTCCTTCCTCTAACGCTCCTCTCCTGAATACTCTGCTCTGCTGGAGGACTCTGCTCCTTCCTCTAACTCTCCTCTCCTGAATTCCTGCTGGAGGACTCTGCTCCTCTCCTGAATACTCTGCTCTGCTGGAGGACTCTGCTCCTTCCTCTAACTCTCCTCTCCTGAATACTCTGCTCTGCTGGAGGACTCTGCTCCTTCCTCTAACTCTCCTCTCCTGAATACTCTGCTCTGCTGGAGGACTCTGCTCCTTCCTCTAACGCTCCTCTCCTGAATACTCTGCTCTGCTGGAGGACTCTGCTCCTTCCTCTAACTCTCCTCTCCTGAATACTCTGCTCTGCTGGAGGACTCTGCTCCTTCCTCTAACGCTCCTCTCCTGAATACTCTGCTCTGCTGGAGGACTCTGCTCCTTCCTCTAACTCTCCTCTCCTGAATACTCTGCTCTGCTGGAGGACTCTGCTTCTTCCTCTAACTAATTCTCCTCTTCTCCTACACTTTGTTTCAGGCTGGTTTATCTGTGTGCACTCAGGAGAGGAAGAGATTCTTACGCCGAGGCAGCAGAAGACAAAGAATATGATGTTAGGCCGTTTCTGACATAACTGTTATTTTTTTGAAAACCTGTTTCCAAGCTACATAATATTCCTGGAATGACTGGCATGTTTGTGCTGTGTGATTAGGAGGGTGGAGCTTCTCTATCTAGTATTACCCCACCACAGTACAAAGGTAGCAGCACTCTTCTAGCTGTAGTAGAAGGTTGGACCAGCTCCATCCCCTAAGGATATATAGGTGGAAATACAATGTGATTTCATCCTTATGTAGCGCTACCCCATTCAGGAGCCGCTGAGTATGAGTGGGATCGGCGTGTTGTGTTACCTGGCAGGTGTCTAGGGGTGATACTTGTGAGTTGAAACAGAGAGCGAATGTCCAGTCTTTAGTTGGGTTTTCTTCAAAGCTTTATTCCAAGGCCCAACGTGGCCTTTATCAACATGGTACAGGACAGGAAAGGTTGATGAGCAGAGAGAGAGGATTTGAGTATCAGGCCTTGGATATGAAGAAGAAAGGGAGCAGTCTTGCTCTCCGCAATGATGAACTTAGTTTGCCGCCACTCCAGTCGGAATGGGTAAAGTTACCCCGGACAGACCCCTGCCACAGGCCTGGCAGCCGGAACGTCACTTGCAAATGTTGGGAGGACCAGGCCTCTGCCACAGGCCTAGTACTTGAGTGAGCGTGAAATTGAAGTGAGCGAGTCCTCCCAATAGATTTAGTTAGAGTCACTGGATACCTGATGGTTCGTTCAAGCCCTATTGGATCACCTGCCTCCGGGTTCTCCTCAAGCCGATCCCCCACCGTACAGCTCCCAGCCTGGGATCCTTTCAGAAAAGGTTTGGGACCCAGCAGCTACTGGGATCCCTCTCTATGTCAGAGTAGAGCTCCGCATGGTGCGCAACTTCGGCCAGGTAGGCCACGGCTGTGGGGTCCATGGATGCGCGCACCCTGAAGGTGAGTGCAGCACCTGGAACAGATATGGCCTCCCTCAGCATGCCTTAGCGAGGGAACCAACCCCTCTGATTGGCTGCTGAGGAAAACGAGTCCGCCAGAACCCCTCTAGCGCCAGCTGCCGCCTAGGGGTGGAAACACACCCCCTAGAACGCAGACCGACCCACAGGACAGTTCCGGGAATGACAGCAGCCCAAATTTGACAAATTGGGAATGGGAGCCACGTAACTCTCCCATTCCCCACTAACTTTAGCGTAACACCCCTACAGAAAGTAAGGGGGCACTACACTTAAGTAAATATATACTGTATATTCTAAAACAGATATTGTAGAAAGTCAAATAGAGTCTGATTAGTCCTGTGTGAATGTGTTACATATCGTACATTCACCCCTTTCCTTTCACTCCTTTTATCTGAGATTGTTGTGGAAACTGATGTTCTGTTGTAGTATTTTCTATGTTTGATGTCTGGAGAAATAAGACATACAGTGCCTTGCGAAAGTATTCGGCCCCCTTGAACTTTGTGACCTTTTGCCACATTTCAGGCTTCAAACATAAAGATATAAAACTGTAATTTTTGTGAAGAATCAACAACAAGTGGGACACAATCATGAAGTGGAACGAAATTTATTGGATATTTCAAACTTTTTTAATAAATAAAAAACTGAAAAATTGGGCGTGCAAAATTATTCAGCCCCCTTAAGTTAATACTTTATAGCCCAACCTTTTGCTGCGATTACAGCTGTAAGTCACTTGGGGTATGTCTCTATCAGTTTTGCACATCGAGAAACTGACATTTTTGCCCATTCCTCTTTGCAAAACAGCTCGAGCTCAGTGAGGTTGAATGGAGAGCGTTTGTGAACAGCAGTTTTCAGTTGAGAGAAAGGAGTCACCGCTCCAGGTGGGATCACAATATGGTTACAGGTGGTGCAGGATACCGAGGGTGCTGGCGGTGCCCTAAGCAAAATGAGGGCAAAGAAAAATGGATAGCCACACTCCAAAACCTGATGGGTGGTCTTTTATTCAATAGACAGCATGTACAAAAATAGGGTCACAGCAGTGGAAAACAAGGAGCAGCCGACGCGTTTCGCACTGGATCAGTGCTTATTCATGGCCATCTGCTGTGACCCTATTTTTGTACATGCTGTCTATTGAATAAAAGACCACCCATAAGGTTTTGGAGTGCGGCTATCCATTTTTCTTTGCCAGCAGTTTTCAGTTCTTTCCACAGATTCTCGATTGGATTCAGGTCTGGACTTTGACTTGGCCATTCTAACACCTGGATATGTTTATTTGTAAACCATTCCATTGTAGATTTTGCTTTATGTTTTGTATCATTGTCTTGTTGGAAGACAAATCTCCGTCCCAGTCTCAGGTCTTTTGCAGACTCCATCAGGTGTTCTTCCAGAATGGTCCTGTATTTGGCTCCATCCATCTTCCCATCAATTTTAACCATCTTCCCTTTCCCTGCTGAAGAAAAGCAGACCCAAACCATGATGCTGCCACCACCATGTTTCACAGTGGGGATGGTGTGTTTAGGGTGATGAGCTGTGTTGCTTTTACGCCAAACATAACGTTTTGCATTGTTGCCAAAAAGTTTGATTTTGGTTTCATCTGACCAGAGCACCTTCTTCCACGTGTTTGGTGTGTCTCCCAGGTGGCTTGTGGCAAACTTTAAACGACACTTTTTATGGATATCTTTAAGAAATGGCTTTCTTCTTGCCACTCTTCCATAAAGGCCAGATTTGTGCAGTATACGACTGATTGTTGTCCTATGGACAGAGTCTCCCACCTCAGCTGTAGATCTCTGCAGTTCATGCAGAGTGATCATTGGCCTCTTGGCTGCATCTCTGATCAGTCTTCTCCTTGTATGAGCTGAAAGTTTAGAGGGACAGCCAGGTCTTCGTAGTTTTGCAGTGGTCCGATACTCCTTCCATTTCAATATTATCGCTTGCACAGTGCTCCTTGGGATGTTTAAAGCTTGGGAAATCTTTTTGTATCCAAATCTGGCTTTAAACTTCTCCACAACAGTATCTCGGACCTGCCTGGTGTGTTCCTTGTTCTTTATGATGCTCTCTGCGCTTAAACGGACCTCTGAGACTATCACAGTGCAGGTGCATTTATACGGAGACTTGATTACACACAGGTGGATTCTATTTATCATCATTAGTCATTTAGGTCAACATTGGATCATTCAGAGATCCTTACTGAACTTCTGGAGAGAGTTTGCTGCACTGAAAGTAAAGGGGCTGAATAATTTTGCACGCCCAATTTTTCAGTTTTTTATTTGTTAACAAAGTTTGAAATATCCAATAAAATTCATTCCACTTCATGATTGTGTCCCACTTGTTGTTGATTCTTCACAAAAAAATACAGTTTTATATCTTTATGTTTGAAGCCTAAAATGTGGCAAAAGGTCTCAAAGTTCAAGGGGGCCGAATACTTTCGCAAGGCACTGTATCTCCGTCACTTGTTATCTGTCACTTTTTATTTGTTACGTCACCTCTTCGATTTTGGTATCTTGTTAGAGATTCTCCTCAGTTGTCATCCAAAACTTTCTCAGTTGTCCTTTTCAAATGCTCTGCAACCCTCTGTCATATGTCATCTATCCTTCATACATTGGCCACATTTCCCCCAGTTATCCTCCTAAACGCATTTATTCCTGATCCTCATTTGTCATTCTCATATGTTAACCTAACTTACAAATTCTTCTCACCCCCTACAATTATTTTCATTCCCCACCCTTCCTCCTCTCTGTCCTTCTCCTCTATCACTTTACTCCCTCTTGCTCCATTTTTCCCATCCTCCCTTCTCCTTCCTTCTTTTTCATCCTTCTCCTGCTTCCTCCCTATCCACCATTCTCCTCCATACATTTCCTCTATCACTCTCCTCACTCCTTCTCCTATATCAGGCATGTCCAAAGTCCGGCCCGGGGGCCAAATGCGGCCCGCGTTTTGGTTTAATGCGGCCCCACTGGTAATTTGGATATATATATCTTTTGTGGCCCCCAATGAATCCCAGAGCACTGCGTAAATATATACCGTATTTATCGTTCTGGCAGCCTCGGAGGGGACAGGGAGGGGGGTGAGACAAGTGCTGTCAGATAACATACAGGAGAATCTCCTGTTTACTTGGTAGCCTCTGTAATAGGAAAGCCACCAAGTAAACAGGAGATTCTTCTGTATGTAATCCGTTGGCGCTCGTCCCTGTCCCCTCCGAGGCTGTAGATGGGCATTGATCAGGCTGCACTGATGGCAATAGTGAGGCTGCATTCATGGCACTTGTGAGGCTGCATTCAGGGCACTTGTGAGGCTGCATTCATGGCACTGGTGAGGCTGCATTCATGGCACTGGTGAGGCTGCATTCATGGCACTGGTGAGGCTGCATTCAGGGCACTTGTGAGGATGCATTCATGGCACTTGTGAGGCTGCATTCATGGCACTGGTGAGGCTGCATTCAGGGCACTTGTGAGGATGCATTCATGGCACTTGTGAGGCTGCATTCATGGCACTGGTGAGGCTGCATTCTTGGCACTGGTGAGGCTGCATTCAGGCAATGGTGAGGCTGCATTGATGGGCACTGACCCTTATTTTGCTTCACAGTTCATTATTTAAAAATCCTGAAACTTCCCTCTTAAAGTGAAGGTGCGTGTTATATGATGGTAAAAACAGTATATCCAAATAACACGCCTGAGCTCATCCTCACCACACACAGCCACAAAGGCAAGAGAATTCTCATTGGGCATTTGCATTTCATTTTAATGGTTCAAAGAATGTCAGGCAAAATTGTCGGCCCTCACGCATGTTCACTTCATCAAATATGGCCCTCTTTGAAAAAAGTTTGGACACCCCTGTCCTACATCCTTCACATGCATTATTCTCCTCCTGCCTCCTCCCTATTTATCATTCTCCTCCATACATCTCCTTTATATCTTTCCACCCTTTGACATTTGATAGGTTGATAGGCTTGGTGTGTATATAAAGTATATGTGCCTGATACTCCTTGCTTTAACTGCTTCAGGGCCGCCCACCATACATATTCTGCCGCAAGACGACCCAGCTGCGCAAAATCATGTACCAGTACGTGATTTTGTGCATGCGGTTTCGGGAGGGCATGTGCACGCCTCTGTGATTGGATACAGCGGGAGCCAATCAGCAGGTCCGGCAGCTGCGACCCGCCGATCGTTCAGTGGAGACACAGATCAGCGGTGTGCCTATGTAAACAAGGCACACCGCTGATCTGTCAGTGTGGGAAATCGAGATCCAGTGTTTAACTGCTTAGGACAGTGTCACGCCGATATACGTCGGCAGAATGGCAGAGCTGGGCAGATCAACGTATATATATGTTGCCCCTTGAAGAGGCAACTTATATAAAAAACAATACTAATAAAAGTGCCATAAAACTATCTCCTATTTTGTAGACGCTAAAACTTTTGCACAAACCAATCAAAAAAACACTTATTGCATTTTTATATCAAAAATATGTAGAAGAATACACATCGACCTAAACTGAGGAAAAAAATCGTTTTTTAATATATTTTTGGTGGATATTTATTATAACAAAAATGTAAAAATATTGATTATTTTTCAAAATTGTCACTCTATTTTTGTTTATAGCGCAAAAAATAAAAACCGCAGAGGTAATCAAATACCACCAAAAGAAAGCTCTATTTGTGGGGAAAAAAAGATGCACATTTTGTTTTGGAGCCACGTCGCACGACCGCACAATTGTCGGTTAAAGCGACGCAGTGCCAAATCGTAAAAAGTGGCCTGGTCTTTGGCCAGCGAAATGGTCCGGGGCTTAAGTGGTTAAACACGATCTCAGATTTCCTGCCATACATCTGTCCTCCATTCATTAGAAAGCACCACCTAGGGACACACTTAACCCCTTGATCTCCATTAGTGTTAACCCCTTCCCTGCCAGTGCCATTTATACAGTGCATGTTTATAGCCCTGATACTTGTATTAGTGTCACTGGTCCCCAAAAAGTGTCACTAATTGTCTGCCGCAATGTCGTAGTCCCGCTAAAAATCGCTGATCATCGCTGTCACTAATAAAAAAATAAAAATGCCATAAATCTATCCCCTATTTTGTAGACTTTTGTAGATTTTTATTTTTTTTTACCAGAAGAATACATATCGGCCTAAATTTATGAATAAATCCTTTTTTTTTATATAGATTTTGGAGATATGTATTATAGCAGAAAGTAAAAAATATTATTTTCTAAATTTTCTGTCTTTTTTTGTTTATAGCGCAAAAAATAAAAATCGCAGAGGTGATCAAATACCACCAAAATAAAGCTTTATTTGTGGGAAAAAAAGGACATCAATTTATTTGGGTACGATGTCGCACGACCGCGCAATTGTGAGTTAAATCGACACAAAAAACTGGCCAGGTCATTAAGGGGGGAAAATCCTTCCGGGGTTAAAGTGGTTAAAGAATGATTATGGAATGTTGCTGTGCAGTTTTAAAGGGAATGTTTTTTTTTATTCTGTTGCCAGGACTACCCTTGTTTTTGAGTGACTCGAATTATGGAGGTGATGTGTTTTGATTCACAAGGTAAAAGCTCTATTTCAGGTTACATATTAACCCCTTAGCTCTGGATGAATATGGAAGCCGTGATTGGTGCACTTTACACATCTGGGAAATGTGCGCTATTCCTGGAATGTTACTTTCTATCAATAATTAAAGTCCAGTCCAGCCTGTGTTTTGTTACCTTGGGGGAATACATGGAAGAGATTTATAGCTACTGTAACAGTTTATAGCTCCTGTAACAATTAACCTTTACCCCTGATTTATACCCCTCCTGATCCTCCTCCATACACCTGACCCACGCCAGGTCTTATCATCAGATTAGCCAGGAACTCCTCTGCCATTCCCAAACTGCTCTCTGTTGGGGAATATTTGTCTGGTTTAGGTTTTACACACAAAAACGTGTCTGTGCTGCTGAATTTACAACATTATATAATTCAAATAAAAAATACTAAGGTTTGACAAACTACAACTAGATTTATTGCTTTAGCTCAGGGGTCTGCAAACTTTCTATACAAAGGGCCATCCTATGCATTAAGGTGAAAAAACACCTTGCAGTGTCCGGCCCCCCAGCGCCCTCCCCCTGTTGTACTTACCTGAGCCCTGAATTTCCGTGGGCGTGTCCCCGCCGTCCTCTCCTTGGAGTCCCGGCTTTGACTGGATAGATCGATAGTAGTGCAGCCATTGGCTTCCACTGTTGTCAATCAAATCGAATGATGCGGGCGCTTGGGGGGCGGGGCTGAGTCAGGAGTCAGGAGCGTGCCCACAAGGTAACCCCCTAGGCAGAGCGCTTCTCCTAGGTGGTTATCTTTTCTTTTAACATTAGGATTCTTACCTGTCCTGGAGTCCAGTGATGTTGGCACCGCAGCCAGGGTCGCCATCAGGGGGGTACAGGCATTACACCTGTAAGGGGCCCGATGGTCCCCAGGGGCCCAAATGGTCCCCCTCCCTTTTTTTTGCATTATACCTGATAGGGACCTGATACAACGAATATGCATCGGCCCCTGAGGAAGCGAGCAGAGCATCGCGAAATGCGTAGGGAACCAACGATGCCTTGTATGTATGGCAGTCTGAGTGTCTACTATGTTGGACTCTCATTCATGGTGTCAATACAACATTATATATATTTTCTATGAACTTTTTCAATGCACACACGAACTGGCCTTTTATTCTACCACTACTATCATTGTTGTTTCATGGTTATAGTGCAATTGAAATGTATCAATACATGTTTGTATTTATGTTGTTAACTTTGGCTATTATGCCTGGCAACGCACAGTCATTGC
Source organism: Rana kukunoris (assembly GCA_029574335.1). NCBI lineage: Eukaryota > Metazoa > Chordata > Amphibia > Anura > Ranidae > Rana > Rana kukunoris. The sequence continues at coordinate 134,403,505 of CM056058.1, forward strand.
TGTCTCGTTTGTTGTCAATCAATAAACTGATTCATTTTTTCTGTGTGAACTTGTACCCCCTCTCTCTCACCTCATTCAAAGTCTCAAGGGGCGATTTTCCTTTTCTTTTTTGTTTACATATAGGGATGGAGGTGTCAGAGTGGTGACATCAGATCTGTTTTTTTTTGTTTTTGTTACACCTGTAAGGGGCCTGATGGTCCCCAGGGCCCCTTACAGGCCTGGCTGGCCCCCCTCCCGTTTTATTTATTATTATTTATTTATTTGCGTTACACCTGTAAGGGGCCCGATGGTCCCCAGGGCCCCTTATAGGCCCTGCTGACCCTCCTCCCGTTTTTTTTTTTTTTGCATTACACCTGTAAGGGGCTCGATGGTCCCCAAGGGGGCCCTGCCTAAAGCTGTGTAAGGGACCCCAAAATTTGTGATGGCTGCCGTAACCGCAGCTGATGTTTCCATCAGCAGTCGAGTGCCTCCGCAGCCATTGCAGGTAAGGAAACCCAACAGTGTAGCCTTTTGGCTTCATGGCTTCATGGCCGGGTCCCTACTGCACATGCACGGAGCGCGCTGCGCATTCTCACTGGCACAGAAGGGGAGGGAGGAGAGAGAAGGAGGGGGACCCAGCTGCTGATGTATTTCGCCGTGGCCCAGTCTCCCGGAAGTGGGGACAGGGTACCTGTTAAAGACAGGTATTCACTTTCCGGAAAGGTGCCAAATGTGGCACCAGAGGGGGGAGGAATCAGATGGGTGTAAGCTCCACTTTTGGGTGGAACTCGGCTTTAAATATGAAAACTGTTTTCTATTATATGAGTCTATCTTTATCACATGAAATGCATGTGCATCATTTAAAAAGTAGACTTCATTCCAGGAAACGCGTTAAATTTAGTGTAGGCAAGACTTTGCAAGACAAGACTGATGTTACACAATGATGATGTTGTAATAGGTCTTTTCATGGTTGTGATCAGCTGAATTTATAATGTTTTGTGTGATAAAACGAGGGATGTTTTTGTTCATCTGCTAGTATTTAGTATCTGCATTCCACAAATATCCTCGGTGCTATTTTTGGAATCTTGATCTTTGTCATTTTTATTTCCCTTGTAATTACCCAGAGCCACAGGGGATTTTACTGACAATCTGTATTTGTTTTTGTTGTGTTTTATTAGGCAAGCATTTGCTTTTCTGTAATCGTTTTGGTGTGTTGGGTGTTTTTTGTTTTGCCTGGTGGTGGCGCTGTTGTTTTTTAGTCCGGAGTTGTCGGAGGGCTGTTGTGTCCTCAATTGTATAGCTCTAAGTTTTGGATTCACACCTATGGCATTTTTTTGTGCTTTTTGCATTTTGCAGATTTGCACTACAGAACGTGTTCCATAGGAAACCATGATAAATGGACTGTAGTGCAAATCTGCAAAAAGCACTAACAAATGCCTAGGTGTGAATCAGACCTAAGGTCAGATGGAGAAATGTTTGGCTCATGCTTGAATATCTTAGTGTCTTTCTTACACCTCTAAACTTCTTGAGATGGAGGATAAAGATAACTACAAGTCCAAAATGTTTAGGTATTAGAACACATCCCCGTACCCCTCTGATATCATCAAGTACAACATTTATATAGGTTTATTACAATCATATATACTGTATATACTCGAGTATAAGCCGACCCGAATATAAGCCGAGGCACCTAATTTGAAAACGTATTGGCTCGAGAATTGAGCAGCTACTGTAAGTGGAAAAGAGGGTCAACAATGCCCATCTGCAGATTCACTGTGCCCATTTGCAGCTTTGCTGTGCCCATTTGCATCCCTCACTGTGCCCAGTTGCAGCCTCACTGTGCCCATTTGCAGCTTTGCTGTGCCCATTTGCAGCCTCACTGTGCCAATCTGCATGCCTCACTGTGCCGTTCTGCATGTCTCACTCTGCCCATCTGCATGCCTCACTCTGCCCATCTGCGTGCCTCACTGTGCCTCATGTACATACCTGATCTCCCGCTATGTTGTACAGTCTTAACTGCAGCCGGCCAGTGTAACAAAGCCATTCTTGGCCGGCAGTGGCAGCTAGAGGGATTCCCGGCAGATTGAGTCTTCCCTAGCAGCCAATGGGAGAGTTTTCCTCCCGCTGGGCATGCTGGGGAGGGGTATATCTGGAAGGGAGGTCGGGTGTTCTGGGTCCTTTTGGTGTTCCCTGCGGGGGGTCCCGGAGTCGGGGTGCAGCATCCACCTTTAGGGTGTGCGCACCCAGGGACCCCGTCAGTGTGGCCCATCCGGCAAATGTCCTGGCCTTGCTGAGTCTCGGTCGGAGACGAATCTGAGAGGGACCCCAGTGTATGGCTGGGTTCCTGAATGTCGCCGGGAAGATCCGGCACTAGAGCCATAGAAAGGTACTCTTCGCATGGTGCCGGACGCACGGGAAATAGCTGGGAGGATTCGCTCTGTTCGGGTGCTGGCAAATTATTCAGATTACATTGGCCTGTGGCAGAGGCCTAGAGCCGGGTCACAGAGAGAAAACACCCGTTCCTCCTAGCCTGCGTTGTGACGGTGACGCGTATGAATTGGCGCTGTCTGCTACTGAGTTGTGCTGTGTGCTTATCCAGGCCTGACATCAACAATTTCTATCTCTTATTCACCTGTCCTTCTTCATCGAGTTGATGTTTAGCTATGTTAGCCTGGAATTAAAGCATAAGAAAATCTTTATTGCCTGTCTGGACATTCAAGTTATTGCAAAGTGTTCTGGTGCATCCCTAGATTAAGCAAGGGTAACTTCAACATGCCGGTCCCATCATCAAACCAGCGTCTCCTTCTGGGGTGAGCGCTACAATAGATTAATACTTCCGTCTAATAAATCGCTATCTAGGGGCATCCCCACCATATGTCGGCCATAGTCCCTACCCGTCCACACTTCCGGCAACACTCTGTTGTTTGTCCTATTTGGTACTTCCCCAGAATTTCAGGAGTTCTATACCACCTAGATATGCATTTCTAATTCATTTCCATCATCTTGTTGTTAACTGTTGATCCATGCGCAAGTTTCACCGCATACACACGATCAGTCCAAACTGATGAAAACGGACTGAAGTCCAGTTTCATCGGTCCAAACCAACCGTGTGTACGACCTATCAGTCTGTTGTCCTTCAGTCTAAAGTTTTAAAACTTGCTTTAAAATCCGACTGAGGGACGCCTGATCATCGGTCCAAACCGATCGTTGGTACGCAAAAGCATTGGTTCAAAAACCCGCGCATGCTCAGAATCAAGTACTCTCATAAGATTAGGCATCGTAATACGGGGATTGGATATATAAAATAATACATCATCTGCAAATGCAGCTAGCTTATGCTCTTCTTCTCCCACCCTAAAGCCCCCTATATCCGCATCCCCCCTTACCATTGCCAGAAGTGGCTCCAGCGCTACAACAAACAAAAGCTGGAACAGGGGACACCCCTGTCTCGTTCCATTCTTCATCTCGAAGGGGAATGATTACATTCCGTTAACTCTTACCATGACCTTAGGCCCTTTGTATAATGTTTGTATCTACTGCATCATTCTGGGGCCTATGCCCATACTCTCTAGTGTGTTTATCATGAATCCCCAGTCTACCCTGTCAAACGCTTTTTTCGGCATCTATTGACAAGAGTAGAATGGGGACCTTTCCCTCTTTGATTTTTTGAAGGAGTAGGAGTGTTTTCACTCCATTATCCCCCCCTCTTTACTTGGAACAAACCCTACCTGATCCAGATGGACCAGCTCCGTCAAAAACTCTTTCATTCTGGTTGTTAAGATTTTCGCAAATAATTTTGTATCTGCATTCAGGAGTGATATCGGTCTATAATTAAAGCATTTGGTGTCATCTTTACCATTTCGCAATAACGGTGATTGATGCTAATAGAGATTCCTTACTCATCTCGTATCTTGTACCCAAGCCATTTATGTATTTACATAATTTCGGGGTCGGAATTTCTTTAAACCTTTTCAAATAGAGTGTTGTATACCCATCTGGGCCAGGGCTTTTTCCCGATGCGGATTATTTTAAAGCGTGACTAATTTCCTCTTCCGTTATGGGCCTTTCGAGGACTAGCGCTTTTTCTTCTGTTATCTGGGGGGTCCTGGCTTTCGTTAGATATTCTTTTGTCCTTTTTTTTTTCTCCTCTTCCCCAAATCCACTCTGTTTTACTGAGTATAGTTGTTCATAAAACTCACCGAAAACCTTTGCGATATCTTTTGTGTTATGGACCATTTCCCCTTTTTTATTTTGTATTTTATCTATAAAGTTCACAGATTTTTTTTTTCTTAGCATCCTTGCTAGGCACCTATTCTTATTTCCCCATCGGTATCTTTCCATCGCGATCTTATTATAGGTTTTCCTTAATTCATATTCTAAAAGTTCCTTCAACTCATCCGTTTTTATCACTAGTTCCTGTTCTTGTCCTCCCCCTTTTTTATGTCTCTGTTCTAACTGGTATATTTCTTCTATGACTTTTTCCCTTTCTTTTATTCTTTCTCGTTTTCTTCGGGCACCCAGCCAGATCAGTGAGTTTGATCTCCCTGATATAGATAAAGTGGAGAAGAGCTCAGGTACGCCTCCTGTTGGTCATTTATATTACTGTACCACATTTCACATTCTGGAAAGGAAATGTATCAATTATAAATCCTCTGTGTTATATTATTTCAGCTGCAATCATGTTGTCAGTGAAGCCCTATGGTAATGTACGTTGGTGGTAGTCAGTGTAGGTGGTGATCTCAGTTTGTGTACACTGTCACTGTCCATGCAGGTTCGATGTGTCACCACACAGCTGGCAGAACCTCAGCTCCTCTTGGATTCCGTCCCTCTGCTGGAATACGGTATAGAAATCTCGACGGCAGACCCTGTGAGATCATCAGTGTAAAGATCCAGTATAAATAGATATCATACAGGCACAGATGTCATTACACTGGAGGATACAAGCGGCATGGCATGTAACAATAAAGGAAAGCTCCTCTGCTAAAGTCAACCCTTTAAAGGGCACCTGTCAGAATGGCTCCTATACAGCACTGGAATCTGCCACTGGCCAGTTGTCAGAAATATACTGTACCTGGGTTACACTGTGACACACAGACTCCAGAACCAGTGCCGCCAATGGAAGTTGGCCAATGGTAGCCCCAGCGCTGGATGGGAGCCGCTGGTGCTTCTAATTCTGATTCCTCTGCATTTCCTCTTAGAACATAGAAAGAGGGAAAACAATTAGGTATCCTGTCCTCTTTTCCAGAGAGTATGCCTGGAAATGAGGGTGTACTTACTAATTAGCGAGTGCCATTATACTAAGTGCCATTCCCAGATTTTTTTTTTTTTACGTCACAATGTGCAGTATAAGATTTCCTATCATCTGTGCCCAGTCTTGCCACACAGAGTTAATCCAGCTCTGAGCAATCCTCCTTAGTCTGTTTCGCCCCCTTGCTGAAATTACAGGTTATTTACATATCTCATGCATTAGCCTGGAGACAGGCATTATTTTTTAATTCCCATCCCACTCCTTTTCTGAAGTCATGTGGTTACTTTTCTGGATTTTGACTGGATGTTAGGGATCATAGCAGAATGTAGTGTAAGGAATACACAGGAGAAAATGCATGTTAACAAGGGGAGTGTAGAGGAGGGCGGGGAGTCTACTGAGATCATGACTCCACCCACAGAGCTCCAGACAACAGATCCACCCACAGAATCTGCAGTTTTTCAGTTCTTATAACAGACAGAGGGGAGACATGTGACAGGTAAGGATACATGCAGGAGGCATCTATATCCTTATAGATCAGCACTATGGCAGTAGTTTAGAAAGGATGAGAGTGGGTTACATCCACTTTAAGTAACACCTACAGGTCCCATACCCAGCCATTGACTGGACAGTGCAGGGAGATGATCTCATATATCTGTCACTCTGCTCTCTCCTCCTATCAGCATGTACTTTGTTTGCACTTGAACACAACTGATTGGCTGGCTGTGCTTCTTCCTGCCTCAGTCTGGGCTTTGCTGTACAGAAACTGATGCCAAGTTAAGGTATACTATTTACACTACTAAATAAATAAATATAACAATGCATTCATGATTACAGAACTGTATTAATTTGGGTTTAGTTGGTGTAATTACAAAACAATTATGGGAATGTTTTAAAACTGGCACAGACAGAATCTGGAACAGCTGTGCATGGTAACCAATCAGCTGTTAGCTGCAGCTTATCGAGTTAAGCTTTGAAAATGAAAGCTAGTATCTGATTGGTTGTCATGCAAAACTGCTCCAGATTCCGACTGCTTTGTAAATTTACCTTAACATACCTAAAAAATGCAAATACAAAAACATTTGTGATGACTTCAAAAAGTAGATATATATATATATATATATATATATATATATATATATATATATATATATATATATATATATATATATATATATATTGTATACACAGTAAAACCTTGGTTTGAGAGCGTTTTGCAAGACAAGCAAAATGTTTTAATAAATTTTGCCTTGATATACAAGTGATGTCTTGATATAAGAGTAGCGTTATGCCACAATGGAGTATAAAAAAGAAGAGAGGAGCCTCTAACTGTAGCAATATGGTTACATTTAATGAAGGTACAACATTTAGCATCTTATTACTACACTTAGAGGCGCCTCTCTTCTCTTTTATACCTTGTAAAAAAAATGCTTTGATATACAAGTGCTTTGGATCACAAGCATGTTTCTGGAACGAATTATACTCGCAATCCAAGGTTTTACTGTATAGAATGCCAGGCTTCTCTTTACAGCTTCATTTCCTCTTTTCCGAGGTGTTCCCCTTTAAGTAGATATATATTCTTGCACACCATCATTTTTCTATATAAGTTAAGAAAGGTTATATTTTACACCAATTGGCTATTGTGCGGTGGGTTCCACACCCTCGTATTGTGACAAAAAGTCGTGTCTGCCAGATTTGGTTCCTTAGACATTGTTGGTTAATTTTTAATTGTTAACACCCAGAGATCAGGCTGACAGGCTATTAGAAGTATTTTCTTATTTTCTCTTTCAGTTACATTCTGGTTAGTTTCTCTTTTAGACAACAGCGACCCCTAGCCTGCACTGACGGCATAGCGCTGTCCCCGGGGCCCCCCCCTGCGCTCACTCACACATCTGTTCTGGAATCTGTACCGGCATCTGGAGTCATGGAAGACATTTACCTGATCCATGAAGACTTGCCTCTTCCCAGCTCCAGAAATGATATGACAGCGATGTGATCACAAAGGTCAGCTGTTTTATGACAATAATCCACAAGACGTAAGGGGGGGGCTGGGGGGAGCAGCGCCTGTCAGATACATACTCTTTATACATATATATCATATACATACACATACAGGCTCTTTATGGTTCATGGGGGTTGTAGGCAGCTACTGGGGTCTGTAAACTGTTCACCTGTGTCCCCCTTGTGTTCCTGTGTATTTATTATGATTATATTCTGTATCTTTATTATTATACATTCTATCTATATTATTATATATTCTATCTCTCTAATATTTATTATGATTATAGTCTGTATCTATATTATTATACATTCTATCTATATTATTCTATCTATCTAATGTTTCTTATGATTATATTGTGTATTTATATTATTATACATTCTATCTATATTATTCTATCTATCTATCTATCTATCTATCTATCTATCTATCTATCTATCTATCTATCTATCTATCTATCTATCTATCTAATATTTATTAGGATTATATTCTGTATTTATATTATTATACATTCTATCTATATTATTATATATTATCAATATTATTATATATATCAATCTATCTATCTATCTAGCTATCTAATATTTATTATGCTTAGAATCTATATTATTATATACTCTATCTATTTTATTATGCCATCTATCTATATTATTAATCTATCTATCTATCTATCTATCTATCTATCTATCTATCTATCTATCTATCTATCTATCTATCTATCTATCTATCTATCTATCTATCTATCTATCTATCTATCGTTCCATCGATCTATCTATCTCATATTTATTTTGATTATATATTTATATGCCCTCATGTTGTAAAGCGCTGTGCAAGCTGTTGGCACTATATAAGTCCTGCATACAAATCATAATAATATATTATTATACATTTAGTATCAATCTATCTATAATATATTTTTATTATTTTAATAATAATATAAATAGAATTAATAATATACTTTAATTATATTTATGAAAAAAATATATATAAATACTGAAATAATAAAAGAATATATGACACAATCTTCTTACAGATTTATTAACATTTAGAGTTCAGGTTTTATATATATACAGATATATATATATAGATATATATATATATTTATATATATACTGTATATATATACACTCACACATGTCACACGCACATTCTATGCTGTGTGCTTTGTGATTTATTTCACAATAATTGCATAAAACATTTTGCAGAAAAATATATATATATATATATATATATATATATATATATATATATATACATACACACATATCATTTCTGTTGAATAAAAAATATTGTTATATTAAACAAAGAATATTATTGATATAAATATAATATTATGTTTCTGTAAAATGTTTGAATGCAATTATTGCGAAACAATAAAGCACAAATCACACTGTAGAGATCCTGCAAAGTGTGTACAAGGGTTCTGCAAACAGCCCAGAGCCGCACTGTGAAGGTAGTTGGGAGGACTCCTCATTCCATTCTGGTCATCCAGCACAGCATAGTCCCTCCAGATCATCCAGTGCCTGCTGAGAAAGCCCCAGGGAGGACATTTGCTGAGTGTAGAGAAGAGCTCCAACTTCCCACCAATGTGTAGAGGAGAGTCGGACGAGGGAGGGAAGAGAACAGCTGCTGGGGAGAGGCATTGAGTCTTGCTGGCTCTTTAAACTCTACCGGCAATGGAAGGGAGAGGGAGGTTGTGTGTATATGTGTGGCTGATAATGAGCTACAAGTGGCAGAGGAGAGTCCAATAAGCCTTCACAGCACCTCCCAGAGAAAAAAAAAAAAAAAAGTCAATTTGCACAGGACAGGGATGTATATAAAGCCCAACAAGAGCTGATGTTGCCTGTTTGCAGACAGGTAGTGAAGCAACAATGACTGCAGCGCTGGGACACGGTGCAGCCTGAACATCTGGATTTTGTGGATGCAGAAGAAGCTGTGACTATTGGCTGAGGGGACGCCTGCCTGCGCTCCATCCTTATGGGCATCTTTTATTTCACTATTTTTCCACCAGTTCCTTTCCTCCAGTATATTTCTAGATCCCCTTTTTTTATGGTGGATACATTTTATTTCTCTTTAGCTGCACAATTCCCCCCCCCTCCTTTCGCCCTTTTCTCCATAAAGTCTATTATTTCCAGTCTCTGGACGGCTTGTAGCTGAGTCACCATGCAAGCACAGCTGGCTGTCACCTCTCTGCTTACTCTGGATCTGCTTTTTCTCTCCCCCTCTTTGTATGCTTGGTCAGATAAGGTCATGGTTACCCCCAAAAAGCTGGATCCTGACATCAATGGAAGACAGTACTATAAAGAAGGCCATGAACAGGTTAAGGACAGAGGAGTTATATACCAGATCTCAGCCTTTCAGGAGGATTTTTATTTGAACTTAAGTCCTGATTCTCAATTCATTGCCCCAGCTTTTTCAATGGATTTCCCTGGCGCTGTCCCCAAACCGTCACCAAGCCTAAGACACTGCTTCTACTCTGGAGACGTCAATTCAGATCGGGATTCTTTTGCTGCTCTTAGCCTTTGTGGGGGACTTCGGGGGGCTTTTGGCTATCAAGGGGTGGAATATTTCATCAGTCCGTTAAAGAACGGCACGTGGGATCAGTTACAGGTTGGCCAGCAGGGGCCGCATCTCCTGCAGCGCAGGAAAGCACTGTTGCAGTCAGCGGACACTACGTCAAGGTGTGGGGTCAGCTCTGGTTTGAACCATGGCATTATGGAAGCTCTTCAAAAATACAAACGTTCCAAACATGGCAAACGCCATACCAATGGCACAAGAAGAGGAGGTCAGAGGTCCCGACGCTTTGCCTCTATCACCAGGTATGTGGAGACACTGATTGTGGCAGATGAGACCATGCTTAAGTTCCACGGAGATGACCTTCAGCACTATCTACTCACTTTAATGGCCACAGCCGCTCGCTTGTATCGCCACCCCAGCATCCAAAATCCCATCAACATAGCCGTGGTAAAGTTCATGGTCCTGACAGACGATGGAAAAGGACCCAAAGTTACCACCAACGCTGCCATGACACTACGGAGCTTCTGTGCCTGGCAGAAGAAATGGAACAAAGTGAGTGACAAGCACCCCGAATACTGGGACACCGCCATCCTCTTCACCAAAACGGTGAGTCTACAGAGAACCCAACGCTTGCTGCATGATGGCCGGGAATCCAGATGGGTGATGTATAGGTGTGTGCAGACACAGTGCATTCATGGTGTCATGAATCATTGTGACAGATGTTCTCTCTCAGTAATTGAATATCTACAGCCAAAGCATTTTGTTTTATTTTGGATAGAGTATATTTTTATGTTCTATTGAGGTGATTTCCCTTGACATCCTATCCTGTAGGCACAAAAGGATGTGAGGGGACTTCTCGCAATAGTGAGGGAATTCCATAATCGGGCCATATCATGATCAAAATTCATCTGATCAAGCCAAATTTCCATCATTCTGTGGGCTTCCCCCTTTGATCATTTATTTAGTCATCTTCCATTGAAGTTCTATATTAGAAAATGTTCTTTGATCAGCAGCTGCAGCCAATAAGCTGCAGCTGCTGATCAGTGTATTCTGACAGCGGCAGGTGCTGCTCCATCCACTTCATGCTGGCTGAGTGAAAAAAAAAAAAAAATGAACAATGTATGGTTAGATTTAGACAGGTGTCCCTATGGAAAATGTCCCCTCTATTTCTGATTTGACGACAACTCAAACGTTTGGATTTTCCCTCACTATTAGTCCCAGTGACAACGGTGACCATGACAAATATAGAGGGGGAATCTCCCCAATGGGGACATAGCTATAGAAACTTGTCAGGGCTGCACATTTTTCACCAATTCATCGAACACGAAAGTTTGCTACACTGTAATACTAATGCCGCGTACACACAGTCGGAATTTCCGACAAGAAAAGTTTGATGTGAGCTTTTGGTCGGAAATTCCAACCACGTGTAGGCTCCATCGGATTTTTTCTGTCTGAGTTTCCGACAAGAAAAAATTGAGAGCTGGTTCTCAAATTTTCCAACAAGAAAAGTTCTTGGAGGAAATTACGATCGTCTGTATGCCAAAAAAACACACATGTTCAGAATCAAGTTGACGCATTCTCGGAAGCATCAAACTTAATTTTTCTCGGCTCATACTAGTGTTGTACGTCACTGTGTTCTTGACGGTCGGAATTTGGTGTGACTGTGTGTATGCAACACAAGTTTGAGCCAAGATTCCGTCGGGAAAAAATCCACGTTTTTCTTGTCGGAATTTCCGATCGTGTGTAAGCGTCATAAGTTGTCCAAAGTAGACCTGTGCAAAGCATACAACTGTTAACATCTGGGTGATTAGGAATCGCAGGCAGAATTGGCGCAATTCTGCTCAAGATTCCAAATCAGGACAAAATTATCCTTAATGGCACCGCAAAAATGTTGCAATGTTATCGTGTTTGTCACGCGACAAAACTCACAAGAATCGCAACAAAAGGTGTGTGTACAATCACGCTTGGCTCAATGCCAAAATTTAGCCCCAGAGCTTCTTTAGCAGGACGTACACACATAGGGCAGCCCATTAAAGTGAATAGGCAGCCCTTTGCGTGACAGGTGGAAACAAGTGTAAGTTACGCTTTTAAAATCAGCCTCAGGGCTGGTTCACACCAAAATGCGGTGCAGGAAAGTAGTGTTCTGTGCACGTTTCCTACACCTCACTCAAAACGCACTGCCTTTGCGATCTGCTGCAGTTACCAATGTAGTGTTACTGGCACACCAAACGCAGATCGCAAACAGGAACCGAATTGCGTGGTACTACTATTTGGTGCAGCACGTTTTTTTTTAACTAGTGCATGACCATTTAAATAAATGGGCTGCAAAACCGCACTGCACCGGAACGTGCAGGAGCGTATGCTGTGTGTTCCTGTGTGATCCTGGTGTCAGAACTGATCTGCAGATTCCGCCTTTCTTAACCTTTTTTTATTTATTTTTACATTATTTTATAATAAATTCCAAGTAATTGTAATGAGAAATGTACAGGTATGGCGAATATAATGTTGTTTTGAGTAACTAATAGAAGTAATAAGTACAGCCCATCTCTATTTCTTTGAACTCTTCCTCTAGGCTGCAAACTACCACCTGCTCTGCCAGTTTGTTATTTCTAGTTAGTAGTGTCAGATTCAACAGATTTCAGATCGCTGTACATGGACTAGAATACAGAATGTCAACTTTTTGTTGCCCTTCTTAGGATACTTTTCTTTTAATTTTTTGTTCAGTAATTTTTAGTAATTTTTCAAAATTACAGATAAAAACTGAAAACTGTGGTGGTGTAGGTTCAGTAGTTTCAGTAGAAGAGAGAAAGGAAAAGGGCTGATGCACTTAGTAACGCAATCACACAATCAATCACAATTATCAGAAAAATATTGCGCCAATCTTAAAAGAAAACAAATGCAAGCTGCCAAACACAACAAACAGACTGGTTTTGTGAATGATAAAAGGGTAAAAAAGTGTGGTGCGGAGAGATGTTAAAATCTAAATGATAATACCGTCCCTTATAACAGCATCAAGGACCTCATAGGGTTTTTTGCCTTCTTATCAATCACAATTATACAAAAAAGATCAAGCAAAGAGGGGTGCATTGCTCAAGGAACCACTAGCAGTCTCTACAGGAACCCTAGGGTACCCCATAATGCTGGTTGAGGAAGGCTGGCCAAGAGCATCAGAAGATTATAAACTTTACAGTATATTGTATCATTCTTAACCTTTTTAACATGGAAGAACCCTTCAAATGACTTTCCGGCCTCAGGGAACCCCTTCTAATAATTAATGTCCACAGCCCATAGTGCATGGGTCTTCAAACTACGGCCCTCCAGTTGTTCAGGAACTACAATTCCCATCATGCCCAGTCATGTCTGTGAATGTCAGAGTTTTACAATGCCTCATGGGATGTGTAGTTCCGCAACAGCTGGAGGGCCGTAGTTTGAGGATCCCTGCCATAGTGCATAGTGTCACTGGGAAGCATAGGTGTGCACAGACCATGGCATTAGGGTGTGCACCCAAAGCTCAAACACACATGTGTGTGTGTGTGTGTATATATATATACATATATATACATGTATACTGTATATGTATATATATATATATCTATATCAGTAGAGCAGTGGACGGTGTCAGTAGGGAAGAGATTAATGTCAGTAGTTTATTTGTAATTATTTTTTTATCATTTTTTTTTATCATTTTATTGTATTTAATACGATATTATTATTATTATTATTAATTTTTTATGTATGTACAATTTTTTAGGAGCTCCATTGGAGGTTTTAGTGAGAGCTCAAAGGTCTAAACAGACCCCTAATATCTCACCTTTAAGACAGATTCCCCAGTCCCTTCTTCTGCAGCCAAACAGCAGGGGGAATCTGTGCAGCACAGCGTCATTAGGGTGTGCCCAGGCACATCTGGCACACCCTGTGCGCACGCCTATGCTGGGAATAATGCTCCTTAGACTTGTGGTCATTGGAAAAAAACTCCCCTTACAGATAGCTAAAAAGATCATTAGTGTCTGTGGTTACATATCTGATAGGGAGAGATTGTGCATCACTCAAGGAACCACTTGCAGCCTCCCTAGGCTACCCTACAAAGCTGCTTGAGGAAAGCTGGTCAAGAGCATTGGAAGATTATAAGCTTTACAGTATATTGTATCATGCTTAACCTTTTTAACATGGAAGAACACTTCAAATGACTTTCTGGCCTCAGGGAACCCCTGCTAACAATTAGGCCCCTTTAACACGGGGCAGTGGAGGTGCGGTGGCTGTATAGCGCCGCTAAAAATAGCGGCGCTATATCGTTGGTATTGCTGCGGGTTTCGGCCACTAGCGGTGCAGTATTAAACCCCGCTAGCAGCCGAAAAAGGGTTAATACCCCCCACAATGCACCTCTGCAGAGGCCCATTGCGGGCGGTATTGCTGCGGTTTCCTATTGTTTTAAATGGGAAGGAGCGGTAAAGGAGCTCCTCTCACCACTCCAAAGATGCTGCTTGCAGGAGATTTTTTTCTCTCCTTTTTCAGGCGGTATTTAGGCGCTATTTTTAGCGCTGTACCGCCTGAAAAACTCCTCAGTGTGAAAGGGGCCTTATTGTAGGGTGACCAGACATCCCCAGTTTCAGGGGACAGTCCCCTGATTGGGGACACTGTCCCCGGACCAAGTCTGTCCCTGGTTTTGTCCCCAGATTGGTTTTAATAAGGGGCAGGGGCAATTTCAAAGACAATCAGTGCAGAATTAAAATAAAAAAATTAGAATTGCACCCCCCCGCTCCGCCGTGCCTACTAGCATAGGGGGGTGTATTTCTTTCCATTATCTGTGCCCCTTTCTGATGATCATGTGCTGGTCGGAGCGGAGGGAATATTTCTTCAGTCCAGGGGGCATGCCCATTTAGCTCCGCTCGCATGTTTTTCTGTTTTGGGCTTGCCTTCCCTGGCGGAGTGATCTTCCTCCGCTCCTCACCAGTAGTAGCCGGGGCCCGAAGAGTAAGACTTGAGAGGCTGTAAGGCGGGCTGCGGCGACAGGCAGAGAGTAGCTGATTGTTGCCATTACTAGTAAAGAACAAAAATGTCCCCAGATTTCATTTTAAAAATCTGGTCACCTTACCTTATTGTCCACAGCCCATGGTGCATTAGTGTCACTGGGAAGAATGCTCCTTAGACTTGTGGTCATTGGAAAAAAAACTCCCCTTACAGATAGCTAAAAAGATCATTAGTGTCTGTGGTTACATACATGGGCGTCCGCTGAAATTTTTCCAGAGGGGGGCGCTTTGGCAGCGGCGATACACAGTCGCATTTCACCCTTTCTTCGACCGCTAGTGGGTTCAAAAGTGCCCCCCCCCCCAAGTTAAAATGTAAAAACACCCCACTGTGCCCCCTGCATCTTTCAATATCTCTTTGTCACTACTGTGTACCCCCTCTCCACAACTGCACTTCTGGACCCCTTTACATTACACAGCACCCTGCATCACTGGACCCCTTTACATTACACAGCACCCCTTTTCCTTGACTGAAACACTACACTATATTGACAGTATATTTATTTCAGGTTCAAAAGAGGAACCTTTTGGAATGAGGGACAAATGGATTTAATTCCAGAAGAGGGACATGCACTCTAAATAAGGGACAACTAGAGGGGAGGGGAGCACTGCAGTCATTGCTTAAATCGGCCCCAGGGCCAGTTCGGCTCTGCTCCTGGCTCTCCCTGGTGATTCCAAGGGGGGGCAAACGACACCCCTTGCCCTATGGAGCGGACGCCCATGGTTACATATCTGATAGGGAGAGATTGTGCATCGCTCAAGGAACCACTAGTAGCCTCTGTAGGAACCCTAGGGTACCCTACAATGCTGGTTAAGGAAGGGCTGGCCAAGAGCATCAGAAGATGGCCCTGGCACTGAATGGCATGAGGCCAGTCTGTAAGCGACAGGGATGAAGTAGTGCAGTAGCCTCTAGCAGCCAATCAGAAATCATCTTTCTAGTTTCCGATCATCCTAGCCCAATGTTAGGTCATACCGATCGTTGTACGGCTTCATTGAATGAGTATACAGGTGACCTTGTATAGCATTTGTAATCTCTTCATCATTAGGTCGGTCTTGTGTTTATATCAGCCTCTCCAGGGCCTGTGCAGTATGTTACCTTCACTGAGCAGAAGTAAACCCAGAGGATGCATCCAGATAACAGTTTACTGTAGTGATAGTGTGGGGAGATTGGTGCTTGCTGAGATTTGTAGCAGCTGGCTATTGTCATGATACAGGGATGGAGGGTGGAGGGTGGGTGATGGATGCTGGGAGATTAAAGGACCATTATTCCTGGAGGTGCTGACACTCACCCTTCCTCTCAGTCACACTCACACTGGCTTTACCAGGTTTACATAAGAAGGCAGAGTGGAATCTGTTATTTTAGGGTTAGGAATGGTGTGCTGGATACAGACGGTGTCTGCGCTTATCTAGGGAGGGCTTGGAGATCTGAAACAGGAGAACAGGAGGCTGAGATACGGTGCAGGCCTGCAAACTAAACAAGCCGGGCCGCTACTGAATCATATAACAGCAATGTAGACCACAGTGCTGGAAGACAGCATCTCTTGCAAATAATTATTATTGATCGAGTAATCAATCCATCGGTTGGTCTGTGAATCTGAGGGGTTGTAAAGGTACAATTGTTTCCCTTTAGCTTAGTGCAGTCCTCCTTCACTTACCTCATCCTTCCATTTTGCTTTTAAATGTCCTTATTTCTTCTGAGAAATCCTCACTTCCTGTTCTTCTGTCTGTAACTCCACACAGTAATGCAAGGCTTTCTCCCTGGTGTGGAGTGTTGTGCTCGCCCCCTCCCTTGGACTAGAGGAGAGTCAGGACGCTCACTAACACACAGCTCCTTTCTCTATTTGCAACATAGAGAGCGGCTTCACTTCCAGGTTCCCTACTGCGCATGCGCAAGTCATGCTGCACGTCCTTACTTGTCCTCACTAGTCCCGGGTGTCTTCTGGAGAGAATAGGCGCTGGAAGTGGCATAGGTCACCTCGATCACTGAGGTGATCTATGCCCGGAAGTGGGAGCAAATACCTGTATTACACAGGTATCTGCTCCCCCTCCCCCTGAAAGGTGCTAAATGTGACACCGGAGGGGGGGGGGGGAGGAATCCAAAAAGTGGAAGTTCCATTTTTGGGTGGAACTCCACTTTAATTATGATAAAAAAAGAAAAAAAATCCCAATACCTGCCCCCCCCACCTTTAAACACTTACCTGTCTCCTCTATCAATTCAGCGCTGTACCCATTTGCAGCAGGGCAGTCTCTCTTTTCCTCTTTTCAAAGGGCAGATTGAAAGCCATTGGGATATGGCAGCATTAAGCAGCAGTTGCCTGCACATATGTACACACTCCACAAAGTGAGCACACAGGCACGCACCCCTGAGCACACATGCGTGGTCAGTGGCAACTCTGCATGAGGCTACGGGCCAACCTGCGCTTGCTCACAGCCAACCTGCGCATGCTCACAGATTCTCGTATGCATGCGCTATCTTCCATTCTGCCATGGCCTTTGTACACCCAGACTATAAAGAACATTTCAAACACACAACTTATATGATCTTATATCGAAGTCCAGAGTATATAATGCCTATAAAAGCATTATTGTCATCTCCACTTGACAATTTTCCCAAAAAAGCTTTTGTCTTGCCCGCAAACCGTATTGCTAAAACCATTTCCATTCCACTACATATTGGATAGATAAATGACTAATGTTTTATATCATCAATCATGCATATCACCAAGTTCCATATATGTTTCAGGCAAATGAAAAAAGGACACCAATTACAGTTCCTTCAATTTCTTGAGTAACGCGTTTCGCCATACAAAGAACACGCCTTTAAATTGATTTGAAATTTGTTTTTCAAGACAGCAATGCATTTGTGGATGTTTTACAAAAACAAAAAGAGCGAAGAAAATCTCAAGATTAATTTATGCTTTTACAATAAATGTTGAGTAAACTTGAAAAGTTGTTCATGACATCATATGGACTTCCCTCATTTGTGTTCCCTATAATGAATCAAACCCCGGGGTGAATGCAAGAAAAATGTACAGGTAGATCATATTTCTTGTACGTTTTTTTCAGATTTCTGAGTTTGTGAGTTAGTAAGTTGTTGACCTTCCAGTCCCAAACACAGTCAATGACTTTGGGATGGTTGTCCACCTTCATGGATGAATATCCTACCAAGGGTTGGCCTATATCTGTTCACTCCCATAATTTATGCCTTCCTCACTTAAGCAGCATTTTTTAATCATAAAAAAAACTTTATTGGACAATTAACACAGTTTCATGTTTAAGAGATATTTAATAAAGTTTATCCAAGGACAAAACATGTTTGTCTTGGCAAATAGAGTTGGGTAAGTTCCTACTGGGGAGATTTCCAGTCCTATCCTGTCGAAACAACAGTAAGTAAGAGGAAGTCCTTCCTTGTGATGGGTGGTGTGTCAATGGAACTGTTATCCCCATTGGAAGATTGCAAACTCAAAAACAAAGCATATTTCCCACACTTTCAGTTTCATTGACAGGTCACCATGACAAACCCATGTATAGAAAAACGAATGCCGTATAAACACGATCGGAAATTCCGACAAGAAAATCGTGGATTTTTTATGGCGGAATGTTGGCTCAAACTTGTGTTGCATACACACAGTCACACAAATCTTGTGGGAAATTTTGACCGCCAAGAACGTGGTGACGTACAACACGTACGACGAGCCGAGATCAACGAAGACCAATAGGCAGTTCAGCTCTTCTGCTTGATTCTGAGCATGCGTGTTTTTTTTTACGTGTTGGAATTGCATACAGACGATGAAATTTCCGTCGGAAAAATAGAGAACCTGCACTCAATCTTTTGTTTGGAAATTCCGACAGCAAAAGTCCGATGGAGCATACACACGGTCGGAATTTCTGGCAAAAAAGCTCACATCGGACTTTTCTTGTGGGAATTTCCGATCGTGTGTACGCAGCATAAGGGCTGGAATCTGGTTGGTTTAGAAGGGCAACTCAGACACTGAAATGTGGTGTCCATCCTCCAGTAACCACATGTGTAGTGGGAGGTGAGGGACCATTGAGAGTAAGGTAGGCCATTGATGACGTGATTTTCCTTCCTGCAACCCATGAAAATCACTCGAAGACACCGACTGTGGGGGAATTCCTCCTGCCGAGCTATCGTGTTCTCGTATAGCTGCTGCCAATAATCGCATTAAAAATCTGTACAAAAAAGTCATACAACAATCAAATTGGGTACAATCAGCCTGCCCATAGATGGTTCGAATCTTGGCTGGTCCATGTTGAAATGGCCGGTTTTAGGTAACCTCATAAGTTTGTTATTACTAAAGTTAGTTGGGTTCTTGGTGAAAAGTAGGGAAATTGGAAAGAAACTGCACTAAAATACTGGAAAAAGGAAAGAAAGAAAGGAGAGCGGCAACACAGTTACAGTCTATTCAATCCGAGAGCTGTGATTACCATGTAAACAATAAAAACAAAAACAAAATGTGAGAAAAATATAAATCGCGCTACCTCTAAACCATGTGAAACAAGTGTTTAAATCACAAAACAATCAAAATACACATAAGTGATATATGATGTTATATATAAATCACTAATATACCAAAAAAAAAAGGGAGGTTGATGGCCACTAGAGGGCACGATGTAGCACTCTCAAACCCCTCAATATCAGTGAAACAGTGATGATATTACTGTAATAATATCAAAAAAAGATTAAATCAAGATTATGCATTTAAATCAATCTTCATAAAAAATATTTTTCAAAAATAAATAAAATATTGTAGTAAATAAAGTCCATAAATGTTTAACACATAAAATGCCAAACACCCGTGCTCTGTGCCAAATTCCAAAATCAGTTGAAAACGTGTCCAAAGAAAAAGTGATGTATCCTCCGCCAAACTATGAATTGGCTCCTTACCAAATCGCCATGATCCCTTATGACAGGGGATCATGAACAGCATATAATAGGTAGTCACTCCCAGTCACGCAGTTCAGACAGATACGATCCTTAACATTGGATCTCATCCACAAGTGATTGAATTCACTAGAATCAATGCCCACCATGTAAAAAATAATAACAATAACAGCTCCACATAGCGCATTAAATGAGTAAAAAGATTTATTAAAAGTTGTATTTCACTGAGGCCGCGTACACACGAGCAGACAGATTTGTTCAAATCGGTCAGGCCGACCGATTCGAACAAATCTGTCTGCTGGGGACATATTGGTTTGATCGTGTACACACGACGTAACCAAAATCCCCACCGCCAGACGGTGCGGTGACGTGGCGGTGACGTTGACGCCGCCACATCACCGCACCAGGAAGTAAAACACTTCCGCGCATGCGTCGAAACCATTCGGCGCGTGTGCGAGAAGACATGTCTGCTGGTTAGCGTACTAACCAGCAGACATGTGGGGCGGACGGGTTCCCAGCCGACAGATTTCAAAGCATGCTTTGAAATCTGTCGGGTGGCCAAATCCGTCGGCTCGCCCATACACATGGTCGAATCTGTCTGCTGGGACGGTCGGGCCGACCGTTTCCAGCAGATAGATTTGATCGTGTGTACGCGGCCTTACAAGTATGCAGTTAAAAAATTGCCTCGAATCTGATGTGCCGGCCGGTACACAAATTCCCAGACACCCGTCCACTGGGGGAACGTTTGGAGCTCTTGGGTGACGACAGCGCGCCGCTCCGCCCAGGTTAACTGAGATTTATATAGTTATTACTGTATTGTAAGCATGAAATTAAGAATTGGTTCTGCATCTTTCTGTCCTGTCAGTCTTCTACCTGTCAGATACGGATAACCCGCAGAACTGTACGTTCCTGTCTGTCCCAGGGCCGAGGACAATCCAGACTGATAGGCCCTGCAGCCATATGACTCACTCCAGGACCATCTTCTTCAGTTCCAGGCTCATTCATGGAGCTGTAATCAAACAAAAGCCGAGTCTTATCTCTAGCTAACAGAATCCTGCAAACCTCTGTACATACCCCTCCAACTTCCCCGTCCTCATCCCAGCCAAGAATAACATGCCATGGAAGTCAGAAAGACGAGTCAGCTGGGTGGAAAGGTGGTGAAGTTATACAAAGATGACTTCAGTACATCTCCCAATCCTTTATAATGGTGATTTAAATTTGATTGAGATTTAAAAGGGACATTCCAGTAAGAACTTTGAAATAAAACGATATCTAAACCCAAAAACAAAAATGTCATATAATGCAGCTCACTGGTACTTAGATGTGATGGCTGCATTCGTTTTCTTTTTTTTTTCAGACTAAGTACATTTAGTATAGAAAAAATATCTATGGTTGTTCTTTTAGGTCCCACTCAGATCTTGCCTGTGCAGCATCCCCTCTGCACACTGATCACAGGCACCATCACCATCCATAGAACGCCTTGTACCTTTTTAAAATGAGTAGGTGTTCTCTGATTGGACAAGGTGGAGATTGTGATGCCATCACCCCTCCTCTCCACCTTGACAAATCAGAGAACACCTTGTTTTTATTGAAAAAAATGGAAGGTACTCTATGAATGGCAGCAATGATGAGAGGGTGACCACTTGTGGTCGGTCTGCAGAAGGGGAGAAGCTTGCATAGGATCCGGAAGATAGTGGCTATCACTGTAGTAGTCCCGACTAATATAGAGATTGTCAGCATCAGTCCATTAGGTATGGGATAGGCATACCCACCATGTACCAAGCTGGACCAATGTTACTATTCAATAAAGATCGTACCTGGAGTTCATATTTACCTGTTTTTCTAGAATACATGTGTAGAGGTATGACATTTGGGGGTTATTCATACAGTCTTACCAATGGTTTTATATAATATACTATATGTAGTTTACCAATAAAGAATTGATGCTACCTAGTTATAAGCAGCGGCGGAAAAAAATATGAAGACCCATGGGGTTGTAGTAATAATCAAAGTGAAACTAAAGGCACTATACTTAAAGTGATTGAAAAGTTGTTTTTTTTGTATACTTACCTGCTTACCTGCTCTGGTTTTGCACAGAGCAGCCCCGCTTCTCCTTTTCTCGGGTCTCACGCTGGCACTCCTGGATCATTGAGCCACGCTGTGTGTGTCTATAGACAAACACTGTGCAGCTTGGCCTCGCCCCCCACTCCATCCTCACTGGATTTAATTGGCAGAAGAAGAAGAAGCCAATGGCTTCCTCTGCTCTCAGTGAGTCCAGTTAGGATAGAGAGAGCAGAACTGCTGCTGAGCTGAATTGAGGCGCAGGTAAGTATAAGGAGTGGGGAGTTGACAATAGAGTTTTTTTTACTTTAATGCAGAGACCCAGAAAACAAGGATAACTTGCCACAAATTTGTGTCAGTGTTCAATTGTAAGTCTGTTAATTTTCTGCACATTTTCAATGGAAAGTTGTACACTTGCAGAGCAATTGAAGCACAAGATCCAGTTGACACTTTTCCAATTTGTAAAAAATTAGCATGGCAAGTCTCTAGCAAGAGCAAAGTTGCAGTGGTGAGTCTACAGCAAGAGCTCTGCAAATCTACAGCATGAAAACTCAGCCACAGTGCCCCCTGTGGTGGGATGACTATTGCACAACATAACTGAACCAGGAACTTGCAGCAGACTTCCAAAGAAAGTTGATCTGGAGTCATGCAATGCGAACTTGCTTCAATTGTGAAACAAACTTGTGAAGCCTGGCAAGTCTAGCAATAGCTTAACAGGTAATTTTCAAACTTGCAGCACAATTGCTTGCTATATGGGGAATGCATTAGGGTAAAAACTTCAGCCTGTACAACCACTTTAACCCCTCTCTAATGTTGTGGGTCCCTAGTCTGTGCCAGCATCTTTTCCCTGGGTGCCGTCCTTCAGGCATCTCTATTATCTGCCATGGGATGATCCCGCGAATGCACAGGGTCAGTCATCCCGGGACACAGGGACCATGCCAACGACCATGCCAACTTTGTAAGGAAGACTGAGCAGGCAGGTAGTTGCAGGGCCGATCCTAGGGTCACAGGCGCCTGGGTGCAGACATATTTCTGGTGCCCCCACATGGGAGGCGTCATTTTACCAACTCCTCCCCTTTACAAATGTTTCTATGGCAATGACTCAACCACAGAGATGCTTCCCCACAAAGTCTTCATTACCCTGGGATCCTTACATGATCTCTTAACAATAAACAAAATACAGGAAGAGAATCAGAGTACTTTATTGGGACCTGAAGGGGGGCCTCTCTGATAGACAAAGAGAGGGCTTCTGTTAGAGAGTCTGTTAGATCCTGTGCACCCTGCTTAGGATCAGCCCTGGGTAGTTGTATTTTATAGCAGAATCATGTCTCTTTTGCAATAATAACCGATCTGCTCGCAGTCTTTTGTAAAATGTATTCAGTTCTACTTTAAGTTGATGACAGTTCGGCAGTGAAGCGGTTAATGCTCATGTCCTATATAAAGTGCAGCTTTCACCGTCGGTGACACTTCCTCACATCTGGCCAAATCGCTCACTACACGCTCCTAAATCCACTGCGATTCCACAAATCCCCAACTGCCGTCTCCTTTCCAGCTCCGTCCTCCTGACCGTGTGCTGCTTCCTGTTCTGTCAGACGTTTCCCAGCACTGAATTTCAGGGACCCCCCCCCCCAGTTCATACAAGTTCATCCTGCAGTAAGCGCCCTGGCTGGATGTCCTCATCTGCTCCTGGCTCCATATAATAACATACTGGAGTCTCTTCCTATATGCTCCTCTCCGGATGAGGCTGCTATTCATGTCACAGCTCATCTGGACTGGAAGGGCTCCATCCCTCCGCCTGATATATATATAAAGTATAGCAACTCCAGTTCATCATCTCAATAAAAGCCAGCATTCTGATTGGTTGCTTTGAGTAACACTGTCGGTTTTGGCATTCTCATTCACCCATAACCTCCTGTATATTAAGCTGCTCCCAGGGGGTAACAGCAGGAATCACAAAATATCCAAAAGATTTGTTTGAATTATTGTTTTTAATGCTCCATTCACAAGCACTTAGGCTATATTTATAGAGCAGGGAATCGGACATTCGCCAAATGTCTTCCTAGTCCATGTGTTTAATATAATAGTGATTCATTGGCCACCAATTTGGTAAAAGTTGCATTCACGGCTTAAAGCCTAACTCTGGCCAGAAAAAAAAAGATCCCCTTTGGTGGGACTGTATCTGCACTGCAAGGGTTAATTGCTCATTTTGTTTAGGGGAGAGGAGAAACAGTTTTACTTACCTGGTCCTCCACTCCCCCGCTCCCCCAGCAGGTGGCACTCCTCGATGATCCGGCAGTGGACTGTCCTTTGGTGCCCTCACGTCCAGAGCAGGTCTATGGATGTTGCTCTAGTCTTGATGACGTCAGGACCCTATAGCCCTATAGTGCGGAGTGCAGAAGCTGTGGGAACCGGTCGATCTGCAGGGAGGAGCAGAGGACCAGGTAAGTACAGTATATTTTCTTAGACCAGGATTTCTCAACCAGGGATCAATGGAACCCTAGGATTCCCCCAAAGGTTGCTAGGGGTACCTTGAGCAATGAGCAATTTCTGCCTCTGAGATAAGTTCCCACCAGAGCTTTTTTTCTCAGAAAATAGGTGCAGGAACTCAACCACGACCTGTTCAGATTTCACAAACAGTAGAAGGGTCTTAAAGGGGCATTAAATACTAGAATTGCATTACATACAGAGTGCAGAGTTCAGGGGGTTACACAGCTGTCACTTGTAAACACAGAAACCAGACTTCTGTTTTTACAAGTGATTGTGGTGAACAGGCACTAAAGGGTCTGAGCCAGAGGTGGTGGAACTGAGTTCCCCCTGAAAAAAAGCCCTGGTTCCCACTGATATTATGAGCTATCTGTAAGGGGCATTCTTCCCACTGACCATTACACTAATGTATCATGTAGATATTGTAATTGTTTTGCAGGGATTCCCTGAGACTGGAAAGTTATTTAAAGGGTTCCTTTGTGTCGAAAAAGGCTGGACTAGACATATATACAGGCAATTAACCCTTGACCCTGAGAACTGGATGTCACCACATCAGCATACCTCCCAACATTTTCAGATGGGAATGAGGGACACCTACTAACAAACGTATGTAGGCATAGGACACGCCCCTTTCACTCCCCCTTAAAGGAGAATTAACCAAAAAAAGGTTAATTAAATCCACAAGGACTTATTTTTACCACTACTATTCCTTTATATTGGCTTTTAAAATGTAAAGATGCAGCAATTTAGAATTTGGATGAAAGGTTTAGCACTGGGAAACACTTTTTGAAAGATAAAAAGTGCATTTTATATACAACTATATAGATCAGACCAAAACGAGGGACACTTGAGGGGGAAAAAAAGACATTGCTCGAAATCATGGACATTCCCTAGAAATCAGGGACAGTTGGGAGCTATGCATCAGTGCAGGGATAACAAGAAGTTGAATTCTGATTGGCTGTTAAGGGTCACCACATGCTCGCTTTAAACTAGGCTGTATGTTACTCCTGACCACTGCACTCTGTATAGCTCCCAACTGTCCGTGATTTTGGGGGACTGTCCCTGATTTGGAACAAAGTCCCTCTGTCCCTCTTTCCTCCTTAATCGTCACTCATTTTGGTCTGACCTATATAGTTGTATATAAAATGGACTATTTATCTTTCAAAAAGTGTTTCCCGGTGCTAAACCTTTCATCCAATTACTAAATTGCTGCATTTGTAAATTTCAAAAGCCAATATAAAGGAATAATAGTGTTAAAAAAGCACTTGTGAAATCGTGTAAAAAAACACTTGTGTAATCTTTTTTTGTATGATTCTCCTTTAAGAGGGTGTGGCCAGGGGGATGTGTCCTTCGCCTACATACTTTTCCTAATAGGTGTTCCTTGTTCCCATCTCAAAAAGTTAAGAGGTTTGACTCTGCGGCTCTGTAATTCTCTGTAAAATGTTATATGGCTACCTGGAGGCATTCTGTACACAAATGTTGAAGAGACGCCCTCAGATATGTCATTTCCTGCTTGTGTGATTGGCTTCCTGATTTTCTCAGAAGTCCACACTAAGGTACAAGTCAGATTTTGTCATCCCCTACCACAAAAATTGAATTTTCGGTGAGATACTCTCAAAGGAAATCACATCTAAAGGGACGAAGACCCTGCCACTTTCCCAATTAGAGCCTTGCAGGTGCAGCAGCTAATTGATAATTATAAAGTCACTCCCATACATCATCACTCAGCACATGGGAACAGACAAACAGCTATTTATCCAGAATATTTTTTGTAAAATCCTTGCAATGTACATAGATCACCCAGAGGGGAATGCTTTTTCTCAACAAAGGTGGAGTTACTCTTTAATAATCTGTTTTTGTGATGCTCCATTGCCCTGTTGCAAAATATCCTTCTATAAACAGCTTCCAATGAAGACATTCCTTCTGTATGTAGCAGTGAGGCGGTGAGTTCTGATTGGTGGGTTTGTGTTGGTAAATATCCGTCCTGGGCTGGTCGGGATTATGATGTGTCATCAGTGACAGCTGCATTCCTGGATGAGAAGCATTAAATCTTCGTCCAGGAGCCGCAGATCTGGCTTGTGTCA
The DNA here is from genome assembly GCA_029574335.1 of Rana kukunoris. NCBI lineage: Eukaryota > Metazoa > Chordata > Amphibia > Anura > Ranidae > Rana > Rana kukunoris. Next base: position 134,429,801 of record CM056058.1, read on the forward strand.
GTCTTCTGGGATAACAAATGATCATATTCCCCAAGTAGCTGCAGGCACCCCCAGAACCCCGAAACAGGAATGTCAGGAATCCCCAGCAGAGGAAGCTCCATGTTCTTTGTACTGCCGGGAAGGGGCCTGTCAGCACAGGGCGGGCCCAGAGCTACTCAGTGCAGCCCCTCCGCAGTGCTGGACGGTATTCAGTGACAACTATTTTCAGATAGATACCTTTTTACACATACAATTGTTACCACAGCAGTATTTTCTGCAGGCCTCAGTCACCTGGCACAGTGTAGGCCTGTGTGAGGTGGTGATTACCCACATGGGGCTACATAGGCGTTCCATGCAGGCAATCCCATTGATGTCAGATAGGATGCAGCGGCTGCACAGAGTCAGTCACTGCCTCCAATTTGACATCAATGGGGGTGCAGGTGCAGTTGCGCTGCTCTGAAAGCACACACCTGCACCGCCATTGTTGTCAAATTGAAGGCAGTGACTGACTCTGTGCAGCTGCTGCATCCTATCTGACATCAATGGGATTGCCTGTCTGGAATGCCTATGCAGCCCCATGTGGGTAATCACCGCCTCACACAGGCCTACACCGTGCCTACACTGTGCCAGGTGACTGAAGCCTAGCCCCGAGCCTGTTTTTAAGACGTTTATGAGACTAAAACATTTTTTTTTGCTATAAAATTACTTAAAACCCCCAAACATTATATATATTTTTTTCTAACACCCTAGAGAATAAAATGGGAGTCATTGCAATACTTTTTGTCACACCGTATTTGCGCAGCGGTCTTACAAGCGCACTTTTTTTGGAAACATTCACTTTTTTAAATTAAAAAATAAGACAACAATACATTTGGCCCAATTTTTTTTACATATTGTGAAAGATAATGTTACGCCGAGTAAAATGATACCCAACATGTCACGCTTAAAAATTGCGCCCGCTCGTGGCATGGCGTCAAACTTTTACCCTTAAAAATCTCGATAGGCGACGTTTAAAAAATTCTACAGGTTGCATTTTTTGAGATACAGAGGAGGTCTAGAGCTAGGATTATTGCTCACTTGTGTGGTTTGAGCACCGTTTTCATATGCGTTCGCTTCTGCGCGCGAGCTCGACGGGACGGGGCGTTTAAAAAAAAAAAATTTTTTTCGTATTTATTTTAATTTATTTTACCAATTTTTAACACTAAAAAAATAAAAATAAAAAAATTATCACTTTTATTCCTATTACAAGGGATGTAAACATCCCTTGTAATAGAAAAAAGCATGACAGGTCCTCTTAAATATGAGATCTGGGGTCAAAAATACCTCAGATCTCATATTTAGGCTTAAATGCAAAAAAAAAAAAAAAGTAAAATATTTATTTTTAATGTTATTTAAAAAATTACGTCTCTTTAATACGCTGGGCGGGACTGACGTTTTGACGTCACTTCCGCCCAGGAGAGGTACGGGGATGGATGAGGGAAATTTTTCCCTCACTCGCATCCACACTGAGCATGGGAGCGGACCCGATCGCCTCCACCGCTACCGACGGCTCCGGTAAGCGGGGGAGGGCGCGGGAACGCAGCGGGAGGAGGGGGGGGCCGTTTCCGAGATATCCATCCTTAAATTCATGACGTATAACGGCGGTGGGCGGTCGGTAAGTGGTTAATGCAGCTGTCACTAATGACACATCATAATCTCCGACCAGCCCAGGACGGATATTTACCGACACAAACCCGCCTAACCAGAACTCACCGCCCCACTCGGATTTCAATGTGAAAGGAGCGGCTTTCTCTGTGCAGCCACTGCATCCCATTTGATATCAATCGGACTGCCTGCATGTGCAAGCCCAGCACGGCCTGCGTGTATGCTGTAGTACACCCCATGTGAATGAGGACTAACGTTGGGTTCACATCTCTCCACTCCCGCTGTGATACATTGTTTCTTGTGTTTTGTTTATGTCCTTTAAAGGATATGTAAAGATTTGTTAAAAAAAAAAAACGTCATCCTTACCTCCTCTGTGCAAATGGTTTTTCACAGAGTTGCCCTGATCCTCCTCTTCTGGGGTCCCTCAGCCGCGATCCTGGCTCCTCCTCTTCTCGAGTGCCCCACTGGCGAGCCGCTCTCCCTCAGGGCACTCGTGCAGGCGCGCTCCCGTGTACTGCTGCTGCTTCCATTGACACAGACAGAAGGACTCGGCGCTTTGTGAATAGACGGCTGCCTCCTGGGATACACACAGTTCCCAGAAGGCAGCGCACCTCATTCACCAGAAGACACCGTGGCAGAGAACGAGGAAGAAGACATTAAAAAAGTGAAAAACCTTGAGGGTTTACAACTCCTTTAACACAATTTTTATGGCTAGGTTCACACTACTTCCAATATTCATTCCAATAGGCTGCACTACCCATAGAAATGCAGGGAAGGAAGTCCCCAGTCCTTTCTATTAAATCTCATTGCACCGAACTGCAAAAATTAGCCAAGGTTGCCAAAGCGTGAGAGCGCCATTAAAGAGTAACTTCCCCTCTGGGTGATCGATGTACATTACAAAGATTATAATAAACTTTCTTACAGATTCCTACCTTTTGTTATTCTGAAAATCCCTGTGTGTTTGTTTGTGTCCATGCATCAAGTGAATCTAATGGGAGTGGTTTCATAATTATCAATCAGCTGCTGCACCTGCAAGGCTTTAATAAGGAAAGCTGCTGGGCCTTCATCCTTTTAGACGTAATTTCCTACTGGGAATATATCACCAAAAATGACACTTTTGTTGCAGGGGATGCCTGAATCTGAGTTTTTTTGGAGTGCGGCTGTCCATATTTTCTATTTCCATTTGTTGCCTTGTGCATTGCCAGCTCCTGAGACCATATTGATCATCCTAACACAATCCACCTGGAGCGGTAACTTTCTTTCTTTCATGTGTACACAGTATTATGTCTGTGTGTCTTCAGTAGATTCCTTGCAGTCTTGGGTCGGGAAACATTCAACAGATAACAATTGGCAGAGAAACAATAATAATGTAACAGTCAGACTTATCTGACAGAACAAAGCAGAACCTCTGTACAGAAGTGACACATGGTAACACGCTGTACACGTCTGAATCCGGCCCTCTGATAAACTCCCACCGTCCCACTTCTGTGTTGCTGTTGAAAGCACCTCAGTGGGATAGAATTTTTTAGGGAGGTTGCACAGAAATGAAGGACAATTATTTTATCAAAAAGCACAAAACTTTCATTGTAATTAGTTACTTTGCGGGCACAAAAAAAAAAACAGCGCTGTGAAAGCCGCGGCGACACAAGGCCATCCAGTGCCCAGGGCAAAGGTGACAATCTGTACTTCGTACCTCACCTAATTCTGACTGCTGAAATCTGGATGCTGGGTCATGTGTTGCTTACTCCTGACCACTGCGCTATACATTATTTCATCCTGATCCCTGCACTCCTTACACTAGGAAGTATGTTACTATTGACCATTGCACTCTCATATGTACATTACATACTCCTGACTACTGGAAAAAGTATGCCATGGTGTACTTTTCTCACTTCTGACTGTATATGTAATGTATAGGCCAGTGTGGTGGTCAGGAGTATGCAACATACAGCTCAGCATTTATCACACAGTTTTCAGCTGTTGGTAACATATATAGCCCAGTGCTATATAGTGCAGTGGTCAGGAGAGTTTTTTTTGTGCATCCCAGAGTACATGGCTCATAAATATATAATGTGCATCCCATTATTGTACACTGCAGGCCTTAAGAGTTCAGGCATTAGTATGTAACATACATCCATCCCCAGAAAACCCCCTAAAAAGCTCACCTCTGCACCTCCCAAGTCTACAGCTCACCTCTGCACCTCCCAAGTCTACAGATCACCTCTGCACCTCGCAAGTCTACAGCTCACCTCCGTACCTCCCAAGTCCACAGATCACCTCTGCACCAACCAAGTCTACAGCTCACCTCTGCACCTCCCAAGTCCACAACTCACCTCTGCCCCTCCTAAGTCTACAGCTCACCTCCGTATCTCCCAAGTCCACATCTCACCTCTGCACCTCCCAAGTCTACAGCTCACCTCTGCACCTCCCAAGTCTACAGCTCACCACCGTACCTCCAAAGTCCACAGCTCACCTCTGCACCTCCCAAGTCTACAGCTCACCTCTGCACCTCCCAAGTCTACAGCTCACCTCTGCACCTCCCAAGTCTACAGCTCACCTCTGCACCTCCCAAGTCTACAGCTCACCTCTGCACCTCCCAAGTCTACAGCTCACCTCTGCCTCTGTCCACGCTCACCTCTCCTAAGTCCACAGCTCACCTCTGCGTCTCCCAAGTCCACAGCTCACCTCTGCGTCTCCCAAGTCCACAGCTCACCTCTGCGTCTCCCAAGTCCACAGCTCACCTCTGCGTCTCCCAAGTCCACAGCTCACCTCTGCACCTCCCAAGTCCACAGATCACCTCTGCACCTCCCAAGTCTACAGCTCACCTCTGCACCTCCCAAGTCTACAGCTCACCTCTGCATCTCCTAAGTCCACAGCTCACCTCTGCGTCTCCCAAGTCCACAGCTCACCTCTGCGTCTCCCAAGTCCACAGCTCACCTCTGCGTCTCCCAAGTCCACAGCTCATCTCTGCACCTCCCATGTCTACAGCTCACCTCTGCACCTTTTATTCACAATTCATCTCTGCACTTCCCACGTCCACAGCTCATCTCTGCATCTCCCAAGTCCACATCTCACCTCTGCACCTCCCAAGTCTACAGCTCACCGCCGTACCTCCAAAGTCCACAGATCACCTCTGCACCTCCCAAGTCTACAGCTCACCTCCGTACCTCCCAAGTCCACAGATCACCTCTGCACCTCCCAAGTCTACAGCTCACCTCTGCACCTCCCAAGTCTACAGCTCTCCTCTGCGTCTCCCAAGTCCACAGCTCATCTCTGCACCTCCCATGTCTACAGCTCACCTCTGCACCTTTTATTCACAATTCATCTCTGCACCTCTTAAGTCCACAGCTCACCTCTGCGTCTCCCAAGTCCACAGCTCACCTTTGCACCTCCCAAGTCCACAGCTCATCTCTGCACCTTCCATGTCCACAGCTCACTTCTGCACCTTTCATTCACAATTCACCTCTGCCCCTCCCACTTCCACAGCTCATCTCTGCCCTTCCCACTTCCACAGTTCATCTCTGCCCCTCCCACTTCCACAGCTCATCTCTGCACCTTCCATTAGAAGATCACCTCTGCACTTTCCATTCGCAGCACACCATTGCAACTTCAACGTCCACAGTTCAACTCTTCCCCCCCCTGTCCACAGCTCACCTCTGTTCCACCCATCCATAGCTCACCTCTTTACTTCTTGGCCACACCTCTTTCTATAGCTCATCTCTGCACCCCCTGTCTACAGCTCGCTTCTGCACCACCTATCCATAACTCACCTCTGCATCCCCTGCTCACAGCTCACATCTCTTCCCCATGTCTACAGCTCACCTCTATCTACCTGGTCCACAGCTCACCTCTCCCCCCCCCATCCACAGTTTACCTCAGCACCACTCTTGCCCACAGCTCACCCTTGCATGCCCAGCCATAGCTGGCTTTTATACTCTTTTTTGCTATCTATAGAATACAGACTGTAAGACCTGTTTGTACACATTTTGTTTTGATGTGCCTGGAATGTATTTAATTTCAAGTAAAAAGTTCAGTTTTTGTTCCAGTAAACTTGTCATGCAAGCTGCCATTGCTGGCCTCTTCTAAGAATGCTGGTTGCTTGGCTCTTGTTCTCAGTCTCTTGTTTTCAGTGACCGGAACAGACTTGTAGCATACTTGTGTCAGGCAATGGCAGGCTGTGTAATTCTCTCCTGACAGTTTCATGTGGCATATCCTAAGCAGCCAGTGTAATAGTGTCAGCACAGATGGAGCTGATTTGGTGCCAGTTTCTGGCGCAGTGTATGATGTCAGTATGGACTGTCAGCCGGTGTTTATAATTAGCAGTGCACACGCCCTGACATGAGCTCCCTCCATATTATGTCATGGGTGGGAGGCTTGGACCATGTCAGGGAAAAACTGATGATGCCAAATATCCGATTATTGGAAGAATTTCTCACGTACAAGCCAGCCAATTGTTGATTTGTATAGCGCCAGCATGCACTGTAGTGCTGTACTGCCGATAGGCCTGGTGCTCTGTACAATCATACATGGTACGCTCTGATTTGCAGGCTTGGGGTCAGTGTGTCAGGGTTGGTGCTGGACCACATTGTTGTCATCGGGATAGGAAGAGTCTGTTCTTACACAGCGGGTGTCCCTGCAAATTGGATGAATCAAAGGCCTGAGCTGAGCCCTGGGCTGTGCGGATGGATGGATAAATGGATGGATAAATGGATGGATGGATAAATGGATTTTGCATAGATGCAAAATGTACTGTATAGTTTGCTGATACTACCTAATGCAGTTCTTCTTGCCTTCACTAGATAGGGGAAGACTAGAGCCCCTGTCAGACCTTTATTTCGGTCTATAAAGTAAAAACAGAAAAGAGGTTCTAAGCCAGTTTTTGTCTGGACAGGCAGTGCATTGAAAAGGTATTCATAACCCTTTAAAATTGTCCACATTTTGTCATTTTACAACCAAAAACATAAATGTATTTTATTGGGATTTTATGTGATAGACCAACACAAAGTGGAGCATAATTGTGAAGTGGAAGGAAAATGATAAATGGTTTTCAATTTTTTATACACATAAATATCTGAAAAGTGTGGCGTGCATTTGTATTCAGCCCCCTTTACTCTGATACCCCTAACTAAAATCTAGTGCAACCAATTTCCCCTGGAAGTCACCTAATCAGTAAATAGAGTCCACCTGTGTGTAATTTAATCTCAGTATAAATACAGCTGTTCTGTGAAGCCCCCAGAGGTTTGTTAGAGAACCTTGGTGAACAAATAACATTATGAAAGCCAAGGAACACACCAGGCAGGCCAGGGATAAAGTTGTGGAGAAGTTTAAAGCAGGGTTAGGTTATAAAAATATATCCCATGCTTTGAACATCTCACAGAACACTGTTCAATCCATCATTCGAAAATGGGAAGAGTATGGCACAACTGCAAACCTACCAAGACATGGCCGTCCACCTAAACGGACAGGCCGGGTAAGGAGAACATTAATCAGCAAAGAGGCCAGTGGTAACTCTGGGGGAACTGCAGAGATCCACAGCTCAGGTGGGAGAATCTGTCCACAGGACAACTATTAGTCGTGCTCTCCACAAATCTGCCCTTTATGGAAGAGTGGCAAGAAGAAAGCCATTGTTGAAAGAAAGTTATAAGAAGTCCCATTTGCAGTTTGCGAGAAGCCATGTGGGGGACACAGCAAACATGTGGAAGAAGATGCTCTGGTCAGATGAGACCAAAATTTAACTTTTTGGCCTAAAAGCAAAACGCTATGTGTGGAGGAAAACTAACACTGTATATCACCCTGAACACACCATCCCCACCGTGAAACATGGTGGTGGCAGCATCATGTTGTGGGGATGATTTTCTTCAGCAGGGACAGGGAAGCTGGTAAGAGTTGATGGGAAGATGGATGGAGCCAAATACAGGGCAATCTGAGAACAAAACCTGTTAAGCCCCATACACACTATCAGTTTTCCTGACGGTTTTCTCATCAGGTTTACCAAAATTGCCTGATTGCATACAAATTGAAACTTTTGAGGTTTGACCTCATATTAGATGGTTTTGGTAAACCTGAAGAGAAAACCATCAGGAAAACTGATAGTGTGCATGGGGCTTAAAGAGTCTGCAAAAGACTTGAGACTGGGGTGGAGGTTCACCTTCCAGTAGGACAACGACCCTAAACATACAGCCAGAGCTACAATGGAATGATTTACATCAGGGGTGCCCAATCTTTTATAGAGCGAGGGCCACTTAAGCAACTTGGTAACCAGTCAAGGGCCACAATGAGCGGAGCGGGCGAATGACAGGTCAGGGCTACTCTATAGGCCCTCCGATCCGCCTATATGGAAAGGGGTCAAACTCCTTTCCTTTCTTTTTCGGATTGGAGGTAGGTGGTTGTAAACAGACATCTGTTGCTCTATAGAGGTAAATTGAGGGTCTTATTTGGTTGGGCTGATCGTGTGAAAAAGGCCCAAGACTCCTTTCACACTGATGTGCTGCGGTTTACCCATACCGCGGGTGCAGCGTAGTGCACCTGTGTCTATCCTGCGGGTTAGCTGAACTTTGCCAGAGACTCCCCCTGTGGTAAAAGCCGGCGCTGTAGTGGAACATCGGCTTATGGGGCTCTGCTTCACAGTCGCTTTCTTCCTCTACCACCAGCTTCGTTCACAACACTGATTGTGTGGTATGGCGGGTTCAGCAACCTGCGATCTGGGCTTGCTAACCCACCATTCCAGAGCAAGGGGTCGCGGGCCATATCAGAGGGCTCCGCGGGCCACATGTGGCCCCCGGCCACTGGTTGGCCACCCCTGATTTACATCAAAGCATATTCATGTGTTAGAATGGCCCAGTTAAAGTCTAGAACTAAATCCAATTGAGAATCGGTTGCAAGACTTGAAAGTTGCTGTTTATAAACGCTCTCCATCCAATCTGACAGAGCTTGAGCTATTCTGCAAAGAGCAATGGGCAAAAATGTCTCTCTAGATGTGCAAAGCTGGTAGAGACACCCCAAAAAGACTTGCAGCTGTAATTACAGTGAAAGGGGGTTCTACAAAGTATTGACTCAGGGGGGCGCCATACAAATGCACATCACACTTTTCAGATATTTATTTGTAAAACAAATTGAAAACCATTTATCATTTTCCTTCCACTTCACAATTATGTGCCCCTTTGTGTTGGTCGATCACATAAAATCCCAATAAAATATATTTACGTTTTTTTTGTTGTAGCATGACACAATGTTAAAATTTTTAAGGAGTGTGAATACTTTTTCAAGGCACTGAACACTAATAAATCTATTCATGTAGTGAGAGATTCCCCATACATCAGGTGAGGTGTCGGGGTCACTGCACTCTGTAATCTAACATGACAACCTTATCACGCAGAATGAATCTCTGTAAGCTCTATAGTATACAGTATATGATCTTGCTGAGGATTTCTGTGTCAATACAGGGGGGGGGGGGTGTTGACAGACCAGGATGAGCGCACAGCTGACAGTCCGATCTGTCTGAACCTGCTCCTGTCATCTCTTCTGGTTTACAAGAATCAAGCCACCAGCCCCCCTCTATGTCAATCAGGGGTTGGGGAAATCACATCCGAAAAATTAAGTTCAATTCTGTAACCAGTCACATTCAACCCCTGGATCCTCTCTTTATCTCTCTCTCTTTTGTTAAAAATTAAACAAAATCTATTTTTTTTAATATATTTATGGTGGATTTGTTTATATAATTGTTTATTGTATTTTGTGTTTTTTTGCATATTTGATTTTTTTTGTGTATTTTATTCATTTACTATTGCTTTACAAAGTAACTCTTTTGTTGAAAGAAAAAACATTCCCCTCTGGGTGATTTATGAACATTGCAAGCATTTTAAAGCGGTTGTATACCTCAAAAAAAAAAAAAAAAAAAAAAACGGCAAGGCAAAGGCATAATAAACTAGTATGACTAGCATACTAGCTCATTATCAATTACTTACCTTAGATCGAAGAACCCGCGCAGACCCTCGTTCCTCTCCTCCACGGCTGCCATGATACCCAAAGTGACTTCCGGGTATCACCGCTCCGGCGCTGTTACTGGCCGCAGCGGTGATGACGTCACTCCCGCGCATGCGCGCAGAACCGTCATGATCCCCGCGCATGCGCGCATTTCCAGCACTTTCCGGCAGGCTCCCATTCAAGACCCGATGCGCTCAGTGCGCATGCGCAGTTGTATACGGCGCGCATGCGCGGTAGACATCGATGCCCGATTTTCTGCAAATATCTCCTTAACCATGAAGGTTAAGGAGATATTGCAAGCACCTACAGGTAAGCCCTTAATGTAGGCTTACCTGTAGGTGCAAGTAGTATATGAGGGTATACAATCGCTTTAACAAGCTTTGTTGCAGATTGCTGCCTTTTTTTGTTCTGAAGGACTGGTTGTTTGTCTGTGTCCATGTGCAGGGCACAGCCTACCATAGATAGTCCAAATCTCAGCCGGTTTGGCAGGGACTGGCCAAGATTTGAACCATGTATGGGCAGGCTGAATGTACTAAGTTGATTGATCAGATTTTACCTGCGATTATTGCTAGCAGATAATATAACAGTAATCAATGGTTCAGCGGGAGGGATTAATGGGGGAATTGGGTGATTTTTTTTCCTGCAACCCCACGTTGCAGGAAAGAAAATCTCTCCATTTATGACCGGCTTAAGTCTGTATAGGAGTGTTTTTATAATTATCAATCAGCTGCTGCATCTGCAGGGCTCTAATGAGGAAAGTGGCAGGGTCTGCATCCCTTTTTAGATTTGATTTCCTATTTGGAGTATCTCACCAAAAATTACATTTTTGTTGCAGAAGATGCCCAAAATCCGAGTTATATCTTAGTGTAGACTTCTGGGAAAATCAGTTAGCCAATCACACAAGGAGGAAATGACATTTCTAGGGGATGTTCTGTACACACAGCCTGGAGTTGACTGAAAATAGGTAGGTACACACAGGTTAGTCAGTATAGGTTACAGGAGGGGAGGGGAATTTTTTAGGGTTAGTTGGGTTTTAGGCTGGAATTCTACTTTAACTTCTGGAAGAGAACTTGTTGAGTTTCCCCTGTCTTTATTAAGTGCATACCTGACCTGTGAGGGCCTGCGGACCCTTTCCGTAATTCACAGGTATTTCTCGTGTGTTGAATAATGAGGTTGTTGATTTCATTAGATCAGTGTTTGCTGTGCGTCTCATCTCCTCGCCTCATTCAGCACACAGATAATGATAGTTTAATGGCTCCTCAGTTATAGAGTTTATTGTAGAGGGAAAAAAGAATATAAAACAAGACCAGGTTGTAAACACTGCGGAATTCTCTGTACTACGTGACGGTCTGTGGTTTCTCCATAACACTTCCACTGCAAAATAGTTCCCCTCAGGCCATTAGTCTGCATTGCACACATTGCTTCACCTGCAGTGCTGATAAGGTTGTTATAATAAATTGGATATTTCCATAGCTCCCACTTGTCCCTGATTTGGAAGTCCCTGTGTCCTCCTTGTTTGTCCCTAATTTTGGTCTTATCCACCGTATATACTTGAGTATAAGCCGACCCGAGTATAAGCCAAGGCACCTAATTTGACTACAAAAAAAAAAAACGTATTGATTTGAGTATAGGCCTAAGGTGAAAAACAATGCCCATCTGCAGCCTCACTGTGCCCATGTGTAGTCTCACTGTGCCCATTTGCAACCTTACTGTGCCCATTTGCAGCCTCACTGTGTCCATTTGCAGCTTCACTGTGTCCATTTGCAGCTTCACTGTGTGCATCTGCATGCCTCAGCCTCACTTTGTCCATTTTCAGCTTCACTGTGCCCATTTGCAGCCACACTGTGTGCATCTGCATGCCTCAGCCTCACTGTGCCCATCTGCATGCCTCAGCCTCACTTTGTTCATTTGCAGCTTCACTGTGCCCATTTGCAGCCTCACTGTGCCAATTTGCATGCCTCAGCCTCACTGTGCCCATCTGCAGCTTTACTGTGCCCATTTGCAGCCTCACTGTGTCCATCTGCATGCCTCAGCCTCACTGTGCACATCTGCATGCCTCAGCCTCACTATGCTCATCTGCATGTCTCAGCCTCACTGTTCCCATCTCCCTGCCTCACTGTGCCCGTCTCCCTGACTCATGTACCTGATCTCCCGGCGCTTTGCCCATCTGCAGCCTTATGATCTCCTGGCGCTGTGACATGCAGCCCAATGTAACAAAGCCCCGCCTCCTCCTCGTCCTTGTCCATGACGGAACACTGATTACGTTTCCCAGCAGTGAGTCAGTGTTCAGCCTATTACGGACAAGGACAAGGAGAAGGCGGGGCTTTGTTTCACTGAATGGCCGCTGACTAGACTGCATGTCACAGTGCCGGGAGATCATAAGGCTGCAGATGGGCACAGTGAGGTAGGGAGACTTGAGTATAAGGCGAGGGGGGCTTTTTCAGCACAAAAAAATGTGCGGAAAAAACTTGGCTTATTCTTGAGTATACACGGTATATAGTTACATAGAAGCATAGAAAAGTGATGGCAGAAAAGGCAAAGTAGTCCATTGAGTATGCCCATTTTCTTTTTTATCATCCTTTTTTTTTTTTTGTTAACTTTGTTGTCTGACTTTAGATTTATGTTCATCCCAAGCATGTTTAAGCCATTTACTGTTGACTATCTCACTACCTCTGTTGGTAGTTTATTTGAAACTTCCCTTTTAGTAAAATAATACATTCTAAGATTAGTTTTGAACTTCCCTCCAGTTAGTTGGAGGTCATGTCCTCGTGATCTTGATTTCATATTGAAAAAAACTGCCCTCCTGAACTTTATTCACCCCCTTGATATATTTAAATGTTTCATTTATAGCTCCCCTTACCCTTCTTTTCTCCAGACTGTACATATTAAAGAGGAAATGAACACTGATGGGTTTTACTTACTCTTTATTCCCCTGCAAAGTAAAATCATAATGGGCTAGTATGCATCACATACGAAGCCTGCAATGCTCACGATGTCCCCACTGGTGGCCGCATCCACCTTCACCCCTTTTTCTTCCAGGGCCATGACGTTACTCCCATGCATGCCCACGGGAGCCAACGGTCCCTATATAAAGGGTACAATCGTGCCCTTTCTTTAGTGCGCATGCGCTGATGATGTCGGTCTTGCAGGTTTAGGCGATATTTCCATTACCTACAGGTAAACCTTATTATAGGCTTACCTGTAGGTAAAAGTGGTGTGTAAAGGTTTTCAAGTCAACCACTTAAGTTCACAAAGTCGCCCTCGATATGTTTTATCCCCCACACCTTTCACCATTTTTGAGAATCCTCCTTTAAGAGGGTGTGGCAGGGGGTGTGTCCTATGCCTACAAACCTTTTCTAATAAGTGTCCCTTAATCCCATTTATGAGCACATCAATATAATAAATGTTTTATTTTGGCTTTAATACTGCAGTAACTACAATCCATCTAAAACGGTTTATGAATCTTTTTTTTTTACATGGAAGCAAATCTGGCTGCAAATGATTTATCTACACATCTGGTCACAGTTCTTCTCCCATACATGGAAAATGTAGAGGATCATGTTTGTCGGTTCCTGGGGCGGTTGGGGTTTGTTGGTTCTGGGGAGGGAGAGCTGTGTGTGCTCAGTCACAGGGTGGGGTGCCGTTGATTTGGGTGGTCATACCTTGGTGGGTGCTGAGGCTGGCATCTTCATGGGATAGCAGGTGGCATGTTATAGTGTTCCACCCTATATGTGCCGCAGACCCCCTGTGTGATGACAGAGAGGATGCATCTCGTCCTGGTCATGAATCACACAATAAATATAGGTGTATAAATACAGTCTATTCTCTCTGAGTACAGCTTTACTTCTAACTGCTCAGAAGCCACAGCTAAGACATGGACCAGTTTGCCTAGAGATGGATGGGAGGACTTTGTTCCAAGGGGAGATCTATGGTGACATAGGACTAAAATGGGCGTAAAGGGGGGGGCTCTGTCATTGGGGTACTCTGATGTGATGGGGGGCTTTCATATATAGGAGGGACTCAGATGTGATGGTCAGACTGTAATGTGATGAGATGGGAGGGGGAACTGTCATGGGGGTACTCTGACATTTTGGCGGCTTTAATGTATAGAAGGGACTCTAATGCGATGAGGAGACTATAATGTGATAGGGGGTTGGGCATCGGCTCTGTCATTGGGGTTCCCTAATGTGATGGGGGGGCTTTCAAGTATAGGAGAAGCTCTGATGTGATGGGGGACCTCTGATGTGATGTGAAGAGAGCAGGGGAGGAGAGGATGAAGAGAGCAGGGGGGGAACACATAAAGAGAGCAGGGGGAGGAGCGGATGAAATGAGCAGGAGGAGGAGCGGATGAAGAGAGCAGGAGGAGGAGAGGATGAAGAGTGCAGAGGGGGAGAGGATGAAAAGAGCAGGGGGAGGAGAGGATGAAAAGAGCAGGGGTAGGAGAAGATGAAGAGAGTAGGGGGAGGAACGGATGAAGAGAGCAGGAGGAGGAGAGGGTGAAGAGAGAAGGGGGAGGAAAAGACGAAGAGAGCTGGAGGAGGAGAGGATGAAAAGAGCAAGCGGAGGAGAGGATGAAGATAACAGGGAGAGGAGAGGATGAAGAGAGCAGGGGGAGGGGAGGAGAGGATAAAGAGAACAGGGGGAGGAGAGGATAAAGAGAACAGGGGGAGGAGAGGATGTAGAGAGCAGGGGGAGGAGAGGATGAAGAGAACAGGGGGAGGAGAGGATGTAGAGAACAGGGGGAGGAGAGGATGAAGAGAGCAGGGGGAGGGGAGGACAGGATAAAGAGAACAGGGGGAGGAGAGGATGAAGAGAACAGGGGGAGGAGAGGATGTAGAGAGCAGGGGGAGGAGAGGATGAAGAGAACAGGGGGAGGAGAGGATGTAGAGAACAGGGGGAGGAGAGGATGAAGAGAGCAGGGGGAGGAGAGGATGAGGAGAACAGGGGGAGGAGAGGATGAAGAGAACAGGGAGAGGAGAGGATGAAGAGAACAGGGGGAGGAGAGGATGAAGAGAACAGGGGGAGGAGAGGATGAAGAGAACAGGGGGAGGAGAGGATGAAGAGAACAGGGGGAGGAGAGGATAAAGAGAACAGGGGGAGGAGAGAATGAAGAAAACGGGGGAGGAGAGGATGAAGAGAACAGGGGGAGGAGAGGATGAAGAGAACAGGGGGAGGAGAGGATGTACAGAACAGGAGAAGGAGAGGATGAAGAGAACAGGGGGGGGAGAGGATGAAGAGAGCAGGGGGAGGAGAGGGTGACGAGAGTAGGGGGTGGAGAAGGTGAAGAGAGCAGGGGGAGGAGAAGATGAAGAGAGCAAGGGAGAACTGTTGTTTATGCATAACAACGCAGATAAAAGAGCAAAACGACTTTGTGCTGTGCATTTTCTTTCTTTTTTTTTTTAAATCAGAAAAATAGTTTATTGTGCCAAGACAATGAAACATAACATACAGACACATTATGAAGGTTCGAAAAGGACAAAATGAAATATGCACAGTCCATATGGTATATCATAGGCAGCAATATGACAAACAAGGCACTTACACACATTAACCAGGATTAGACCGTGCCGGGCAGGCAGGTGCAGTCGCACCCCCCAGCGCAACTACCTATGAGGCCAACGGGCCACAACTAAAACTTTACAACCCACAGTCTACCCAGAGAATCAGAATCAATTCCTACCAACCAAAGTATAGGGCCTAAAATACAAGTTGCAATTAATACCCAGAACCAGTACAGCACAGTTTTAGCGTGGAGATGCATCCTATACCTGCAACAGCCTAGACATCACCAGTTGCGGAGGTGCTAGTCCCGGGGTGCCCATCCAGGGCCCCCAATTAGAATCAAATTTTCGGGCAGCATTTCTATGTTGATAGGTATAGTACTCTCTTATAAGGATGAAATTAACTTGTTCAATCCACTGTTTCCTAGTCGGAGGATGTGGGGACAACCAAAATCTAGCTATGAGTTTTCTGGCTATATACAGAAGTCTAATCACCGCAATATTAGCTGGAGGAGGGTAAA
The DNA here is from genome assembly GCA_029574335.1 of Rana kukunoris. NCBI lineage: Eukaryota > Metazoa > Chordata > Amphibia > Anura > Ranidae > Rana > Rana kukunoris. The sequence goes on from CM056058.1 coordinate 134,445,429, forward strand.
CCTCTTCCTCTACTGCACCCAGTACACATATTAGGGGGTCCAACAGGTCCCGAACTTGAAAAACAGAGGAGATAATCTCCGTAACAGTACCCCAGAACCGATGCAGTTTGGGACAGCGCCACATGAGATGAACAAGTGAACCCTCCTCCCCACAACGTTTTGGACATAAAGAAGAATCCCTCCTACCCCAACGGAATAACTGGATAGGCGTGCGATATGCCCTATGCAGCAAAAATAAGTGACAGCCTGTGAGACTGCGAAACTGACGCAAGAGGTCCACATTAATATCACCTAGGTCCTCCGTCCATCCTCTCCTACATGGTAAAGTCACTGAATCTTGGATGGATAGCAGAAGGGTGGAGTATGCATGAGAAATCAGGCCTTTCCTGTCCTTGCCAAAGAATATATCTCTGACCAAGCGGTGACTAGACAAGCGGAGCACAGAAATCCGGCCCTGGGCCTGTAAAGCATGTCGGAGCTGCAGGTACCTATAGAACTGAGACCTAGGGAGATTAAATTCATCTTGTAGATTCTGAAAAGATTTGAGTACGTTTTGTTGATAAATTTGAGCAATATGGTGAATACCAGCCTGTCTCCAAAGCAGAAAACCATCCAGTTTATAGACTTCCGCCAAATTGGGATTGTCCCATAGAGGGGTTTCTGCCAGAAAACCTGAAATATTCAGAGTTGACCTCACCAGGGACCAGAGTTTCTTAAGGAGAATAACGGTAGGCGCCGCCCGTGGCAGGTATGGAAATCCCGCCTCCAGACATGCCAAAACCGACGCATCCCGAGCTCCCATACTTGGTAAAGTAGCAATGGAATCACGTTCTTTGATACGCCCCATCCCACACAAATGCTGCAATTGAGAGGCTAAAAAATTGAATTTAGGGTTAGGAACTGCCGCTCCTCCCTGATCCTTGCTATACTGTAATGTGGAAAGTCGGATACAAGCAGATTTTTTCTTCCAAATTAATGATCTGAACAGAGTATCTATCCGAGCGAACCACCTACGGGGGATCTATTGAGGAGAATATGCATAATGTATAACAGTTGGGGGCCTCACACCATCTTAATCAAATTCATCCTACCTATAACGGACAATGGGAGTTTACACCAGGTGTTACAGGTTGTTTGCAATCTTTTAAAATAGGGTAGGAGATTGTCCTCTAAGTACGTCCGTGGGTTAGCCGCTACCTGAATTCCCAAATACTTAAAGGATGAGACCACTTTCAAAGATCCGGCAGCGTCCTGCAATGAAACAAGTGAGCCATCCACAGGCAGGAGGACAGATTTTTTCCAGTTTATTGAAAAGCCAGACAAGGAACCAAAATGTTTAATCAACCCCATAGCCGCCGGAAGAGACTTATCCACATCCCCCAAATATAACAACGTATCGTCCGCGTAAAGGGAAATCTTTTCCTCACACGTGCCTCTGTTAAAGCCAGTAACTGAAGGGGACAATCTAATGGCAGCCGCCAACGGCTCAAGGGCTAGGGCAAAAAGCAGGGGCGACAAAGGACACCTCTAGTGCTGTGCATTTTCAGTTGCTTCCAATAAAGTCTATGGCCTGGGCGTGGGACTTGAGCTGCCCTTTGAAAAGCAATCCATGGTTGATCACCTTTCAGCGTGGGGTTGAACTGCAAGTTGAAGGTATTCATTAGGTGACACTGCTGCCTCGTGAATGTCTGTGTTTTCCTTCTTTCTTTTTTTTTTTCATCCTAAGGGAGATTTTTTACTGCAACACCAAGTCACAAGGTCCTATTGTCCTCAATAGACATGCCTGGCAAGTGGCACCGCCTGCCAAACGCGATGTGCTGCTTACAATTTTAACAGGCCTGCAATGCTTTGCTTGTGTATAAACCAGAGTGCCCACCATGTTAGGTTTTAGACGGGCAGTCAGGGGCAGTAAACATGCAAATCAACCACCTGTTTTTACTACCCCTTTGCTGCATGTGTAAATGATGCCTATGGGGCCAAAAATGCACAACAAAGTTTATGTACCATTTGGTGCTTTAGAGCCCCAAGCAACTGAGCGTAGAAATGTGAATATCCACAATAGAATCGAATGGGGTTCTTGATGTTGAGTGTGGTCATGTGTGGAGAAATGTGTGAACACGTCAGATACAACACTCAGGTGTTAATGGGGGCCTAAACATCATTGTGTAAGTACTGAGAACCGCCCACATTGTGGAAGCTCCACCAATAAGATTGAAGCTCAACCTGGAAAAATACATTTGGAATCTTCAAAGTTGTACAGTGACAGTTCTTTGTTCTGGAACGCGGACATATGAGGCCCGCTATGTGTGTGTAGGCTTTACTATAAATATTCATAGGAGTTTCTATGAGATCACCGGCTATTCGCACAATTTCACGCTCACTTTCAGTTACAATATTGCGATTCCAGTAGCGGAACGTTGTGATTAAACTGCTTCCCATAAATTCACAGAAGCCCCGACCTGACAGCTTGTAATGACAGTCTTCTTCTGCCTCATAAAAGAGCTTATTGAAGCTCGGTGCAGTCAATGGTGTTTTCAGAGATTCTTTTCGTATTTCATAATGCATTACTGATTCATTTATTTCTGCTTCTCAAAACTCTATTTTTATGCAAATGTGTACAAATATGTTTTTTTGTGTAACCAACAAAGCTTTATATTATTGGAAGATGGGATCATGATTACTGCTATTTCATCATCACTTAAGGTGTCCCAGGGAAGCAGACCACCCTGCTCTGCCTGGGGGTTCCCATGTCCGTTCCTATCAAACAAGACAATACACCTCCTGTACATCAGTGTAGTGGTCTACCACAAAGTCTTGTTACACATCCACTTTGTTATAGAAGTAAACGTGCCACACTATGCTGCCCTTTCAGGACTGGGGGAGGTCCCAACAGTATACTGGAAATAACACAAGCAAGAGAGGATGTACCAGCCTAGTGAATTATTCCCAATAACTATTTATTGTAAAAAAAATCATATATCTACCTACAAACGATAAAACAGACAATGCTCATTAACATATCAAAGCAGTTGTGATTGCTCTGCATGCTCCCAAGCTTGGGAGGACAACTTTTAGATCCAACTTGCTTACGTGTTTCGAGCGGTAACACCATCTTCAGGTCCAAAACCTTTTTGCTTTGATAAAGAAGGTATAACCCTCGAAACACATAAGCCTTACGTGTTTTGAGGGTTATACCCTCTTCATCAACTGGCTTACATGTTTCAATGGTTATACCCTTTTCTTCAGAGCCAAAAGCCATTTGGATCTAGGAGATATCCCCCCAAGTTAAAGCGGAGTTCCACCCAAAAATGGAACTTCCGCTTATCCCACTCCTCACCCCCTTACATGCCACATTTTTGGGGGGGGGGAGCGGGGGCTTCAGGAGGAGTGGGACTTCCTGTCCCACTTCCTCCTTCCGCCGAGGGGCTGGTAAGGCGATTAAGCTTAATCGCCTTATTGCAGCCCCTCCCTGTAGGCGATGGCCTAGGACACTGACAGGTCCTAGGCGATCGCCTGTCCAATGGGACGGCGCAGCGCCGGGCCGCTCGCGCACGCGCAGTGGGTGCCTGGCCGTGAAGCCGAAAGCTGTCACGGCCGGGTGCCCACAGTAGCAATGAGGATGCCGGCCGAGGAGGGGGGGAGCGGAGCCCCAGCCGGCGCGTCGCTGGAACGCTGGAGCAGGTAAGTGTATGTTTATTATAAAGCCAGCAGCTACACTTTTTGTAGCTGCTGACTTTTAATAAACATAACATTTGGCTGGAACACCCCTTTAAGGAGCGTGCGGAGCGATCAGAACTGACAATTCTCTTGCTGTCTGCCATGACCTCAGCCTGGACCTAACTACTCTCTTGCTTGCCTTGACCTCAGGCTGGACCTTACTACTCTATTGCCTGCATAATCTCAGCCTGGACCTGACTACTCTCTTGCTTGCCATGACCTCAGCCTGGACCTACTACTCTCTTGTATGCCATGACCTCAGCCTGGACCTGACTACTCTCTTGCCTGCCATGACCTCAGCCTGGACCTGACTACTCTCCTGCTTGCCATGACCTCAGCCTGGACCTGACTACTCTCTTGCCTGCCATGACTTTTGACTGGACCTTACTACTCTCTTGCCTGCCATGACCTCAGCCTGGAGGTTACTACTCTCTTGCTTGCCATGACCTCAGCCTGGGTCTGACTACTCTCTCGCTTGCCATGACCTCAGCCTGGCTCTGACTACTCTCTTGCATGCCATGGCTTTAGCCTGGATCTTACTACTTTCTTGCCTGCTATAAACTCAGCCTGGATCTGACTACTGTAATGTTTCACCCTTGCCATGACCTCTGCTTGGATGTGACTACTGTTATCTACCGCATTCTGAACAGTCTCTGCACTATAGCCCTTCTGTTCCAGAAACCCCTTGCTGGGGCGATTCCGATGGTCGTGACCTGGTGTCAGTTTCAGCAAAGAAAATCGGGCAACACTAGGTTTTCCAGTCCATCTCCACCATCAGGAGCTCCAACTGGTACTTAGACTCCACACCCTGGATGAGCTTGTGTCACCTGCCAAGAAACACCATAACCGCCATCTAACTTTTAATATTTTTATCAATATATAAGACTTGCTTGAAGGTGACCTGTCTGTGAGGTCTGTTATTTGAACTGCTCTCCCAGAATTGTTGAGGAGGGGATTGAACACTATGTATATAACTGTATGATTACTGCACACCGTGATGAAAAATGTATCTACAACCAGAATAGTGACATCACTCATTTGTGAGTCCATGAAAACATCTCAGAGGGATTAACAGGTCGCTGTGTATTCATAGCTGGGGGTGATGACACCTCTGCGTACCTGGGGCCTCTTCATCATAAAAGATGCTAAAAGATTAAAATCCTGTTGGAGACCGAAAGTAAACTTCCTTACATTGCGCTGACAGCATAATAATACTTTACACCAACAAATAACATCCCACACCACGGTGCAAGAGCACACAATGACAGACACCCGGGGGGCAGTGTGCTGGAGGGCAAACACAGCGATAACAGATTTACAATGGAGGACAATGGCACTTTTCACCTTTCCATGGTCATTAATTTCAATGGTGGAAAAAAATGACAACAGGGAACAGAAAACAGAGCCCTTAGTTATTGTGAAAAAGTGAGAAAATACCGCGCTCCCTAATAGTGACTAAACACAGTGAAAAATATGTGTATAATATTGAAAATGCATCTAGCCTAACAGCGAATGCAATAATAGAAATATAAAGCAGCAGTTAAAACATGTGTAACCACACAAATAATTAGAAAAAGAAAATAAGGAAACTGCGCTATAAACCAAAAATGTAAATAAAAACTGTGGGAAATATCTTAAATTTAAAACAATATTGGTGACACACTATATGCATACGTGTGAATATAAACCATATAACTTTACACCAAATAACATAAGAGTCCAATTGCCAACAATTGAATGGCAGCAAAAAGAGGAAGAGAGTCCTGGTTTGGTTCTGCCCACGTATTGAAGCCCGCAAGGGCATTGGAGCAGATAGCAAACTCTTTCAGTGGAGCATGTTATGAAAGACTTTATTTCAAACTCTAATCCAGTGCTGGAGGAGATTTGTGAGTACATCTGTGGCTGCATTCACTTAATGTACATACTTTTCTACATTGATAAATAAACCCTGTGATATATATAGAGGGACTTGACTGGCCTACAGAGTCCTGACTTCAACCCAATAGAACACCTTTGGGATGAATTAGAGCGGAGACTGCGAGCCAGGCCTTTTCGTCTACATCAGTGCCTGACCAAAAAATTGCGCTTCTGGAAGAATGTCCCATAGACACTCCTAAACCTTGTGGACATTCTTCCCAGATGAGTTGAAGTTGTTATATTGAACTCTACAGACTAACGGAATTTCCGCCAACAAATGTTCGATGTGAGCTTGTTGTCGGAAAATCAGACCGTGTGTAGGCTCCATCGGACATTTGCTGTCAGAATTCCGACAACAAAAATTTGAGAGCTGGTTCTCAAATTTTCCGACAACAAAAGTTGAAATTCTGACCGCGTGTATGCAATTCAACTCACAAAAATTCTACACATGCTCAGAATCAATTTCGACGCATGCTCGGAATCATTGAACTTCTTTTTTCTCTGCTTGTCGTAGTGTTGTTCGTCACCGCTTTCTTGACGTGCAGAATTTCCAACAACAATTGTGTAACCGTGTGTATGCAAGATAAGTTTGAGCCAACATCCGTCTGAAATATATCCACGGTTTTGTTATCGGAATGTCCGATCGTCTGTATGCAACATAAGACTGGGATGCCATTAACCACTCTACTACCGGATTCCGTCAATTGACCGCGGCACGATAGCTCTCTTGTTCTGACAGGACGTCATATGACGTCCTTGTCTCGCAGAGCCACTAGGGGGCGCGCACCCACCATGTTACTGGGAACCCAATGCGCGTGCCCGGTGGCCGCGATGGCCGCCGAGCACCCGCGATTGCCCAGTAACTGAGCAGGACTGTGGATCTGTGTGTGTAAACCTGTCAGGGAGAGGAGACCGATGGTGTGTCCCTTGTACATAGGGACACAGATCGGTCACCTCCCCAGTCAGTCCCCTTCCCCCACAGTTAGAATCACTAGTAGGGAACACATTTAACACCTTCCTCGCCCTCTAGTGTAAACCCCTTCCCTGCCAGTCACATTTATACAGTAATCGGTGCATTTTAAATGTGAATGGTCCCAAAAATGTGTTAGAAGTGTCCGATGTGTCCACCATGATGTCGCAGTCCCAATAAAAGATTGCAGATCGCTGCCATTACTAGTAAAAACCTTTTTTTTTTTTAAAAAAATCATAATTATGTCCCCTATTTTGTAGGCGCTATAACTTTTGCGCAAACCAGTCACTATACGCCTTTTTTTTTTTTTACCAAAAATATGTAGAAGAATACGTATCAGCCTAAACTGAGAAAAATATATATGGGATATTTATTATAGCAAAAAGTAAAAAATATTGTGTTTTTTTTCAAAATTTTCGTTATTTTTTGTTTATAGCACAAAAAATAAAAACCGCAGAGGTGATCAAATACCACCAAAAGAAAGCTCTATTTGTGGGGAAAAAAGGACGTCAATTTGGTTTGGGAGCCATGTCGCACGACCGCGCAATTGTCAGTTAAAGCGACGCAGTTGCGGAAGCTGAAATTTCGCTTGGGCAAGAAGGAGGTATATGTGCCCAGTAAGCAAGTGGTTAAAGTTCATTAGTGTGTAAAGGCAGGTGTCACAATACTTTTGACAACATAGTGTATATCTTCACAGTATATCAAGTGCTTCCTTAATATTTCTTTTTACATAATTGTGTATTATATTGATGGGTATTGTAGGATGACGGCACCCATGGAAGTATTATTTACTTAGACAGGTTTTGTGTGTGCGATGATCCAGGCTATATCGATAATCCCCTCAATCTCCAGCCATTACACATGTGACTGACTAGTAATAATAATATGTCAGATTTATAGGCGCTCGCTGCCTTTGGGGTTACGTCCCAGATCTCTGGAATAATTACCCTGGTGAGAAGCCGTGGCCTGCAGCCTCTACACGTGGGTGAGACAGCCGTGTCCCGTCCTGTTCTAATGGGGAAAGTGCTATGAGGCAGGTCGGGAAGGTCAGGTAAAGGACAATTTTAATAGCGTAGGTGGGGACAGGCGAGGTATACATCTCTCCCCGGGGGCATCCGCAAAGGAAAGTGAGTGAGGAAGTTATACAGTAAAGCAGTTATCACATTGGCAGGTGGGGAAATGAAGGAAGGAGATTGGAAGAGGAAACAGGACGTGTCGAAACCCGTAGAGAGGAACGGAGAGATCAGTACAACGAGATGGCCTATGTTAGCTCTATCCTGGTATGAGAATCCAGTCCACCATGCCCTTCGGGTGCCCTCCAGTCATACTGGGAATTTTCTGGGTGCCCCAAGACGCGGCCCAGACACGCTGCTCTCCGATACAAAGCTTTCACAAAGCTGGACCCCAGCCACAAATAACACTGGATCTGCCAAAGAGCCGAGGAATTCAAACAATCAAAATTGTTCTTAAACTGGCACAAATGAAAATGAGTAATTCCATCGCAGCCAGCCGCCAGACAAACACTTTTATGTGTTCTTATAAACGATTACATTAAACAATGCCTACACGGCACCATGGCACTGCATCGTCCCTGGGAATATCTGCAGAATGCCACACGGCACAGTGCCAGCCAATGTGGGCGAAATACAACTTTGTGTTCCATATATGATTTATAAAGACTGCGGCTTGGCAATAACAGGAATAGTTCTCGCAGGAATAGTCACAGTTTAGTAGTTCTGCAGTCACATTGTTCTTTTCCAAACATTGTTTTCTGATTTATATTGGTAACGAGGAAATGAAGTTGCGTCCCAATAAAGGGCCAGAATAAAGTGCCAGGAATAACACTTTGTAATGTATGTACCGTTAGGAAATGTAAAATTAAAGTACAACTATAGCCAAATGAATCTCTTCCCGCCGTTGTAATGCATAAGTGTGGCGGAAAAGTGGGTGGGCTGTAACACCCACAGGCTACACATATGGGTCCACGGCAGCGAGAGCGAGCACACTGCGTGCTGCCAGTACAGTGACCACATTGTCATAGCAGCTCCCCGTCTCTAGTAATAATAAGGAACCAATGGGACAGGACAGCTAATCACAGGGGTCAGGCAGTCCTTCCCACCCCGTAGGTATAAAGACCCTGTTAACCACTTAACGCCCGCCGCACGCCTATTTACGTCTACAAAAGGGCTCGGACAGGCAGATGGACGTAAATTTACATCCCTGCCTACTAGCGGGTCGGGGGTCCGATCGGGACCCCCCCCACTGTGTGCGGCGGGCGGCTTACCTCCGGGAGCGATCCGACTCGAGGGGGCGGTGGTTTATTTCTGTCCGCCCCCTTGTAATCGCTCTCAGCCAATCCCGTGCGCCGCCGCCGTGTCACTTCCTCTGCCTGTAAAATGTAAACATAGGCAGAGGAAGTGATGCAGCGATCATCTCGGCGGTATTTTCAAACCGCCGAGATGAGAGAAGAGGCACAGTAAGTCTGCACCAATACTACACTAACACCAGTACATGCAGGCACATTTAACCCCTTGCGATCACCCCACCCCCTGTCACACTGTCACTTAATGCAGTGATCATATATGTATGATCACTGCATTTAGTGTCAGTGTGACAGGCAGTGTGACAGACAGTTAGTGTTGGGTCCAGGGTAGCCCCCATACCCCCCCTAATAAAGTTTTAACCCTTGATCACCGCCCTAGTAAACCCTTTCACTCCCTATTGCCAGCGTCACTAAGCGATCGTTTGTCTGATCGCTGTATTAGTGTCACTGTTGCTTCTAGGTAGCAAATTTTTTTTTTATTGTGATTTTTTTTATACTAAAGACATGTGGCTGAATACATTTTGGCCTAAATGTTTGACTAAAATTTAGTTTATTCAATTTTTTTTATAACAAAAAGTAAAAAATATATTTTTTTTTTCAAAAATGTCGCTCTATTTTTGTTTATAGCGCAAAAAATAAAAATCGCAGGCAATCAAATACCATCAAAAGAAAGCTCTATTTGTGGGAAGAAAAGGAGGCAAATTTTGTTTGAGAGCCACGTCGCACGACCGCGCAATTGTCTGTTAAAGCGACGCAGTGCCGAATTGTAAAAACGCCTCTGGGCATTTAGCAGCATATTGGTCCGGGGCTCAAGTGGTTAATGGGACATCAGGGCTGGAAGGCAACAAAAACCTGCAGGGCAAACATAATTTACCCTGTGCTAAAGGAACCATTATCTCCCCCTTCCTCCTACAGGATCACCTTATGCAGTAGTATCCTGTTAAAGTGAAACCTCGGATTGCGAGTAACGCGGTTAACAAGCATTTTGCAATACGTGCGCTGTTTTTTTAAAATCCTGACTCGGTTTGTGAGTGTTGTCTTGCAAAACTAGCAGAATTCAAGAGCCTCTGCGGTGTGCAGTTCCGCATTTGGCCTGAGGTGGGGGGGGGCGCCGGAGCTGAGTGGAGCCGATCAGAGCCCTTTCAAGGTTTTCCAAGTTTAGCCTAGCTGTTCCCGAGCGTTTCCGAGTATTTCCGAGGCTCTCCAGCATCCCCCCACCTCTGGCCACATACTGTATTGCATGCAATAGAAGTCAATGAAGTAATTTCCATTGACTTCTATGGGAAAACTCACTTTGATATGCAAGTTCTGCGGATTACGAGCATTCTCCTGGAATGGATTATGCTTGTAATCCAAAGTTCCACTGTATATGCTTTGTAAAATAATATAAAAAAATAAAAGATTAGGCTGTCATGGGAACAGGGGGACAGGCAATGACATTTTCCTATAAAGAGACTTTAAATATACAACAGGAATCAGTTTGATATTGCCTTCAAGTCATCTACACTCAGTATTTCTCACAAACGAGCAGTACAGATTTCCTGCTGGAGTGTGAGATAATCTCATGATCTCATTAGGCATTTATGCTGAAACTATTAGGAATGGAGACAGAGAAGATAGGGTTCTTCAAAGGCAGCCTGCCTACTAGCATGCAGGAAAAAAACGAAGCTAGTAATAACTTTAAGGGTGGGTTCACATATGAGCATGCAGCGGCTCACAGCAAGAGTCCAGTGAGGCTATGTTCAGCGTTTCAGATATTTGTCTTAAAATGGATGTAAACCCCACCTCACAATGTAGAGTATAAGATTTCCCACCATCTGTGCCCAGTCTTGTCACACAGAGTTAATCCAGCGCTGAGTAATCCTCTTTTATTGTTCAGTGCAAATTAACAGAATTCCAGATAAAAACTTGCCAAATTATAAAGTCCGTTTCTCTGTTATTGCTTTCAGTGACAGGTTATTTACAAATCTAACTTGGACATGTTTATCATAACAAGAGGTGATCCAAAGTTCATTGTACATTACTAGGATGTGTTATGATGTTATATCACCTCATGCTATGATAAAAATAACATATGATAAACAATGTCCTAGCTAGATATGTAAATAACCTCTCACTAAAAGCAAGAAGAGAGAAAACTGACTTTTTATTTAGACAGGTTTTTATCTGTTCATTTTTACTGAGCATTAAAATAGGATTTCTCAAATCTAGATTAACTCTGTGTGGCAAGACTGGGCACAGATGATAGGAAATCTTATACTCTACATTGTGACATCAAAAAAAAAAATTTTTTTTTTTGGGTTTACATCCACTTTAATTCGGACCTGAAACAGACCAAAAGACGCACAGAGCCGCTGCGGAGATATGTGAACCGGTTCCATAGAGAGCCGGTCACAATCATCTGCTGTGCATATTGGATGCAGGGAAACCTGCAACGGGTAAACTCCCCAGCATGTTTTCCTATGTGTCCAATGCACACATAGGGCCAGATTCAGGTAGATGAGAGCATCATTGCTCTGGAGTAACGCTTCTCATTTACGTTACTCTGCCGAAATTTTAGGAGCAAGTGCTGTTATTCATGAAGCACTTGCTCCTAAAGTTGCGGCAGCGCATCGCAAATGAGCCGGCGGAATTCAAATTGGGCGGGTACGGGGCGTGTATTATTTAAACTATGCGCGATCCCGCGGCGAACGTACTGCGCATGCGTCTAGTGTCAATGCATCCCAGTGCGCATGCTCCAAATTCTGTCAGTGAACGTCAATGACGTCACATCCCCATTCATGAATGTTTTACGCAAGCGACGCGATTTGTTTTTTTTCCGACGCGATGACGACGCCTATACTTAACATAGGATACTCCACTAGGGGGCTGCTTTATCTATACGCCGCGTATCGCTTCCGGAAACGTCGTAAAGTCACTGTGTCGCGCCCGAAAAAGATCGCGAATTTCCGACTCCCGCTGATTAACATATTTTTTAAAGTAACGATGGCGAAATTCAATTGCGCCGATCACATCGGAACTCCAACCCGGCGTTTCTTGTTTTCTGGTTACAGAAAACAAAAACGCCGGCTTAAAGTGACAGTTAGGCTGGCGGATCAATGGATACTCCAGCCTAACTCTACCTGAATCTGGGCCATTGGCTGTTATAACAATGGCTACACGGCACCATGGCACTGCATCGTCCCCGGGAATATCTGCAGAATGCCACACGGCACAGTGCCAGCCAATGTGGGCGAAATACAACTTTGTGTTCCATATATGATTTATAAAGACTGCGGCTTGGCAATAACAGGAATAGTTCTCGCAGGAATAGTCACAGTTTAGTAGTTCTGCAGTCACATTGTTCTTTTCCAAACATTGTTTTCTGATTTATATTGGTAACGAGGAAATAAAGTTGCGTCCTAATAAAGGGCCAGAATAAAGTGCCAGGAATAACACTTTGTAATGTATGTGCCGTTAGGAAATGTAAAATTAAAGTACAACTTCAGCCAAATGAATCTCTTCCCTCTTTGTCTATATTGTTATACTGATTGGAATTTTTGTCCTCCGTGCAGGACCTGTGCGGAGCCTCTACCTGCGACACTCTAGGCATGGCGGATGTGGGCACCATGTGCGATCCGAAACGCAGCTGCTCAGTGATCGAGGACGATGGGCTGCCATCCGCCTTCACCACGGCGCATGAGCTGGGTGAGTCTTCCATCCAAATTCAACACTAAGGGCCTCACATGTATACCTGAGATGGTGCTGGAGACAAAAGGAAATTGGAACCGTGTCAGTATCAAATCCCAGAGCATATGAATTATATAAATCAATGTAGAATTGTGGCCTCCTGTCATAAAAATATGTGCAGAACTGAAATATAAGTTCATCTGCACTCACAGGTTTCTCCTTGCTCCCCTGCAAAGCCACAGCTGATCACAGATGGGGGAAAAAAGCCAATCAGTGACTCTTTACCACGTGATCGGCTGATTACATTGTTAACACAAACTGGTTATCGGCATTCCTTTCCTCATGCTGACAGCGTAAGGAGAGGAGAGCCGATAACCAGCTTGTGTGAAAGGGACATCTACACTAATAATCAGGGCACTACTTATCAGTACAGTCCTACCAGTACCCACCAGTGCTGCCTATCAGTGCCCACCAGTGCTGCCAATCAATGCCTCCCAGTAGTGCCAATCAATGCTCATTAGTGTTGATAATCAGTGCTCATTAGTGTTACCAATCAGTGCCGTCCTTTAGTACCACCTATTAGTGCCCATAAGTGCCACCTATTAGTGCCCATCAGTGCTGCCTATCAGTGCAGTTTAATCCGTGCTTCCTCATCAGTCCCGCCTCATCAGTGCCCATCAGTTCTGCCTCTTCAGTGCTCATCAGTGGAGCCTATCAGTGCCCATCAATGCTGCCTCATCAGTGCCCATCAGTGCTGTCTCTTCAGTGCTCATCAGTGCAGCCTATGGGCTCATTCACACGGGGCTGATCAGTAATGATCCGCCCCGTGCACCTCCGTTTGCTCAGCGGGGATCGCTCCATTGATCTCCGCTGAGCTGCCGGATGACAGGGCGGTCCCCGCACACTGTGCAGGGACCGCCCTGTCAGATCTCCGCTTTCCCGTCCCTATGGGATCGGATGAGACACGGACCGGACCGTCTGTCCGTGTTCATCCGATCCGATCCGCCAGACGGAAAAAAAAGAAGTTTTTCCTCCGGCATACTTTGGCGGATCGGAGCGGAGCGGATGTCAGCGGACATGTCTCCGCTGACATCCGCGATCCCATAGGGATGCATGTATGTCCGTTTTTCATCCGACAACGGATGGATGAAAAACGGACATTAGGGTCCTTAGGGTCCTTTCACACGTGTGGACTGTTTTTTAGATCCGTTTTTTATCATCAGTTGATCCGTTTTTTCGTCCGTTTTTCATCCGTTTTTTTTTTTTTTTTTTGTTAGAACTTTATTTTTATTACATATTTTGATGAAAAACGGATGTTAGCGGATTGGATGTTAACGGATCGTCCGCTAACATCCGTTTTTCGTCCGTTCCGTTTTTTTGACGGAAGAAAAATAGGGTTTTCTTCCGTTCAGAAAAACGTAGCTTAACGGAGACGGATGTTAACGGACGTTAGCGGATGCTCAACCGCACGTGTGAAAGGACCCTATCACTGCCCATGAGTGAAGTCTTATCAGGACACATCAGTGAAGGAGAAATGTGAAATAACTTTTTTTTTTTCAACATTTTCAGTCTTTAGCAAAAAAAAAACAGTGGTGATTAAAAAAAAAACTAAAAATATGGGTACAGTGTTGCATAACTGCTCAATTGTCATTCAAAGTGTGAGAGCTCTGAAAGATGAAAATGTACCTGGGCAGGGAGGGGGTAAAAGTGCCCAGTAGTCAAGTGGTTAAACCAGCGCTTTGACAAGATTACATGAACAGTGTCCCCACATGCCATATTGGCCTCTACCATACACAGACTAGAAGAAAGTGACTGTATCCTCCACCAGTCTTATCCTGCAGCAGATAAGTGGGATTTGTTAATGAGGAGCCTTTAGTAACATTTGCTCCATGCTGTTGGTGAGGAGAGAACATAAATCTCATAGCAGATGAGAAATAAAATGTCCGGAAATGCAAACATTTCTGTGTGGATAAATCTGGAAGCTGTACACAGAGATGAGAGGGTGCAAACAATTCTGAGACAGCTTATTTCCATCCTGAGCAGATGTGGTCAGAGTCCGGGTTTGGCAGCAGCACAGGATCCAGAAATACCCTGACATCTCTGCACTGACTCCTCTTTGGTGCTGCCTTCTGCCACCCATACCAGCATGGCACTTAAATAGCCAGGAATACCCAACACATGAGTGGACATACTGTGTGTGCTGGTCCTCAGAGCCTAATAGAAAAGGGAGGAGGACAACAAGGTGTAGGCAGCGAAGGTCACTGTATAGGTTCGCCCGGGAGTTCAGGATGGAGGGTGCTCCTTGCTGGGTGACACCATGTAAAGATGGCATACTTTGGGCCAGGGGCGTTGCTAGGTCTACAAAAGATCTGTGGCTAGAGCCCATAGCAGCAAAGTAAAGAAAGTCATACGCTTGGGTGGGCATACGCATGTATATAATATACATGTATATTACATTATATATAAGAGAGCCCTTTCCTTTTATCAGGTTCCCCAGAGAGACCCCCTTACTTCAGGGTTCCCTGAGAGCCCCTACTTACATCAGGGTCCCCAGAGAGCCCCTACTTACATCAGGGTCCCCAGAGAGCCCCTACTTACATCAGGGTCCCCAGAGAGCCCCTACTTACATCAGGGTCCCCAGAGAGCCCCTACTTACGTCAGGGTCCCCAGAGAGCCCCTACTTACGTCAGGGTCCCCAGAGAGCCCCTTCTTACGTCAGATCCCCAGAGAGCCCCTTCTTACGTCAGATTCCCCAGAGAGCCCCTACTTACATCAGGGTCCCAGAGAGCCCCTACTTACATCAGGGTCCCAGAGAGCCCCTACTTACATCAGGGTCCCAGAGAGCCCCTACTTACATCAGGGTCCCCAGAGAGCCCCTTCTTACGTCAGATTCCCCAGAGAGCCCCTACTTACATCAGGGTCCCAGAGAGCCCCTACTTACATCAGGGTCCCAGAGAGCCCCTACTTACATCAGGGTCCCAGAGAGCCCCTACTTACATCAGGGTCCCAGAGAGCCCCTACTTACATCAGGGTCCCAGAGAGCCCCTACTTAAATCAGGGTCCCCAGAGAGCCCCTACTTATGTCAGGGTCCCCAGAGAGCCCCTACTTACGTCAGATTCCCCAGAGAGCCCCTACTTACATCAGGGTCCCTGAGAGCCTTCCCACTTACATCAGGATCCCCAGAGAACCCCCTCCAACTTATATCAGGGTCCCCAGAGAGAGAGCAGGCAGTAAGTGATGATGTCATCTCTCTGCTGCCCATGGCTGCACAGTAAGAGTGGAATAGTGGTTATGCACGTCTCTGCTCTCTCGCCCCCCTGCTCTCTCCGGTGCTGCCCGCCGCACTCGCGGCCCAGCTGCAATAAGGCCATTGTTATGGCCGTCTCTGAGAGACTTAGGGCTATAGGCCCCAGATTCCCTAACCACCCCCTAGCGATGCCACTGCTTGGGGCCCTTTCATATTTATATGTTTTTACCTTCAATCCAGTCCAGTCTGTTAAAATAAATCGGAAGGACATCTGTCCCTCTCCATCTGTGTGGATTGGAGGGCAATCAGGTGTAAGGGACAGCAGAGTTAATTTGCATCCACCAGTTCATAGAGCAGAGCGAGCTCTTTCTGTGTCCTCTGCATAAACTGAGCAGATGCAGACCTGTCATCCGCCCACTCTGCTCCGATCAGCAGGGGAACAGACAGATCCTCTGCTGATCTATTCAGAGTCCGCCCTGTGTGAAAGGGGCTTTAGAGATTTGTTTCAAGAGACTATGAGAGTCTGCCACATTATTAAAAGAGGCTTTCAGAGCTTGCTGCTTTGTTACAAGAGACTGTCAGATTCTGTTGCTTTGCTTTGCTATTAGACTGTCAGACTCTAAACTATTAGGCCATGTTTACATATGCGGTGCCCTCTAAAGAGTGGTGCACATTAGGTTGCTCTTTAGAGGGCACTTGGCAGGCAGTGAAGAGGTGTTATGTTGCTTCCTCACTGCCTATCTTAACCCCTTAAAACCATGCACCAGTAAGCCACAGCCGCCTGCATTGCCCGCAATCATGGGGCACGGATAATTTTGGCCGCAACGTACAGTGCCTTGAAAAAGTATTCACACCCATTGAAATTTTCCACATTTTCTCATGTTACAACCAAAAATTTAAATGTATTTTATTGGGATTGTGTGTGGTAGACCAACACAAAGTGGCACATAATTGTGAAGTAGAAAAAGAAAATAATAAATGGTTTTCAGAATCTTTTACAAATAAATATCTGAACTGTGGCGTGCATTTGTATTCAGCCCCCTTTACTCTGATACCCCAAACTAAAATCTAGTGGAACCAATTGCCTTCAGAAGTCATCTAATTAGTAAATAAAGTCCACCGGTGTTTAAATTAATCTCAGTATAAATACAGCTGTTCTCTGAAGCCCTCAGAGGTTTGTTATGCCTCGTACACACGGTCTGACTTTTGACCGTGCAAAAGTCCGTTGTGAGTCTGTCGGAAGTCTGATGAAAAGAAAGAGAACAGGTTCTCTATCTTAGTTCTGTCGGACTTCCAACAAAAAATGTCAGATGGAGGCTATACACGGCCGGAATTTCCGAGAAAAAAGCCTGTCTGACTTTTTTTCTCATAAAGTCTGACCATGTGTACGAGGCATTAGAAAACCTTAGTGAACAAACAGCATCGTTAAGGCTAAGGAACACACCACACAGGTCAGGGATTTCTTCAGTAGTGTTGCTCATGAATATTCGCATTGCGAATATTCGCTACGAATATTGCATATTCGAGTATTCGCGAATAACTCGAATATTGCGGCGAATATTCGTATTTTTTCAAATTTATTTTTAACGACGTCTAAAAGCATTGCTGGTATGATTAGAGAGAGACCCTGGGCCGAGTAGCTGATGCGATTCTTTTATGTTGCCGAAAATTCACATTGCGAATTTTCGGCAACATAAAAGAAATCGCATCAGCTACTCGGCCCTTCTTTTGCATCAGAGCCAATCAGAATAACTCGAATATTCGGCAAACGGAATATTGCGCGATATTCCTTTTGCCGAATATTCGAGTTATTCTGATGCTCTCTGATGCAAAAGAAGGGCGGAGAAGATAATCGCGCAATAGGAATATTTGTGCGATTATCTTCTCCCCGCCCTTCTTTTGCCCCTTTATTCTCCTTTCTTTAAAGTAGAGTTAGTGTAGAGTTAGTGTTTAGTGCATATTAGTTTAGTAATACAGGAAATGATCTCCGTTTATGAGAATTTCGCAATCATGTTCGCATTAGCGAAATTTCGCAAAATTTTTTTTGGATAAAATATCACGAATATTCGATATTAGCGAATATTCACGAATATTCTTCTATATATTCGCGCAATATCGCGAAATCGAATATGGCGTATTACGCTCAACACTATTCTTCAGCAGGGACAGGGAAGCTGGTCAGAGTTGATGGAAAGACGGATGGAGACAAATACAGGGCAATCTGAGAAGAAAACCTGTTAGAATCTGCAAAAGACTTGTGATTGGGGTGGAGGTTCAACTTCCAGCAGGACAACAACCCTAAACATACAGCCAGAGCTACAATGGAATGATTTACATCAAATCATAAGTCCAGACCTAAATCCAATTGAGAATCTGTTGAAAGTTGCTCTTCACAGACGCTCTCCATCCAATCCAGCAGAGCTTCAGATATTTTACAAAGAAGAATGGGCAAAAATGTCACTCTCGATGCGCAAAGCTGATAGAGACATCCCCAAAAAGACTTGCAGCTGTAATTGCAGTGAAAGGAGGTTCTACAAAGTATTGATTTAGGGGGGCCTAAATACAAACTGTCCACAAACTCCTTCTCAGACACATTGGTGTCCATCGTTAGAAATTTCTGGATCCACAATGACTACATTGTGTATGTCCCCCCTGCAGACAGTCTGGAATCTTCGTACCTAAGTCAAAGCATTAGAAAGAATGTCCTCCAAGTGTTACCAATCACATGTACTCTCTCCTTCTGCTCTCGCCACTCACTATAGCCGAGTTGGGGACGTTTTTTTTCCATTTGGATTATGGAAGCCATAAATCTTATCTGATCATCCTGACACCAGTGCTGGGCGGCCTGTGGTGCTCATAAAAGCAGAGCGAAGAGGAAGAGGAGACCGGCATCTGCAATAGGAGGATGGTGGAGAATGGAGGGGGCTCATTCACACTGTGTACCCCCTTTAGCTCCCTCTATGATCTGTAGAGGTGGCAGACTAACCTGTTGATGCCCCCTGAGGTGGTGGAAGAGTCCACAACCTTTTGTGTTGGACACTTGGCATTCAATCATGTTCTACAAGTGCCCATTAATCATTTGAATGCCGGCAACGATCGATGAAAAGTGTCACTAGAATGAATTTGTTAAGGCAGTCATGGGATTGGTTTAAATGATATTAAAGTGGAAATAAAGTCTCTTGACTAATAACAAACATGGTATACTTACCTGCTGTGTTCATTTTATTAAAAACAAAAACAAAACAAAAAAAAAAAACATGTACAGAAGTAGTTACAGCCTTTGACACCAATTATAGCCTTTTATTTTTATTAAATTTGCAAAGATTTTAACCACTTAAGACCCGGACCAATATGCAGGTAAAGGACCAGGCCCCCTTTTGCGATTCGGCACTGCGTCGCTTTAATTGACAATTGTGCGGTCGTGCGACGTGGCTCCCAAGCAAAATCGGCAATTTTCCCCACAAATAGAGCTTTCTTTTGGTGGTATTTGATCACCTCTGCGTTTTTTATTTTTTGCACTATAAACAAAAATAGAGCGACAATTTTGAAAAAAAAGCAATATTTTTTCCCTTTTGCTATAATAAATATCCCCCAATATATATATAAAAAACATTTTTTTTCCTCAGTTTAGGCCGATACGTATTCTACCTAGTTTTGGTAAAAAAAAAATCGCAATAAGCGTTTATAGATTGGTTTGCACAAAATGTATAGGCCCAGATTCAGAGAGAATTGGATTCTCGTAGCGTATCAGAAATACACTACGCCGCCGTTTCTTACCTGGCTCTAGGAGGAATCCAGGTAGATTTTGTCCAGTAAACGACGGCGGCGTAGTGTATTTCTCCCGTCGCAATCCATATAGACGAGTAGGGGGCGTGAAGGATTTAAAATAGGCGCGTTCCCGCGGCGATCGAACTGCGCATGCTCCGTTCGCAAATTTCCCGCCGTGCATTGCACGAAATCACGTCGTTACGTCATTCGTTGTTTGAGCAAAAAAAAATAAAACATTTTAAATTAGCGTCCACCAAAAAAAATGTTTACGGACATGGGACTTCTATTCCCGAACGAGTTACGCAAAAAAATAAAATAAATTTTAAATTCGACGCGGGAACGACGGCCATACTTAACATGGGCTACGCACCGTTAGACCAGCAAAAAGCTGGTCTAACAGTACGTAAAAAAACCCAGACGTAAGCGATTGCGAAGACCGCTCGTATCTTCGTGGATCGCCGTAAAAACACATTTGCATATCCCGACGCATGAAAACGACGCAAACTCCTCCCAGCGGCCGCAAAAATATCGCAGCGTAGAGCCGAAGGTTTACGAAGACGTAAGCCTCTCGGATCGAAGCCCGAAGCCGCCGTATCATGGTTTGAGGATTCAAACTAGTGATACGGCACGCGAAATTTGAAATTACTCCTGTCTAACACCAGTTAGACAGGCGTAATTGTTTTATGAATCTGGGCCATAGTGTTTACAAAATAGGGAATAGTTTTATTGCATTTTTATAAATTTTTTTTTTTTTTACTACTAATGGCGGCGATCAGCGTTTTTTTTTTGTGACTGCGACATTATGGCGGACACATCGGACAATTTTGACACATTTTTGGGACCATTGTCATTTTCACAGCACAAAGGGCTATAAAAATGCACTGTTTACTGTGAAAATGACAATTGCAGTTTAGGAGTTAACCACTAGGGGGCACTGTAGGGGTTAAGTATGACCTCATATGTGTTTCTAACTGTAGGGGGGCGGAACCGGACGTGTCATGCGCACGGTCACGTAGCTTCGGACCGGGCGTCACGCTCGCGACCCCACGGACCGGGCGTCACGCTCGCAACCCTTGGGCTTAAGGAATCACGTATGGGTACGTGATTGTGCCCAGCCGTGCCATTCTGCCGACGTATATCGGCGTTAGGCGGTCCTTAAGTGGTTAAACAAACTTCTTTCACGTTGTCATTATGGGATATTGTTTGTAGAATTTTGAGGAAAATAATGACTTTAATCCATTTTGGAACATAATAAAATGTTGAAAAAGTGAAGCTCTGTTTTATCCTATAGTAGGTTAAATGGCTCTCCCGTTGTCACATCCTAGTGACATATAAATCGCAGTGTCTGTAAACAGATGTATGGTTGGGGTTGTGGCGTGTCCTTTGTATGTATGATTTGTGTTCTGTAAGTGAAGTCTGTGTGTATGTACATACATTCCTTGTATCTCTCAGAGATTAGGACAAATCCCCCCCCCCCCCCCCTCCGCACACAATGTCTTCCACATGTCTGTACACTTTCAGGATGTGATCCCGGGGGATTCTGGGAGTAAATCACAATTGCTCAATATTACCACTTTTCATTTTTCCAATGTTGGAAATAATTTGGTAACAGATCTCGTCAGCCTCCTCCCTTAACGCTTTCCTCTCCCTGTAGGACACGTCTTCAATATGCCACATGACAACGTCAAGGCCTGCGAGGAGGTGTTCGGAAAACTCAAGGAGAATCATATGATGTCACCCACATTGATCCAGATTGACCGAGCCAAGCCCTGGTCAGGGTGCAGCGCCGCCATCATCACTGACTTCTTAGACAGCGGGCACGGTGAGTCTAGTGTGTTTCTACCATCAATTGCAGTTCAATGGCATATTGGTAACGTAAGAGTGACAAGTAGGGTTGCCACCTCATCCCTTTAAACTCGAACATATATGAATTACACAGGTTCTGAGGCTAATTTAATGTAGATAATGAACCAAGTGAGTTTAATTACCACCAATATCAGCCACAATAAATGGGCCAGATTCAGGTAGGAGAGCGAATCTTTATTTTGGAGTAACAATTCTCATTTACGTTACTCCGCCAAAACTTTAGGAGCAAGTACTGTTATTCACATAGCACTTGCTCCTAAAGTTGCGGCGGCGTAGCGAAAATGAGCCGGCGGAATTCAAATTGGGCGGGCAGGGGGCGTGTATTATTTAAACTAGGCGCGATCCCGCGGCGAACGTACTGCGCATGCTCCAAATTCTGTCAGTGAACGTCAATGACGTCAATCCCCATTCACGGACGTTTTATGCAAACGACGCAAACATTTTTCAATTCGACGCGATGACGACGGCCATACTTAACGTAGGATACTCCACCTAGGGGGGCGCGTATCGCTTACGGAAACGTCGGAAAGTCACTGGGTCGGGCCCGAGTACGATCATGAATTGCCGATTCTCGCTGATTAACATATTCTCTGCGTTAATCAGCGGGAACGCCCCGAGCGCCATTTTTAAAATTGCAGTTCCGATACAACGGCGAAATACAATTACGCCGCTCGTATAGGAACTCCAACCCGACGTTTCTTGTTTTCTGCTTACAGAAAATAGAAACGCCGGCTCAAAGTGAGAGTTATGCTGGCGTATCACTGATACTCCAGCCTAACTCTACCTGAATCTGGCCCTATATGTGTTCAGGTTTAAAGGGATGAGGTGGCAACCCTAGCGACGAGTGAGGGGTGCAATGGGTCCTGCAGTGTGATAGATGGAGGGATACATTGGCACATGGACAGTAACAGGCGAGGGGGACATTGGGTCCTATACACTCCTAGTTGGGGTTCACTGGTGCCTGTTCTCTATTCACTATTAGATAGGATTACACTGACACTTGTACACTAATGGTTGGGGGGCACACTGATGCCTGTACAGTGGGAGATATGGGGTACACTGACACCTGTACAATATTAGATAGGGGGTACGCTGATGCCTGTACAGTGGGAGATATGGGTACACTGACACCTGTATAATATTAGATGGGGGGTACGCTGATGCCTGTATAGTGATAGGTAAGGGTATAATGGCACCTGTACAATATTAGTTAGGGGGTACACTGATGTCTGTACAGTGATAGGTAAAAGTATAATGGTACCACTACCTGTACAGTATTAGATGGTGGGGGCACACTGAAACTTGTGCAGTAAAAGATGGGGAATACACTGTCACAGTGATAGGAAAACACTGACATCTGTACAGCAATAGATGGAGTCATACTGATACCTGTACAGTGATAGGTGAGGGTTACACTGATATTTGTACAGTGATAGGAGAGGGGTACACTGGCATCTGTACAGTAATAGGCGAGGGGTGCACTGCCATCTGTACAGTAAAAGATGGGGTTACACAGACACCTGTACAGTGATAGGTGAGGGGTACACTGACATATGTACAGTAATAGATGGGGGAGTAAACTGGTGCCTGTACAGTGATAGATGGATGGGGGGGGTCACTGACAGGGGTGGACTGACAACTCAAGGGGCCCCTGGGCAATAGAAGTTTATGGGGCCCCCAGGCTTACAGATGGCCACCACGCCAGGAGGCATTGCATAGGCAGGGCAGCAAAAATCTCAGGATTTTAACATCAAAAGCATGTCAGTTTTGGACATATCAGGGACAGATGTAAATAAAATACATATTTTTACATACTGTCCCTGGTTTTATTGAGCCTGGCAACCCTGATGGGGCCCCCTTGTGGCATGGGGCCCTCGGGCAGTGCCGAGAGTCCCAATGGTCAGTCCGCCCCTGGTCACTGATACCTATACAGTAATAGATCGGGGTACACTAACATCTGGCACTTGTACAGTAATAGATAGGGGTATACAGACACTTGTATGGTGATAGTGGGGGGGTATACAGACACTTGTATGGTGATAGTGGGGGGGTATACAGACAATTGTATGGTGATAGTGGAGGGGTATACAGACACTTGTATGGTGATAGTGGGGGGGTATACAGACACTTGTATGGTGATAGTGGGGGGGGTATACAGACACTTGTATGGTGATAGTGGGGGTATACAGACACTTGTATGGTGATAGTGGGGGGTGTACAGACACTTGTATGGTGATAGTGGGGGGGTATACAGACACTTGTATGGTGATAGTGGGGGGGTATACAGACACTTGTATGGTGATAGTGGGGGTATACAGACACTTGTATGGTGATAGTGGGGGTATACAGACACTTGTATGGTGATAGTGGGGGGTGTACAGACACTTGTATGGTGATAGTGGGGGTATATAGACACTTGTATGGTGATAGTGGGGGTATACAGACACTTGTATGGTGATAGTGGGGGTATATAGACACTTGTATGGTGATAGTGGGGGGTATACAGACACTTGTATGGTGATAGTGGAGGGGTATACAGACACATGTATGGTGATAGTGGGGGTATATAGACACTTGTATGGTGATAGTGGGGGTAAACAGACACTTGTATGGTGATAGTGGGGGTATACAGACACTTGTATGGTGATAGTGGGGGGTGTACAGACACTTGTATGGTGATAGTGGGGGGGTATACAGACACTTGTATGGTGATAGTGGGGGGGTATACAGACACTTGTATGGTGATAGTGGGGGTATACAGACACTTGTATGGTGATAGTGGGGTATACAGACACTTGTATGGTGATAGTGGGGCGTGTACAGACACTTGTATGGTGATAGTGGGGGTATATAGACACTTGTATGGTGATAGTGGGGGTATACAGACACTTGTATGGTGATAGTGGGGGTATATAGACACTTGTATGGTGATAGTGGGGGGTATACAGACACTTGTATGGTGATAGTGGAGGGGTATACAGACACGTGTATGGTGATAGTGGGGGTATATAGACACTTGTATGGTGATAGTGGGGGTAAACAGACACTTGTATGGTGATAGTGGGGGTATACAGACACTTGTATGGTGATAGTGGGGGGTGTACAGACACTTGTATGGTGATAGTGGGGGGGTATACAGACACTTGTATGGTGATAGTGGGGGGTGTACAGACACTTGTATGGTGATAGTGGGGGTATATAGACACTTGTATGGTGATAGTGGGGGGTATACAGACACTTGTATGGTGATAGTGGAGGGGTATACAGACACTTGTATGGTGATAGTGGGGGTAAACAGACACTTGTATGGTGATAATGGGGGGGGGGGGGTATACAGACACTTGTATGGTGATAGTGGGGGTATATAGACACTTGTATGGTGATGGTGGGGGGTATACAGACACTTGTATGGTGATAGTGGAGGGGTATACAAACACTTGTATGGTGATAGTGGAGGGGTATACAGACACTTGTATGGTGATAGTGGAGGGGTATACAGACACTTGTATGGTGATAGTGGGGGTATATAGACACTTGTATGGTGATAGTGGGGGTAAACAGACACTTGTATGGTGATAGTGGGGGGTATACAGACACTTGTATGGTGATAGTGGGGGTAAACAGACACTTGTATGGTGATAGTGGGGGGGTATACAGACACTTGTATGGTGATAGTGGGGGTATATAGACACTTGTATGGTGATAGTGGGGGTATACAGACACTTGTATGGTGATAGTGGGGGTATATGGACACTTGTATGGTGATAGTGGGGGGTATACAGACACTTGTATGGTGATAGTGGAGGGGTATACAAACACTTGTATGGTGATAGATAGGGTGATAGATAGGGGGATACAGACATTTGTATGGTGATAGTGGAGGGGTATACACTATAAATGATGGTCCAAAAATACTAATAGGTTGACAAATGCTGATTTTAATTTTTTTATTTTATTTGAATTGACCTCTTTGGCAATAGTATAACCAATAGGTTGTGATGGGGGGTACAAGAGGAACCGAAAAAGCCCACCCACATGACTGAGATATTTGGTGATATTCAGACTGCTTAAACCTTTACCCCACACCAATCCATCAATCACCATAAACAAAGACAACCAACAAAGTTTCCCTTTAAGGTTTTAAAAGGCCATAGCAGCAATTTTATTAACACATAAAATACAACTTTTCACAAAATGTATATACTTTCCTTCATTTACATATCTGCAAACCTTAGTAACACAAATTCAGTACAGAAATTAACTTTAATAGGATCCTGGAGGGCAAATAGCTCAAGGGCTACCACTATTGAGACACCTGCGATACAGCCATGTACCAGAGTAGGAACACCCATACTCGAGATTGGCCCAACCCCTCCTTTTCCAACTTTAAACCATCACTGCCTTCCAAGACCCTGAGACCTCTGCCAACTGCTAGGACAAGTGACCTCAAACACACAATCCCGTAAAACATAATAGCCCCAAAAGCAACCCTCTGGTTCTCATTTCGACCTGGACATGGCACAACCCAACTGCCCCTACGTATGCAAAGACAGTGGAAAGAAAAACTCAATGAATCATTAAGTGAGGAAGGGAGGGTGGGAGAAGCTGTGTCTTCACTCTGTACTGGCTCCGAATGAAACTGGAATCAGAGCCAACACCCTTACCCTTACCTTGGCCCCACCCTGCCCCTTACTGCCCCACTTTTGCTACTCCACCCATCATGCTAACCCAGTAATGTCCGGGCTTCCGCCTATGTTGCACATTTTCTCCAGACCTCATTCTGTACTGTGTTACAGATACTGCATTACCTTCCTATAACATAAGGTGTCCAAAAATGCCCCCTCACTTCCAGCACAAAACTCAGAAACAAGGGGCTCAGTCTCTGCTTATGGGTAAATGTGTGAAGTCATACAAATCATTCCTTTTTGACCCCTTTTTTTTAGCCATCGGTGCATCACAGTACAACCAATAAGGTTGAAGTGAGTCGGTACAAAAGGTACCAAAAAGCCCACAAGTGACTGTGATATACAACACTGCCTTCTTAGGGTATTTACACATCCTCGTGGCCTCTTTATAATGGTGTTCCATTCTCTGCTTAGGTGAATGTCTCCTGGATGAACCGGCGAAGCCTATCTCCCTTCCTGATGAGCTCTCCGGAGTGCGCTACAGCCTGAACCGACAATGCGAGTTGGCGTTTGGCCTGGGGTCCAAGCCTTGCCCTTACATGCAATATTGTACCAAGCTTTGGTGTACGGGCAGAGCCCGGGGGCAGCTGGTGTGCCAGACGCGCCACTTTCCCTGGGCTGACGGTACCACCTGTGGTGAGGGAAGGTTCTGCCTGAATGGAGAGTGTGTGGAGAAACACAACACTAACCGATATAAGGTAAGAAATAAAGTCATATTATACCGGTAATTTCAGTACAAAGAAACGCAATGTATCTATTTATAAATAATTAGACAAGTACATTCGTTTTCGTTAGAATGCATTTTCGTCCGAAAATCAGTTTTTTTTTTTTTTTTAAAGTGTATTTTTGTGCGTGAACTCGAGAGAGAGGAGCCGGACTGCAGGAGTTGGGAGTAGGCAGACCCTCCCCTCGGAGGCAATCGCCATCCTTCTCCATGCCCCTGGTGGCAATGGCGGGTGTGAAGGGGGGCCTCCCACTCACCCCGCCCTACCTGCTCCTCTTGGGAGCCCAACTGGGGCCCAACGGGACCCCAATGGGGCAGAGGGACTCCCCCTATGAGGGAGTGAGAGGGGCCTAGCCCACCCAGCCCCGTAGGTCCTTCGCCTCTCTTTATTTTAGGAGACCGCATGGCCAAAGTGCGTGTGTTTTAAACCAATTTAGTGTGCGTGCAAGTGTGGTGGTTTTTGTGGGGGGGGGGGGGGGTGGGCGTACTAAGCACAGGCGTACCTTGCATAGCACATCCACCGGGAGCCGGGCTGAGACCACCAAACTCAATTCACATGTAGCCGAGACCGGGATCCGAACCCTTGGCTGCAGAGGTGAATGGCTTGTCAGCGCAGTGCCAATCACGTTGAGCCACCACAGCTCCACAAATCAGGTATTTACATTATCGTTTTAACAAACGATAACGAAAGTGCAAGAAACGAAAACCGAAAGATTCAACATAAAAAATGCTTTATTTTCGTTTTTGTTGCGGTAAAAATTCGATATAGAGAAATTCGACATTATAGGTAAAAGATTCGACATTATAGGGAAAAGATTCGACAGTATAGGGAAAAAATTCGACATTATAGGGAAAAGATTCGACACTATAGAAATAATAGATTCGACATTACAGAGATTATATTTCTTTTTTTGAGAAAATAGATTCAACATTATTACTAGTCATACAACATTAGAATTCTTGTAGGCGGAATATTCGAACGGAAATGTACGATTCGACGTAAAGATTTGACGTTCCGTCGAATATTCTTTTGACCATTCGACAGAAACCAAGTATTATTGGATTTTCGGACGAAAGCTATTCCCCAATGAAAAACGAAATAAATCAAAACGATTTTCGGGAGTAACTAAATATTATTTTCCAAATGAAAACGAAAAAACGAAACAAAATATTCCAGTCTGCACATGTCTATAAATAATTAGATGTGCGAATGCCTCAGAATTTGCACTGATGTTGCAAATAGTCCCCATAATGTGTATATTTTGTATATTTCTTATAATCATAAGCTCCAGGTAGTAACCATAATGTGGTATTTTTCTGAGGGACTGTGCTGTGTGAGTTTGATGGATTTTTGTACTGGAGGGTTAGTAGTGTGCAGAGACAACACACACAAGAACATCAAGGCTACTAGACATGTGCGATTCACTTCGTAATAAATTTAAATGTGGAGATTTGAATATATCCAAATTACCGAATCACAATAGTAACAAATTTTAAGTTTTAACAAATCCGAAATAAATCATAACAAAACAAATGATCCGAATACGAATTTGAAAATGAATTTGAATTTAAGTTTGAAATTGTTATTATTATTATTAATATATAGGATTCATATAGCGCCTACAGTTTACGCAGCACTTTACAACTTAAGGGGAAAACAGTACAAATACAATACACTTTAAATGGAAACATATTGCAATAGATACAGTAAGGTATAAAAGTAAAATAAGATGATGATTCCTACTTGGCATAACAAACCCAGGCCTGGCCTAACTATAAAAATGATTAGTTAAGAATTATCCAAGAACAAAAATCCAGTGAAATCCATCTTGGAAATACAGCACTTTACCAGTTTATAGGGGTGTTCTAGCCTTCTTTTCCCCAAGATAATGCTGTTATTTACTGTATTCCACCTCTAACCTAATATTACTTAGCTATTATTTTTAGTGGAGGCAAAGGAGCGTTCCTTGGGTAAACCTTTGTAAGGGCTTAGAAGGTCACAGATACATACAGTAGCTGTTCTTATACACAACAACATATGACATCAATCTGCACTACCAGTAAATGTTCTTGGAAGAGATTAGGAGGTTTGATCTTTGTGGATGGGGGGGATTTCTCACCCTGTTACATAACTCCCTTCATATGTCTGAGTAATAGAAACATGTATTCCATGTAACGCTGTACAAAACTGCATATAGATACTACCAGGAATCCTCCTTCTCTTTCTGATGCTTGGGTGATAGAGATTGATAGGTCGTTCCGATGGGATGTTTTGGGGAACATTACAGATTGTCATTGACAGGTCAGGAAAACATAACAGGGCATTATAATACAGCAGAGTAGTACATAACAACATAACAAGGTAATATATAGCAGAGTGAAACATCTTGGGGGTTTTATAATACAGTAAAACCTTGGATTGCGTGCATAATTTGTTCCAGAAACATGCTTGTAATCCAAAGCACTTGTTGATCAAAGCAAATTTTCCCATAAGAAATAATGGAAACGCAAATGATTCATTCCACATTTTTTCATAGGTCCTTCAGTTTATAGTCCATATAAAAAGACTATAGCAATGTGATGGGTTGTGTAACCATAAAATGTCCATCCACAAATGGAAGCCCCCCCAAGGGGATTAGAAGCAAAATCCATCAGGAGCTACAGAGTATATAAGAGAAAAGAGGCGCCTCTAAGTGTAGCAATATGTTGCTAAATGTTGTACCTTCATTACTAAAGAAAACACCCTCCTGAAAGTGGACAAGGAATATTGAAGAAATGGATTCTGGACAATCACATTCCGATAAAAACCTTTATTGTAATGAATAGTCAACGTTCATGTGATAACAGAAGTAGGACAAACGCGTTTCACAACATCATTGTTGCTTAGTTTTGGTTAATAATGAGGTATTATAATACAGCAGAGTAGTACATAATGATGTATTAGAATACAGCAGAGTAGTACATAATGAGGTATTAGAATACAGGAGAGTAGTACATAATGAGGTATTAGAATACAGCAGAGTAGTACATAATGAGTTATTAGAATACAGGAGAGTAGTACATAATGAGGTATTAGAATACAGCAGAGTAGTACATAATGAAGTATTAGAATACAGCATAGTAGTACATAATGAGGTATTAGAATACAGCAGAGTAGTACATAATGAGTTATTAGAATACAGCAGAGTAGTACATAATGAGGTATTAGAATACAGCAGAGTAGTACATAATGAAGTATTAGACTACAGCAGAGTAGTACATAGTGAGTTATTAGAATACAGCAGAGTAGTACATAATGAAGTATTAGAATACAGCAGAGTAGTACATAATGAAGTATTAGAATACAGCAGAGTAGTACATAATGAGTTATTAGAATACAGCAGAGTAGTACATAATGAGGTATTAGAATACAGCAGAGTAGTACATAATGAGGTATTAGAATACAGCAGAGTAGTACATAATGAGTTATTAGAATACAGCAGAGTAGTACATAATGAGGTATTAGACTACAGCAGAGTAGTACATAATGAGGTATTAGAATACAGCAGAGTAGTACATAATGAAGTATTAGAATACAGCAGAGTAGTACATAATGAAGTATTAGAATACAGCAGAGTAGTACATAATGAGTTATTAGAATACAGCAGAGTAGTGCATAATGAGGTATTAGAATACAGCAAGTAGTACATAATGAGGTATTAGAATACAGCAGAGTAGTACATAATGAGTTATTAGAATACAGGAGAGTAGTACATAATGAGTATTAGAATACAGAAGTAGTACATAATAAAGTATTAGAATACAGCAGAGTAGTACATAATGATGTATTAGAATACAGCAGAGTAGTACATAATGAAGTATTAGAATACAGCTTAGTAGTACATAATGAAGTATTGGAATACAGCAGAGTA
The DNA here is from genome assembly GCA_029574335.1 of Rana kukunoris. Classification (NCBI taxonomy): domain Eukaryota; kingdom Metazoa; phylum Chordata; class Amphibia; order Anura; family Ranidae; genus Rana; species Rana kukunoris. Next base: position 134,476,227 of record CM056058.1, read on the forward strand.
GTACATAATGAGGTATTAGAATACAGCAGAGTAGTACATAATGAGGTATTAGAATACAGCAGAGTAGTACATAATGACGAATTAGAATACAGCAGAGTAGTACATAATGATGTATTAGAATACAGCAGAGTAGTACATAATGAGGTATTAGAATACAGCAGAGTAGTACATAATGAGGTATTAGAATACAGCAGAGTAGTACATAATGAAGTATTAGACTACAGCAGAGTAGTACATAGTGAGTTATTAGAATACAGCAGAGTAGTACATAATGAAGTATTAGAATACAGCAGAGTAGTACATAATGAAGTATTAGAATACAGCAGAGTAGTACATAATGAGTTATTAGAATACAGCAGAGTAGTACATAATGAGGTATTAGAATACAGCAGAGTAGTACATAATGAGGTATTAGAATACAGCAGAGTAGTACATAATGAGTTATTAGAATACAGCAGAGTAGTACATAATGAGGTATTAGACTACAGCAGAGTAGTACATAATGAGGTATTAGAATACAGCAGAGTAGTACATAATGAAGTATTAGAATACAGCAGAGTAGTACATAATGAAGTATTAGAATACAGCAGAGTAGTACATAATGAGTTATTAGAATACAGCAGAGTAGTGCATAATGAGGTATTAGAATACAGCAGAGTAGTACATAATGAGGTATTAGAATACAGCAGAGTAGTACATAATGAGTTATTAGAATACAGGAGAGTAGTACATAATGAGGTATTAGAATACAGAAGTGTAGTACATAATAAAGTATTAGAATACAGCAGAGTAGTACATAATGACGTATTAGAATACAGCAGAGTAGTACATAATGTAGTACAGTTATTAGAATACAGCAGAGTAGTACATAATGAAGTATTAGAATACAGCAGAGTAGTACATACAGCAGAGTAGTACATAATGAGTATTAGAATACAGCAGAGTAGTACATAATGAGGTGGTATTAGAATACAGCAGAGTAGTACATAATGAGGTATTAGAATACAGCAGAGTAGTACATAATGAAGTATTAGAATACAGCAGAGTAGTACATAGTGAGTTATTAGAATACAGCAGAGTAGTACATAATGAAGTATTAGAATACAGCAGAGTAGTACATAATGAAGTATTAGAATACAGCAGAGTAGTACATAATGAGTTATTAGAATACAGCAGAGTAGTACATAATGAGGTATTAGAATACAGCAGAGTAGTACATAATGAGGTATTAGAATACAGCAGAGTAGTACATAATGAGTTATTAGAATACAGCAGAGTAGTACATAATGAGGTATTAGACTACAGCAGAGTAGTACATAATGAGGTATTAGAATACAGCAGAGTAGTACATAATGAAGTATTAGAATACAGCAGAGTAGTACATAATGAAGTATTAGAATACAGCAGAGTAGTACATAATGAGTTATTAGAATACAGCAGAGTAGTGCATAATGAGGTATTAGAATACAGCAGAGTAGTACATAATGAGGTATTAGAATACAGCAGAGTAGTACATAATGAGGTATTAGAATACAGCAGAGTAGTACATAATGAGTTATTAGAATACAGGAGAGTAGTACATAATGAGGTATTAGAATACAGAAGTGTAGTACATAATAAAGTATTAGAATACAGCAGAGTAGTACATAATGATGTATTAGAATACAGCAGAGTAGTACATAATGAAGTATTAGAATACAGCTTAGTAGTACATAATGAAGTATTGGAATACAGCAGAGTAGTACATAATGAGGTATTAGAATACAGCAGAGTAGTACATAATGAGGTATTAGAATACAGCAGAGTAGTACATAATGACGAATTAGAATACAGCAGAGTAGTACATAATGATGTATTAGAATACAGCAGAGTAGTACATAATGAGGTATTAGAATACAGCAGAGTAGTACATAATGAGGTATTAGAATACAGCAGAGTAGTACATAATGAGGTATTAGAATACAGCAGAGTAGTACATAATGATGTATTAGAATACAGCAGAGTAGTACATAATGAAGTATTAGAATACAGCAGAGTAGTACATAATGAGGTATTAGAATACAGCAGAGTAGTACATAATGATGTATTAGAATACAGCAGAGTAGTACATAAGGGGGACATTGTAATATAGCACGAGATAACACAAACTTGCACAGTTGGTTCTTTCCATACAACATGTTCTCATCTCTAAGAAGGTGGCGCTGATCAGTGATTGATCCACGTGTAGATGGAAAATGATTTAAATTATATACACATTCTCCTGGATTATTATTATTATTATATTATTAATGGTTGTTTTATTGTATCTGCTGTGTCCATGAATGTCACTAGAGAAAAAAACCTTCTTTCGATGCATGTATTACACGCTGTGATCATTTTCACATCTGTTCCTGTTTGTCGGGCGGTCATTACTATGAGTTATAAGAGAATATATATCCTGCCCATCATCCTCTCCAGCTGCAACATCAAACACATTTACTGCTTTCCACGCATGTACGCTTACATACATCTCTGCTGTGTTTTATAGGCTGAAGACATTAAGGACAGTGATATGCCCCCCTCGGTCCATGACCCAATGCGTGTGACCTTCAGTATACAGTACTGCTCCTCATATCATCATAGTGACAGGGTTTCCTAAATTTTTACAAATTATTTCACTACCCCATTCATTCAAATGTTATAGTCCCATATAGCCCCCCTGGGGTGGATTACAATAAACACAGTGAATTAAAGTGTAATATAACCCCAGGGTATTACAATTTACACTATGATAGCAGTTCTTCAGTGAAATCTATCTGTAGTGTGAGCTCAGCCCCGCTTCCTGCTTTCTACTTTTCTCTATCCGTACTATGTTCATTGTTGGTGCCTTCATACCAAAACACAGTCATTATGACATCTTCTTTCTAACAACCTTTGGAGTCTGCAGTGGTAAGAGTTGTACATGGTAATTATTGAGTCACTGCCCCTCCCACAATGGTAAGCTATCCTGCACTAATTTGTGTCTCTGCCCCTCCCACAATGGTAAGATTTCCTGCACTAATTTGTGTCTCTGCCCCTCCCACAATGGTGAGATTTCCTGCACTAATTTGTGTCTCTGCCCCTCCCACAGTGGTGAGATTTCCCCTCAGTAGTTTGTGTCTCTGCCCCTCCCACAATGGTGAGATTTCCTGCAGTAGATTGTGTCTCTGCCCCTCCCACAATGGGAAGATTTCCTGCAGTAGTTTGTGTCTCTGCTCCTCCCACAATGGTGAGATTTCCCCAAAGTAGTTTATGCCTCTGCCCCTCCCACAATGGGGAGATTTCCTTGCAGTAGTTTGTGTCTCTGCCCCTCACACAATGGTGAGATTTCCCCAAAGTAGTTTATGCCACTCCCACAATGGTGAGATTTCCCTGCCGTAGTTTGTGTCTCTGCCCCTCCCACAATGGTGGGATTTCCCTGCAGTAGTTTGTGTCTCTGCCCCTCCCACAATGGTGGGATTTCCCTGCAGTAGTCCCTGTCCCTGCCCCTTACACAATGGGGGAGATTTCTCTTTTACCTTTAAGTGCTTCTTCTGGTGGATGTCCTCCTTTTCTCCTCTGTGTCTTATGTATCTAACCAATGGGGACAAGCTTTTAGATTTATAAAGACAATAGGTACACTTCTATTTTTCAACTGACTGATCCTTAAAGTTGGAGGTTCACTGTGGAGGAAAAAAATAAATAAAAGTCAGCAGCTACAAATCCTGTATCTGCGGACTTTTAATAAAAGGACACTTACTGTACCTGTTCAGGGATCCAGCACCATTCTCACCTGGGCTAGTTCTTTACTAGCCTTCAGGTCCCTGGTGCCAGTATCCTAAGTGTTAAGCTGCTTTTGGCTTTACAGCTGGCTGCCCACTGCGCATGCACAAGCCACAGTCTTTTGGAACCTGTGGTGTGTTCCAGAAGACTGCAGGGATGGAGGGGGAGAGGAGAACTGGGAGTGAGTATCTGTCAAAACTAGATACAGTACCCGTCCGAGGGGACGTTTTAAAGCAAAACTTCCCATTTTGAATGGAATTCCCCTTTAAATGCTACAAAAATGTAATATTTTCCTAAAGTATGCAGACCAGCATCTGCCGCATTATTCCCAACGACTCTGCCAGATCCATTCCCTATAGGGCCGGGCACAGACCGCCCTGTGTGTATGTGTCTGTACATCTCACTGCCATGAAAGGTAAATAGAATCCCTCAGGTGGCATGAGTATGTGTTCCTCTGTGTTGGCCAGGGATGCCACGTTCCACAGCAATGTCCTTGGCACCTCCTGTGATAAATAAATATCTGTGGACCTGCTCACGCATGTATGGGGGATTGGGTAATAATGGAAATATTTCATAGCACAGCACAACCTCCAGCCTCTATCACACCAACATAGGCTGCGGCATTGTACACTGTACACTCATGGTCTCATGGTCATGGTATCATGGTCCTCGGGGTGGCATTGGTGGTGGCGGCGGGGGCATAGAGTGAGAATAGAAATGACAGATCATGATGTAATAATGACATCATATAGGCTTGGAACTGCTTATCGCTTAATTCTGTACTTCATCCTATGTCTAGGTGGATGGGTCTTGGGGGAAGTGGAGCCCATATGGACAGTGCTCCCGGAAATGTGGTGGAGGGGTTCAACTGGCAAAGAGAGAATGTAACAACCCAGAACCATCCCACGGAGGGGTCTTCTGTGAGGGTCTACGGGTCAAATACAGATCCTGCTCATTGAATCCCTGTCCTGATACAGGTGAGTGTCCTCTGTACAGTACTATATACAGTATACTGCCCTTACTTCCATATCTGCTCTAAGAACAACGGTCCTGATACAAGTGAGTGTCCTCTGTACAGTACATACTATATACAGCAAGGGTGTCCAACCAGTGGCCCGGTGCAATACTTCACTAAGCTCCCACCCTGATACTGGTGACACATGTGTTCACATTACATACTGACCCTATCCATCTATTACTGACACCTCCCATCTATTACTGACACATTATGTACTGATACAGAATTTTTTTCAGATACTTATATAGTCCTGTCAATTTACACAGTGCTTTACATATACATTCACACCAGCCCTCAAGGAGATTACAAAGGTCCATAACACACATTCATACATATACTAGGGCCAATTTAGACAGGATCCAATTAACCTACAGCATGGCCCGGATTTACAAAGCACTTACGCCGACGTATCTCCAGATACGCCACGTAAGTACAAATATGCATCGCTGTATCTGTGCGCGGTATCCACAAACATAGATACGCCTACAAACTGACTTCATCCGACCAACGTAACTTGCCTACGCCGGTGTAGAGTGGGCGCATATTTACGGTGGACGCATGTGGCGCTCCCATTGATTTTCTATTCAAATATGCAAATAAGGGAGATACGCCGATTCTCGAACGTTCATGCGCCCGGCGCATGATTTAATCGGTTTGCGAACATTTTACGTCCGGAGTAAAGTTTTTTCCCATAAAGGAGGCGCAACCCATGCAAAGGTATGGACCAGGGAACACAAGCCGTCGAATTTTAAGTAGTTTACGTAGTACGTGAATAGGGCTGGGCGTAGGTTACGTTCACACCGTAGGCAGTGATTCAACGTATCTTAGGCAGTTGTTTCGACGTGATTGTGAGCATGCGCACTGGGATGCGTCGAAGGTACGACACATGCGCAGTTCGTTCTAAGTACTTGTCTGGTACTCATCACATCATTTGCATTGGGTCACGCTTCATTACCATGGATCACGCCCACTTCCACCTACGCAGGTATACGCCTATGAATATACGTTACACCGGCGCAGAGTTGGGAGCGTTTGCTTTGTGAATTCCATGCTTGCCTCTCCGCGCTGCGTGGGTTTCCTCCCACACTCTAAAGACATATGCTACGGCAGCATATATATGCGCCGATGTATGTGAATCCGGGCCCAATGTCTTTAGAGTGTGGGAGGAAACCCACGCAGGCACAGGGAGAACATGCAAACTCCAGGCAGATGGTGTACGGCAGTGGTCATCAACCCTGTCCTCAGGGCCCACTAACAGGCCAGGTTTACAAGATAACTGAAATACATCACAGGTGATATCATTTGCTACTCAGTGATTGCAGTATTCTAGTCTGCATCTCCCCAAGGTAATACATAAAACCTGGCCTGTTAGTGGGCCCTGAGGACAGGGTTGATGACCACTGGTGTACGGCATTTGAACCAGTGACCCTTTTTGCTGCTAGGTGTAAGTGCTACCCACTACACCACTGTGCACATTATATACTGACCCCTTCCAGCTATTACTGGCACATTGTTCTATTATCATCTTAAGTGAATTTTCTCTCCCCCCCCCCCCCCCCCCCTATTCCAGGTAAAGGCTTCCGGGAAGAGCAATGTGAAGCTTTCAATGGTTACAACCACAGCACCAATCGACTGACATCCACTGTAGGCTGGGTCCCCAAATACTCCGGAGTGTCCCCAAGAGACAAGTGCAAGCTCATCTGCAGAGCCAATGGCACCGGCTACTTCTATGTCCTGGCCCCCAAGGTTGGTACCCTGAAGGAGGGAGACTGCACAGACAGACAGATGTGGGGGAGTTTAGGTATCTGTGTAAAAAGTGATTTATCAGCTTACATATAAAGACAATTGCAGACACATCATAAAGCTCCATACACACTATGGCCAGGGGCGGACTGCCCGAGGGCCCGTGGTGGGAGGGGGCCCGGGTCGGCTCAGTCTGCCCCTGGAGGTTCCCCCCCGAAAATCTGACTGCAGTCCGACTCCCGAGTCCCGACCAACTCTGGTCATTACGCCGCGCTGGAGGGAGGAGGTGGGTGGAGCTGCGCTGCTGGCTAGTCTTCGCCTGCCCTGGTTGCTAACGCCTGTGCCGCTTGGCGTGTAGCAACCAGTGACGTCACGGCTGCAACCCACTACAATACATGGTCAGCGTTGAAAGCGAGGCTTTCACTTCCTCCTCCGCGCTACTGCTCCTGGGAGCGAGTCGAGTCAAGTATGAGGCTGGCTTGAAGGTACAGCGCGAGAGGGAGTGGGAGAATCGCCACCCTGATTGACCTGAGGCTAAGCAGCAGTAAGTGCGGCTGTATTCCCGGCACCTCCCAGAGCATGTACCAACCATCTCCAACGTCGGCTCCCAGTCCCAGCTGTGACAGGCTGTCAGCAAGAAGGAGATGGGTGGCCGAGTGCCCCAGGGGATGGGGATGAGGATGGGGCGGGAGGGTGGTGCACACACAATACTACCCACCAAGACTGGGGCTGGGACTGGAAGGTCCGCTGGCCAGCTGGCTTGGGGGTCAATGGTCGCTCATCCGCTCTCTCGCGAGTGCCTGAACCCGCTCGCGCTCTGGGGGGTATGCCTCACACGCAGGGGTATGGGTGCAGCAACCTCGCGGCCCTGCCTGGCCCGCGCTCACCCATGGCCATTCTCTCTCATACAAGGCAAGATGCGGAAAGAAGAGATGCCTGGCCCCTCGACGACAATCCCTGCCTGGACAGCGCGACCTTCATGGCCCCTCGAGCCCGACTCAAATCCATGGCCCTCCTCTCCTGCAGTCGCGACCTGACATGGCCTCGCGAGCCCGCAGAGCCATGCCTGGACGAAGGAGAATGCTGGCCAAGCTGAATGGCCGAGAGCCTGCAGCCAGCCCGAGAGCGAGAACCTCCATGGACCCTGCATGGAAGCGAGCAAATGAATGGAAAAGAGAGAAAGAGAGACACGCGCTGGGCCCAAGAGCGCAATGACCGCCTGGCTGGCCATGGGCTCGAGCCAGAGATCCATCCAGGCCATGAGCACGACGCTCCGAAAGATGCGAAATGGTATGGAAGCCGCCATGAATGCGGAACAACCAGAGAAAGCCAGCATGGAACGCGACTCATGAATGAGCGAGACCTATGCCATGGAAAGAGGGAAAGCGCAAGAGCTCATGAATGAATGAATGGCAACGAGGACCTCTCTGGAATGGACCCGAGAGAAAGCAGAGCCAGAATGGACGCGAGGAAAATGAATGAACACCGCGAGACAGAGAGCACCACCTCCAAGAGAGAGATGACTGAGAAGCCAGAAAGAGCGGGATGAAGAGAAGAGAGCCCAGAGAAAGAGAGAAATGAATAAAAAGAGCGAGCAAATGCCTGACAAAGAGAGCACCCCCTCTCAAACTTCGCTCCAAGAGAGACGCCCGAGCTGTCTGAAAAAAGAGAGAGATAGAGAGAGAAGAGAGATGATAAAACAAGGCGAGAGATAATCAGGAGAGCAGAGAGCTGGAAAGAGAGAAAGAGAGACCTGACCTTAGCGGATAGAGCTAATGAATGGACAAAGAGGAGCCACCCCGTCTCTCTCTCTAAAAAGGAGAGCGGATGCCTGGCCAGCGCGAACTCTCTCATCGATCAGGAGAGCAGGATGAATTAACGGGAGTAGAGCGATGACTCCTGCTAAGGGCAGCGCGCTGCCTGAGACTGAATAACGGCGAGCAATGAACCGCTCGAGAGTGACTACCAAGGAGGGCGAGTAAACTACAGAGAGACTAACGAGTTAAAAGGAGCCCGATAAAATATAGAGAGAGGGGTTGAAAAAGAGGCACTGCATGAAAAAGATCCGAGCGAGAGAGAGAGGCCTGAGCGAGAGGAGGAATGCGAGCGATCGAGGAATGAGAGCAGGAGCTCAATGACGAGGAATGCGAGCTCTCCTCTCTCTTAGAGCGAGAGTCTGACCTGAAAAAACGAGAGAGATGAGAGAGAGCAGATGAATCTCGAGCTCTCTCTTGAGATCGAGAGAGGAACTGAGAGCGAGTCAGCTTCTCTCTGATCTTGCAATCTCCTCTCTCTTAAAAGGAGCCGAGATCTCTCTAGAGCGAGGAGCTGCCTCACATCTGCTATCTCTCTCTGCCTCTGCGAGAGCTGACTCTCTTCCGAGCGCGAAGAGCGAGAGAGAGCTGAATAAAAGACTCGAGCTTCGATCATACTAGAGATCGTCCTGCTGCCACGAGAGCTTCGCTTTCTCGAGGAGAGAGGAATGCGAGACGAGAGCGGGAATCTCAGAGAGAGCCTTCTCTCTATCAGGCCTGCGCTCAGAGAGCGCATCGGACTGAGACGAGAGCGAGGAATCTGAGAGAGAGCGAGAGCGGCATCTCTTCCGAGAGGAAAGAGGGAGATGAGAGAGGGCTCTCGATCTCGGACATGCTCCGAGATCGGCCATCCTCGAGAGAGCGAGAGTCTGCGAGAGAGCTTTCCGCGCTCTCTCCTCCTGCGCTCTCTCTTCCAATGAGAGAGACTCTCTCATTCTCTCATCTCTCTCTCTCTGTCATCTCTCTCTCTCTCTTCTCTCTCTCTCTCTCTATTCATCATCTCTCTCTCTCTCTCCTTCCATCTCTCTCATCTCTCTCTCTATCTCTTCTTCCATCTCTCTCTCTTCTCTCTCTTCTCCATCTCTCTCTCTTCCTCTCTCTCTTCCATCTCTCTTCATCTCTCTCTCTCTCCTCTCATCTTCTCTCTCTCTCTCTCTCTCATCTCTCTCTCTCTCTCTTCTCTCTCTCTCTCTCTACCTCTCTCTCTCTCTCTCTCTCCTTCCATCGCTCTCTCTCTCTTCCATCTCGCTCTCTCTCTATCTCTCTCTCCATCGATCTCTCTCTCCTCTCTCTCTCTTTCCATCTCTCTCTCTCTCTTCCATCTCGCTCTCTCTCTCTTCCATCTCTCTCTCTCTCTCTTCCATCTCTCTCTCTCTCTCTCTTCCATCTCTCGATCTCTCTTCCATCTCTCTCTCTCTCTTCATCTATCTCTCTCTCTTCCATCTTCTCTATCTCTTCCCCCATCTCTCTCTCTCTCTTCCATCTCTCTCTCTTCTCTTCCATCCCCCCCTCTTCCACCCCCCTCTTCCTCCCTCTCTCTCTTCCTCTCTTCTCTCTTCATCCATCCCCCTCTCTCTCTCTCTCTCTCTCTCTCTCATTCTTTCTCTCATCCATCCCCTCTCTCTCTCTCATTCTCTCTCTCTCTCTCATTCTCTCTCTCTCATTCTCTCTCTCTCTCTCATTCTCTCTCTCTCGTTCTCTCCCCTCACCAAGCCCCTCTCCCCTCCCAAGTGGACACTGACTAACAGGTGACAGCAAGTTAGAGTGGTCTTCTATTCCCCGGGGGCCCCATGGTCTTCTATTGCCCGGGGGCCCCATGAGTTGTCAGTCCGCCCCTGACTATGGCCCCGTACACACGACCGAGAAACTCGACAGAATCCATCAAGAAACTTGGTGGGAGAGCTTTTTATGCTGAGGAAAACGGCCGTGTGTATGCTTTTCATCGAGAAAACTGTCGAGGAACTCAACGAGGAAAAAAGAGAGCAAGTTCTCTTTTTCCTTGACGGGAGTCTCAATTTCCTCGTCGTGTTCCTCGTCGGGCTGCTTTTCAACGAGAAACACGTTGGTGTGTATGCTTAGAAACCCACGCACCTTCGGTAAAAGTAGCGTTTGTAATGGAGATAGCACATTTGTCACGCTGTAACAGACTGAAAAGTGCAAATCGTCTCTTACCAAACTTCTACCTAACACGCAGTAACATGAGATTAGCAAAAGCAGCCCCAAGGGTTGTGCCAATGGAATCGAACTTCCCCTGCCATTGTATGTGTTGAAGTCACCGCGTTTGAGAATGAGGAGATTTAGTCTTGACAGTGTGTACACAAAGCAAGCTTGTCAAGTTTCTCGACAAGCCTAACAAGGAACTCGACGAGGAAAACGATGTGTCTTTTCTGACGAGTTCCTCGGTCGTGTGTACGAGGCCTATTAGATTTTCTGCAGATTTTTGTCTTCAGATTTACCAAAACCATATAACAGTCAAACCTTAAGGCCGCGTACACACGAGGGGATATGTCCGCTGAAAACGGTCCGATGGACCGTTTCAGCAGACATCTCCGCTCGTGTGTATGGGCTAGCGGACAGATTTCTCCACCCGACAGATTTCAAAGCATGCTTTGAAATCTATCCGGTGGGAATCTGTCCGCCCGACATGTCTGCTGGTTAGTACACTTACCAGCAGACATGTCGGCTCCCACCACCGCCGCGCCGCTGCCGAATGGATTCGGCGCATGCGCGGAAGTGTTTTACTTCCTGGTGCGGTGACGTGGCGGTGACGCGGCGGCGTCAACGTCACCGCCGCGTCACCACTACGTCACCGCGCCGTCCGGCGGCGGGGAATTTGATCCGATGGTGTGTACACGCCATCGGATCAAACTCCCGATCGGACATATCCGATGGAAATGGTCCGCGGACCGTTTTCATCGGATATATCCGATCGTGTGTACACCGCCTAAGAGTTTCAATTTTTATGCAATCAAGCAGGCCCTTGTACTACATGGTTTTGGTAAATCTGAAGACCGAAATCTGCAGAGAATGTAATTGTGTGTATGAAGTCTTATGCTGCTAACTTTAATAAATAGATAGGAAAGTATATTATATTTACTTGTTTTAAACATTTATTTTTTTCAAATAATAAGTGCAGCAGGTGTATAGACCTGGGAACTCAGTGCTGAGATGGTGGGAACCCCTTATAATAGGTGTAGCAGGTGTTCAGACCAGGGCACTCAGTGCTGAGATGGTGGGAACCCCTTATAATAGGTGTAGCAGGTGTTCAGACCCGGGCACTCAGTGCAGGGATGGTGGGAACTCAACACTAGTCCTTCATAGATAGATAAGGCAGATGTTTGGTGAAATGGCCTGAAGGTTATTTAGTAAATGTATAAAAAATGAATATTCTTGCAATTCATTTATTAGTGGCACTATGCTGGTTGCTGTGTGTTTCCCGGCACTTTTCCTTGTAACATTGATGTTCTGTCCATACAGGTAGTAGATGGGACGGCATGCGCACCGGACTCCACATCAGTCTGTGTACAGGGAAAGTGTATTAAAGCTGGCTGTGATGGGCAGCTAGGCTCCAAGAAGAAATTCGACAAATGCAGAGTGTGCGGAGGGGACAATAAAAGCTGCAAGAAGGTGTCCGGTCTCTTCACTAAACCCATGTGAGTACCAATGGGAGCCAGAGAATCTGCCTAAACAATGAGGACACAATTCTGACACATTCGTGTGTCATGCGACCGCCACCCTTACGTAACTCTACAGGCACCAGAAAAGAGGGGTGAAAGTCAGGCACTGACATCTGTATGTACGGAGAGGAAATGTAAAACATTTTGTAGAGCTCCAAGTTGTTGGAGATTGTTCAGAGCAGTGGTCTCCAAAGTGTGGCCTGTGGGCCAGATGCGACCCATTGCTTGGGTTTTATCCGGCCCTTGGGGTACTGTTCCTCTAACTGATATGAAGCACTATTCCTCTTACTGACACCAATAATGAGGTATCATTCCTTCCACTGACACTAACAGCTGGTAATAATTTCTCCCACTGACACCCAATGATGGGACACGACTCCTCCCATTGATGCCAACTATGAGGCACAATTCCTCCCTCTGAGACCCATGATGGGGAACTGCTTCTCCCACTGACAGGAGTGATGGGGCATTATTTTTCCCACTGATATCAACGATATCAACTTGTAACATTCAGCCTGCCCATGTATGTTTTTAATTTTGACCAGCTCCTGCTGCACCAGTCAAGATTTGAGCCGTCTATGGCCAGCCTTAGGCCGCGTGCACACGATCGGTCCAACCCGATGAGAATGGTCTGACAGACCGTTTTTATCGGGTCACCGCTGAAGTGGCCTGATGGTCTGATGTGCGTACACACCATCAGAAACCGATCGTGTCAGAACGCGGTGATGTAAAACACAACGACGTGCTGAAAAAATGAAGTTCAATGCTTCCAAGCATGCGTCGACTTGATTCTGAGCATGCTCGCTTTTTTGAACCGATGCTTTTGCGACCAATGGTCAGGCGTCCATCAGTCCGATTTTAACCAATTGAGGCCCGCGCTATAGCCGAGTGACGGCTACAGCGCGGACCTGAATTTCCAACCCGCCGTCTTTTGACGGCCGCCCCTTTGGGCGTTCCCCGCGCGCGCTCCAGTGTGCACAGCGGGGAAATTCTGTCTTGGCCATGTCCCTTGGACACAGCCAATCAATCAGAGTGGCCGTTTGCTATGCGATCTGTGTGGCCAATGAGAGATGATCTCAAATGTAAACATATAAGATCATCTCTCATTGCCGGCTCACACAGAGACAGCGTCCTGTCTCTGGAGAGGAGACCGATCTGTACATAGGGACACAGATCGGTCACCTCCCCCAGTCACCCCCCTCCACCTACAGTTAGAACACTATACAGGGAACATATTTAACCCCTTCCTCACCCCCTAGTGTTAACCCCTTTAATGGCAGTCACATTTATACAGTAATTAGTGCATATTTATAGCACTCATCGCAGTATAAATGTGAATGGCGCCAAAAATGTGTCCCATGTGTCCGCCATAATGTCGCAGTCCCGATAAAAATCGCAGATCTCCGCCATTACTAGTAAAAAACAAAATAATAAAAAAAAATAATAATAATAATTCTGTCCCCTATTTTGTAGGCGCTATAACTTTTGGGCAAACCAGTCGCTTATTGCGATTTTTCCCCCCAAAAATATGTAGAATACGTATCGGCCTAAACTGAAAAAAAAAATTTTTTTTTTTTTTTTTTTTTTAAATTGGGCTATTTATTATAGCAAGTAAAAAACGTATTTTTTTTCAAAACTGTTGCACTTTCAAATACTTTTCAAAAACATTGTATTTTTTTTCAAAACTGTTGCACTGATCAAATACCACCAAAAGAAAGCTCTACTTGTGGGGGAAAAAAGGACGTCAATTTTTTTTGGGAGCCACGTCGCACGACCGCGCAATTGTCAGTTAAAGCGACGCAGTGCCGGAAGGTGAAATTTCACCTGGGAAGGAGGGGGGTATATGTGCCCAGTAAGGAAGTGGTTAAAGCAAGTTTTAAAACTTTGGTCCGAAGGTCGGTTTGGAACTATGAAACTGGACTTCAGTCCATTTTCATCGGGTTGGACCGATCGTGTGTACGCGGCCTTACAGAACAATTTGTTTTCAGGGCTAGAAGTCCCCGACAGAGCTGACAATCAGTGTCAGACGTGTAGAAGTTTTTGGAAGAAGGTCCTTCCATTCTGCATAGAAATATTGAGTCAAACAAGTGCTGTTCACACCTACATTGTGTTCAAAACATTCTTATCTTGCCAGGACCCTCAGCCAAAAACCACTGAATCCGATCCTCTGATCTGACCATTCTGTAGCCTTTCTCATCGGCTGGACTCTTATCTAAGCTGAAGGCTTGCTGTGAATAATGTCCGATCAGCATTTTTCCACCACATAATGAAATCTTCCCTACCTTTGTCTTACTGTGAGATTTATGTGCCAAATGTTCCCTCACATAACCAAAAATGTGACTCTACTGTGCCCACATCCTCCACTCACCCCAGAAATTTGTATTAGCAGCCCAGACACAGCACGTTATACAGAGAAACTCCATTCTTCTTCAGGTTCAGAGAACGTACCGTATTATAACTGTTAAAGCTGGAATTTTGCTGAGATTAGTTTACATGCAACAAGTATAGGAGCTAGAAAGTATAACTAGGGGGCCAGGAGGAACTACAAAATCATCCATTAAACTATTGTGTAAAAATTTTCATATCCAACCAAAAACATGGAGGTTTATTCTTCTTGTAGAGCCATTCATCCACCGATCCATCCTGAACCATTGGATCATAGTGCAAATACAGCCTAATCATAGAGCCATTTATCCAACTGTACAACCAGAGCTGCTGGTTTATAGTCCAAATCAGTGGTCTACAAGCTGCTTCATGAGGGCCTTTATTTGGTACCTGGCACCCTATTTCTCCCACTGATATGGGACACCATTTTCCCGCCTGAAAACAATAAAAGGGACTATACCTTCCACTGACACCAATTTTGGGGCACTATTCCTTCCACTGATACCAATGATGGGACACTTTTCCTTCCACTGACACCAATGATTGGACACTTTTCCTTCCACTGACACCAATGATTGGACACTTTTCCTTCCACTGACACCAATGAGTGGACACTTCTCCTTCCACTGACACCAATGATTGGACACTTTTCCTTCCACTGACACCAATGAGTGGACACTTCTCCTTCCACTGACACCAATGATGGGATAGTATTCCTCCCACTGATACCATTGATGGGGAACTATTCCTCCCACTGACATTAATGATGAGGAACTAATCTTCCACTGGCACCAATGATGGGATAGTATTCCTCCCACTGACACCAATGACGAGGAACTAATCTTCCACTGACACCAATGATGGAGACCCCTGTTTTAGATGCAGCCTAAAGCCGGGTACACACATAAAACAAAGGAAAACGGTCAGCTCCGGTCAGAGCCACTGTACTAACCATGCAAGGTTAATTCTGCGATCTCCCCCGCTGAGATATTGTGTTCTGACAGGGAGAAGGTTCCACTGTCAGAACACCCCGATCTACGCTCTCTGCTATTGGCACTGATCGGGAGTTGGTCAGCTGCTGGTTTTCCACCATGCACATCCAACAGAAGCAGTCTTTTGGACAGACCGACATACACATGGGCTGAATGTCGGACGTTTTTTTTTTGTTTTTTTTATTTGGCTGTTGTCTCCCGATGTTTGGCCCCTGTTTGCTTAAATATAAAAGCCCTTCATCCAACTATATATTCAGAGCTGCTGATTAGTAGCACAGTTACAGCCTAAATATAGAGCCATTTGTCTAACTGTATATCAAGAGCTACTGGATCATGAAGACATTTATCCAGAGTTGCTGGTTTATAGCCAAGATACAGCTTTAAAAAGAACTTCAGGTATTAATATTTTATACATAGTTACATCGGTCTAATTTGGACCAATGTAACTATGTATATATACCATCCTTGACCAATGCCCCTGGAAGCTGTAAATCCCTGAAGTACACACTACAACTCCAGTAATCTCCAAAAGCTTACAGGTCCCACTCTGAGCACAGAGGCACTGAATGAATGCAAAGTGTTCTCTGATTGTAAGAGATGGAGAGCTTAACATTACCACCCAGCCTCTTCACCTTGTCTAACCTGAGAACGCTTTGCATTCATTAAGAAAATACAAAGCATCCTCTGAATGGTGCCCAGGCTGAGTGGCCAACTTCTTGTGTTCAGAATGCAGCATGGCAGCCACTTTGCATAGGTAGAGATGAGTGAAATAGCGATGTCTACTCCAGTGATTTCCAGCCTCCAGGGGTATCAGTCAGGGATGGTATATACTGTACATAGTTACATTGGTCCTAGCGGAACCAATGTAACTACCGGTACGTATAAAATATCTATACCTGGAATTCACCTTTGAATATGTATTTTATTTTAGAATGGCATTGATATTCTATAGAGATAGTGTTATGCGTAGTGATATTCTATAGAGATAGTACTATGCTTAGTGATATTCTATAGAGATAGTGTTATGTGCACTTACTGCATGCGATTTGTGATGGAAGAACACAAAGCAACCAATGGAGTTCTTAGTTTCTTTCTCTCAGGTTGCTTGAGAGAAATAAAATGAAGCCTGGCTGGTTGTTCATTGTCTAGAAAGGACAATCCTTCACATAGTCACTTTGATAAATAAGACCTGATACTGTTGCTTGAAGTAATTCTTTGCGTTCTCTCTACATACACAGACACGGTTACAACTTTGTGGTCACTGTTCCGGCTGGCGCCAGCAACTTGGACGTGAGGCAACGTGGGTATAAAGGCCTAATCAGTGATGACAACTACTTAGCAGTGAAGAACTCCCAGGGTCGCTACCTGCTGAATGGGAATTACATTGTGTCTGCGGTGGAGCGTGACATTCCGATACGTGGCAGCCTGCTGAAGTACAGTGGTACTGGGACTGCAGTGGAGGCCTTACAGGCAATCAACAACATACAAGAGCCATTGACCATAGAGGTATTGTGTGTTGGCAAAATGACCCCTCCACGTCTCCGGTACACCTTCTACATTCCCAGAGAAAAGAAGGACAATTCTGCTGGACAAGTAATAAGTAACAGCCTGGCTGCTCTGCCCCCTCCCCCTCCAAGGCCCAAACCGCAGTCTCAGTGGTCGAGCAGCAACTGGGGAGAATGTTCAGTCACCTGTGGCAATGGGCAGCAGACTCGAATAGTGGAATGTCGTGACCCCTGGGAACATCTGGCATCTGACTGCCCAGCCTCTCTCCGGCCACCAGTGGTAAGGACCTGCGGTGACCCGTGCCCCATGTGGGAGGCTGGAGAGTGGACAAGCTGTTCAAAGGCCTGCGGCAGGGGGTTCAAGAGGCGGCAGCTGAGGTGCAGTGCAGGTGGAGGAGTAACTTTACCCAGAGAGCACTGTAAGTTAAAGAGAAAACCTCAGGAGCTGGACTTTTGTATGGTCCGATCTTGTTAATGCAGGGGGACCAAAAAAAAAAAACTGTTGACAAATTTAGAACTTCCTCCAGGCCCGGGGTAGAGGGGATGTGCCAAAATAAACCCATCACCCAAATAACCGGGGGAACCACGTCCAATGACCAAAGAATCTACTGTTACATTCTGATGGTAACGGCAGTAATAGTGAACAAAGGGACATTGAAGTCTAATTGCTTTGCACTTTCTCTTCGTGGGTCTATGTCCGTTGTGTCCATTTTCCATGTTGGCGAGTCTAGCGTTCCTTCTAGGATGCAGACTGCATTGTAGAAATGGATTTTCCTAAAGAGTTTCAGACCAGAGCTCTTTCTAAAGACACTAGTGAAAACGTTTTCTCAAATTTTTACTTTTTTGTAAGAAGTGTTCTAAAGACAAAGTGTTCATCTTACCCCTTATTAATGGATCAGATTATGTGATTGATTTTTAAATCTGGACTTTAAAAATAAGACATGAAACTCTTGCACTGGGGCCACGTGAATACTTTTTCTTAGAACAGTTTTCATATATAAGAGTCTTTATATTTTGTCACTGGAATGATCCAACATACAGGCTCAAGTGTCTTGTATCCTAAAGGCTCTTTTCTGATAGCTCCGAAAAGTCAGGGTCTTGTGTAACGTGCAGATCTGGGACCTCATACACAATATACAGTCAACCCAGTATAATAGAACATGATGTTATAATGTTGCAGCTATTATTTCCATGGCAGGATTAGATGGTCAGAAAGCGGTAAACAGGAGGATTCTCCAGAGCCCTGGAAACATTTAGGGGCCGATTTAGAAAGATCCACAAAATAATCTTTTCTCATTTTCCGCCCTTTTATCTGTTGTACTGCCAAATTCCAGCTGATTTTCACCCAGTTCCTAAAGTCCGACATGGGAAGTTATATGGAAGTGCAATGCAAAACCTTTTTAGATAAAAAAACAAATAAAGAGGAAAACACAAAGCTTCAAATTTAAAGCTGAACTCCTGATATGATCCTTATGCTGCACACACGCGCTTGGAATTTCTGACAACAAATGTTCGATGGGCTTGTTGTTGTAAATTCCGACCGTGTGTAGGCTCCATCGGACATTTGCTGCCGGAATTTCCAACAACAAAAATTTGAGAGCTGGTTCTCAAATTTTACGACAACAAAACTTGTCGGAAATTCTGATGGTGTGTGGACAATTCCGACGCACAAAATTCCATGCATGCTCTGAATTAAGTACGAGATGGAAGCGCTCAGTCTGGTAAAACTAGCATTCGTAATGGAAATAGCACATTCGTTCTTCACCCTGTAACGGAATGAAAAACGCAAATCGTCTCTCACCAAACTTCTACTAACATGACTGGTATTGAACTTCCCTTTAATAGTGCCTTCGTACGTCTTGTACGTGACCGTATTCTTGGCGTTCGGAATTTCCAACAACATTTGTGTGACCGTGTGTATGTAAGACAAGTTTGAGCCAACATCTGTCGGAAAAAAAAATCACGATTTTGGTGTCGGAATTTTGGATCGTCTGTACGCGCCATTATTGTATACTTCCATTGATCCAATGTGGCGCAATGTAAGTAGGCATATCTTATAGTTGAGGGGCCACCACTGTGGTAGTTGGTGCTACTACCATAATAATCTTCTGGCTTCTGTGTTGAGAAGCTTCCCCTCTGCACATTGGCTACAGGGGGTCGCCTGCTCATCACTGCCGCCATTTTTTTTTTTCAATGAATACAAGTTGTTCTCTTATGTGAAGGGGTGGAGGTTGTGATCTCACTCACCTTCCTCTCCACCTCATCCAATTAAAGGGTGCCTTGTACATACCTCCCAACTTTTTGAGATAGGAAAGAGGGACACCTATCAGAAAAAGTATGCAGGCATAGGACACACCCCATTGTCACGCCCCCTTAAAGGAGAATTGTACAAAAAAAATTGGTTAGACCCACAAGTGCTTTTATTAGCACTACTATTTCTTTATATTGGCTTTTGTATTTTACAAATGCCGCAATTTAGAAATCAGATGGAAGTTTTAGTGCTGGAAAACCCTTTTTGATAGATAAAACGTGTATTTTATATACATTTATATAGATCAGCCCAAAATGAGGGACACATGAGGAGGAAAGAGAGACAGAGGGACATTGCTCCAAATCAGGGACAGTCCCTCCAAATCAGGAACAGTCCCTTGAAATCAGGGACAGCCTCTTCAAGTCAGGGACAGTCCCTCCAAACCAGGGCCAGTCCCTCGAAATCAGGGACAGTTGGGAGGTATGCTTGTATTCATTGAAAAATGACAAGGCAAATGACGGCAAGCAAGCTGGGTGCTTGCACAGAGAATAGAGGACTGTGGCTATCACTATAGTAGCAGTGATTTTTATCAGCCCGACAGGTATGAGCTATGCATACTTGACATTGTGCAAAGCTGGACCAAAGTCTGTGTGCAATAAAGATCATACCTGGAGTTCAGCTTTAGGAAAATATACAATTACTTTTCTCAGAGGAACTACAAAGTTGAGTACTGTCAACACAAGTACTAGTATGGCTAAGGTCACCTTCACCAGATTTCCTTCATTCACTGTCGTGGATAATGTCAGGTTTAAGGATTTGTACATTTCCACAACATATATTAAGGTAGAACTTTACCCATAACAACCTGATAAAAAAAGAATGTTCTTTAGCAAGGAACATACATTTCACATTAATAATTGTGCTACCAACATTAGTGTGTGCTGTAAATTGCCTCCCCCAGCATTTTGTTGAAGCCCAGAGCCCCTGAACAGCAGTAAATTATAAAGCAGAACTAAACCCATTGATTTAACAGTTTAAAAAAAACAGTTACTTTCCTGGAATGCCGGGATTGCTAATTGTCACATTTGCTTGTGTCTTCAAACAAACTGTCAAGCCATGAATTTGCTGGTGTCGTGACTGATCACATGTGTAGCACCATGGCAGTTTCAGAGCTAACAAAAGCAGCTTCCTTGGCTGTAAAGCATAGGAGGATTTAATTCTGCTTTAAAGTGGTTGTTAAGACACTACTATAAAAACTCCTATCCCCTCTGTAACATAACAATGTACCCCTTTGTCTGTGTTATATCACAAATATATAGATCTGTACCTACAGTATATCACAGCAGCTCCTGGCACTCACGTGGCTCTCTCCTTAGCCTGGCTAACAGCTCTAGCGGGCGGGGCTAAGCACTCCCAATGACGTCAGCCAGGGAGAAGGGTAAGAGAGGATAGAGAGAGAGAGAGCCAAGGAGTCACATGAGCTCCAGGAGCCACTCTGATATATTTTCTTATATAACACAGGCACAGGGACACGAATTGTTATATTACATAGGGGGTAGAGGATTTTATAGTAGTTATGAGAGCAGCAGGAGGGAACAGGCACTGACACAAGCAGACAGGGCGGGGGGGGGGGGGGGCACAGAGATGGACAGAGCAGGGCTGTGGATGAAAGAGGCATGTAAACTGAATTTTGGAGATGCCAATCTGCCTGTGGTGTTTGTTTGTTAACCTAAAAAAAAAACTGACCACGGTTTATCACGGTTGCTGAGCCCTGACACCGTGGTCAGTTTTTTTTTTTAGGTTAACAAAAACTTTTGGCAGATTGGCCTCTACAAATTCAGCAGTGAATAAAATTGCCTAACAATGGAGAGCAACTGAGCATGTGCAGGGTGAGACAGGGTATCACTGAATTTTAAACAGTATAGGCATTTACTTTTAATGTTTTACATTGTTATACCTGCAAAAGGGGCCAGCCTGAATTGATCTAGCAGGAGTTAATTTTCTGGCAAAAGTTCCACTTTAAAAGCTTATAATAGTCTTTTATGGTCTACCCAGAACATGGATATTGTGGGGTTATTTTCACTTTTCTTGAACTACGACACAAGTGACAGTAAAAACTGTCCAAGCAGCTTTATAAATAGCCAACATTTTAGAACTTCCTTTTCTTTCTATAAATGGGTCCCATAGAGGGTGAGGCTGATGTCAGCGGCACATTGAGCTTACAATCAAATTGCGCCTTGTATCTCTGAACAGTGTTAAGCAGTGTTAGCTCGTCGTTCCGCCACACAGCTCTGTGTGGGTGAATGTCCTGCAAGTGTAATGGGGCTACGAAGCTTACCATTTTGATCAGAATAGCGTTTGTTTTGGGCGGCAGTGTGCAATAATGTAAAAGAGCAAGCTAACAATATGCCAAAGGATTACATTGTTGTCAATGTAACATCATATTTAACTCATATGAGACAAAAATAACACCCAGCATCCAACAGGTTGATTTATTGCTAGAGGCGAGGGTTGCACAAAGTCTATGGGTCTTCTTTATAGACTGGGAGACAATCACTCAAAGTTGCACAATTTTGTCCAAAATTATAACATGGAGGTGTACGTCAGAAGTAGCACTTAAAAGCCTCTCTGTGTAAAGCATACATATTTTCTCATAGTAGGGCAGTATGGGAAATCTGGGGTCAAACAAACCTCCTGGTGAATCTACCTCTGTGTATCTCCGATCAGGGATGATGACGAGGGGAGGGGCTTTAGAACAAAACAAGGAAGTTAGACTGTGCCGCGAGCCCAGGATAACCAAATAGATGGCAGGTCTCATTTACACCTACTTTAAGAAACGCCACTATGGCACTTCTAAAAGCACCAAGAAAAACATACCTTTCGGTTTACCCGCCTTAAAGGATAACTAAACTCAAGAACAAACATTTTATATATTGCAGCTTACAGTCCTTAGAAGTGGTAGATACATTAGTTTTCTTTTTTTATTCAAGCTAAGAAAATGCTTAGAAAATACAGAAAATACCTGTTAATCCTTCCAGAAATGCAGCGCCCTTGTCACTTCCGTGAGATGCACAGAAGAATATCTTCCTTCCTTATTATCATCTGTAAACTACCAATTCCCCTCTCTGGGGTGTGCAGTACCGCATGTGGCCAGCGGTGCGGGGGCGCCGGTGATGCTTGGAGACGCTCTTAGACACTCAGAGACACTCCGTTCCCGAGTGCCTCTGAGCATCTTCGGTGTCTCCGCACCTCTGGCCACATGCGGTACTGTATACACCAGCATTGACGCATTATCTGAGTTTCCATAGATTTCTTTGGGGAAACTCGCTTTGATATACGAGTGCTTTGGATTACAAGAATGCTTCTGGAAACAATTATGCTCGTAATCCACGGTACAACTATATTTGCCAGGTGCAAATAAAGCAAAAGAAGCTTGAAGAAAGAAACCAAATACAACCACCACACCAAGGACTGCTATTTTTTTTATTTTTTGTTAATGAACAATACCTAGTTTCATGTATTTGGAGAGATACATTGCATTCCTAGCATGTCTGGATTTCATGAAATGGCCTTGCACAGCACAGCTGCCTACACCACAAGTAAGAGCAACACACTAATAACTGTCACATAATTAAATACTCACTGTAACATTACCTATAATTAGGAATGTTGGGTCACTCAGCATGAATCTACCAACCATGTAAATGAGGCCTCGCTGTTTGTTTGCAATTGATGTGCATTGTCTTGTCTAATAGGTGCTATAGCGCATCTGTCTGTCTGGGGTCCTCCGGACCAACTGCACTCCAACCAGTACTAAGTGACGCACAATTCTTACTTGATTATTCAATAGAGGGCAGGTCAGGCCTATATATCCTGTCTGTCCTTTTTTGTAGATTGGCCAGCTTGATGAGGAGGGGGTGGGGGGGTAGTTTATGGATATACTTCAATGTTGATTGTCCATAAAGAATGAAAAAAATAAATGCCCAATAAATATCCAGCCAGTTGCAGTGTTATCATCAAGGGTTTGGAAATGTATTGGGCCTCGCCATCCAGATATAGAGGAGCTCTCTAATGGCGCACCTTACACAATGACCGCAGTCCATGTCACAACGCAGGTATAGTACTATTATTATACTGTTACGTAGATTGCATTAATGTTACAGATGAGGCCTTTATCATAGAGCAGCTCAAAGCCTATCTCCAGGAATAAGGCTCCTTTCACACCAGTGGGCCCATAGGGTCCACCTGTCTGTTTTTTAGGCAGACCTGACCTGACCACCCACGTTCTCTATGGAGCGGCGGATGTTAGCGGACACCCGCTGGCATCTGATCCGGCCTGCTTAAAACAGATGGATGGGGATCTGTTCCCCATCCCTCCGGTGGATTGGATCAGATGGAAACAGACAGGCGGTCCATTTCCATCTGACTGCCCCATAGAGAACAGCGAACTGAGAGGATACAGACCTTTTATCTGCCTGCTCAGTGAGGATTAGCGGAGAGATTCCACCGCTGAGCAGGATTCTGCTTCATCTGAAAGAGGCCTTAGAAAAACATATGCCTTTAAAGTGGGGCTGCCCCACACTGCAAGGGGTAAATGTTCAGTATGTTTCATGGGTACAGGAACATGTATTATTACTCACCCTATACCCCACTCTGGCTGGCTCTGGCGCTGCCCTCTTCTCCTCGAAATTCTGATCTGTGGGGGGTCTCTCTGAGTTATCGTGTACAATACGGAGATAATAACTATTCATTGTACATGAAAAGGCTAAATATGAGACAGAGCAGCTTAGAGAGGAGGCTACGGAGGACACGACGTACTGCTAGAGGGACTAAGCTGGAGAGCAGAATAGGAAAAGTATATAAAGATATAATAAGTATTTATCCCTTGTAAGAAAAGGAATGGCTGCACATCCAGGAATTACGATTGCCTTTTATTGTTCAAAGTGATAACACCAAAGACACCAACACGAGGTCACATTGACGCGTTTCACACAAACATCTTGTGCTTAATCATCATTAGTAATGATTAAGCACACAAAGTTTTGTGTGAAACGCATCTACGTTTGTCTCTTTGGTGTTATCACTTTGAACAATAAAAGGCAATCAGAATTCCTAGATGTGCAGCCATTTCTTTTCTTACAAGTTTCCCACGGAAGCGGGCCGGGGCTGGCCCTTTACGAGACATTCCACCTCAGGTTATCATCATACACCTGGAGCAGCGGCTCTTTATCTTTGAGTATTTATCCCTTGCAGTACAGGGGCCCCACTGTAGGGGTAGATTTTTTTTCGACTTCTTGGTGTTGGGTTTTAATGCAGTCATAGTGGTGTGCCCTTAAAGCTGAACTTCAGGCAGATATAAAAAAAAAAAAACACCAATGAATGCAACTCTGTAATCATTAATACATCATTAAATATATTATTTTTTATTGAAAACAGTTTAAGTATCTGAATTCAACCTTGTATCAACATCTTGCAGTCCCTGTACAGCTAATGTCAGACTGTAAGGCCTCGTTCACACATGGATCCGTTCAGGTCCGCCTGTCAGTTTTTCAGGCGGACCTGAACGGGCGCTCCATGCACCCCTATGGAGCGTCGGATGTCAGCGGAGACATGTCCGCTGACATCCGACCTGATCCGATCCGCTAAAAACAAACGTATGGGGCTCACGTCCCCATCCGTCCATGCGGATCGGATCGGGAAAGATCTGATGAAAACGGACATGCTGTCCGTTTTCATCAGATCGCTCCATAGAGGACAGCGGGACTCGACAAGCTCCTCCCCGCTCAGTGAGCAGAGAGGAGCTTGTCATCCGTCGGCTCAGCGGAGATCTGCGGACTGATCTCCCGCTGAGCTGGCAGACACAGGCGGACTCCGTCGGAAAGGACTGAGACGGAGTCGGCTATGTGTGAACGAGGCCTAAGAGAGAGAAAGAAACAATCCAAGGAGCCTATTAGTTGTGCTGCAGTGCTCAAGGGCCATGCTGATAGGAGAGAGCAGAGTGATAAGGGGATGAGCTCATCAGTCCGCTGCTTCTCCTTTCGCAGTCCAATCACAGGCAGAATGAAAGGCAGCAGCAGCAAAAAACATCAGGCCCTACCAGGTTGGACTGTATAGCTGTCGTATATGTATTTGATTTGTGTATTTAGCTGTTTGCCTGGAGTTCAGTTAATATACAGTATTATATATATATATATATATATATATATATATATGTATATGTATATATATGTATGTTTATGTATATATATATATGTATGTTTATGTATATATATATATATATATATATATGTATGTTTATGTGTACTGTATGTATATATATATATATATATATATATATATATATATATATATATATATATATATTATTCGGGGTTGGCATTCCTAAAATGTAGCTGTGTGGATGTGACTCTCCTTCACATGGCCTGTATATGGTGCTTCCATTTCACAATGCAATGACCAAGGACAGAGCAGTAACAGGACAGGATGATTATCCGTTGGGAGTCATGTTCCTTGTAAAAATCTGGACGGCACGACTTAATACGCCTAAATCAGTTCATCGCGTTCTGCAGACTTTTCTTCTAAAAACGCTGGCCAATGATAATGGGAGATAAGATCTGCTCTGCTGATTGGATAACATTCCTGGCAGAGGGCTGATTATTCCCATGTGGGACTGCTGTGTTCTTCTGTATTATTTGTGTTTTTTTTGTACATTCATTTGTGTTATTTTTGATACAGACAAGCCAAGATACAGGCTGTATGTATATATGTATGTATACTGTGTATACTCTATATAGGCATGTACTAACAGAAATAAACATGCACAGATCCAGGTCAATCCTTGGTGTATGCACTGCACAAACCTCGTCTTGTCTTATCATTTCCCTCCATTGTCAAAATGAAAAGCCGGCTTTAGGTTGGGGGCACTAAATAAGAAAGTGGTAGTCAAAGGCCAGCTTATTTCCCTTATTTCCATATCAACAAAGTCCTCCTTGGTAATGCAAAAATGGAGCCATTTAGACAGTTAAGAACTTTTCAAGGGTAATATCACTTTTGTAAAAAAAAAAATATTGCAAATAATACAAATAAAAATTATAGAGCATATACAACTGCTATACAAGCCAAGTTATAATTTAAAGGGGTTGTAAAGGTTTTTTTTTTTTTTTTTCTAAATAGGTTCCTTTAAGCTAGTGCATTGTTGGTTCACTTACCTTTTCCTTTGATTTCCCTTCTAAATGTTTTTTTTTCTTTGTCTGAATTTCTCACTTCCTGTCCCTCCTCAGTAAGCTGTTCTGGCTGACTAACCCCCAGCCAGAATGGCTCGGATGATGGGGGCAAGCTTACTGAGGAGAAACAGGAAGTAAGAAATTCAGACAGAGAAAAAAAAAACATTTAGAAGGGAAATTGAAAGAAAAGGTAAATGAACCAACAATGCACTAGCTTAAAGGAACCAATTTAGAAAATAAAAAACCGAACCTTTACAACCCCTTTAAGGTTATTAAAAATCACCTTTCATTTGCAATCTGCAGCCAGTGTCATTTTCTGTAAAGTTCAATGCAAAATGGCAACCCGGAGGAGTTTTATACATGGTTGGTGTACCAAATGCCCCCAAAAATATAATTTCCTGCTTGTATAATTAAATCACTAATTCTAATTATAAAAGTCTGCACTAAGCTACGACTAAAGTTTTAGATACTCCCTGTAATTGGCATTTCTACGGGAATGCAGACACTGCACCTCATTAGAACACAGAAAGTGCACCAGCTGATTATAATGAACTAGTAACTCCTATTCGGTCTGGGGAAATAAACAGCTTTTTCTTTAGAGCAACAAAAGGTAGCAATCCGCAGAAAAGTTTGTTAAAATCTTTGCAATGTATATGGATCACCCAGAGGGGGTTGATTTTTTATTTATTTTTACTCAACAAACTTGGAGGTAGGTGCTTATTGGAAGGGAAACACATTGCACTGGTCACATGACCAGTCCAGACCAGTCCGAAAGGTTGGCATGACCCAGCTGGTAAATGACTGTAGAGATGATGGACAATCGACTGGGATAAGCCTTCATGTTTATTTCTGTAGAGGAGTTAATTCTAGAGCAATCAGGAAAAAATAAATCCAATATGGCCAATCAACGGTTCCCACAAGAACAGGGAGCCTAGGGGTTTGGTTTCCAAAATCAGATCCCATTACCGTCAGAATTCATTCTTCAAACATAAATATCCTAAAAATAATTTACAATAATCAGACTTAACTGTTGGGCTGCCCAGAAGTCTGTACACTGACCCACAAATCATCTATATACCCCAACTGCCTCTTCACAATGGTCAGAAATAAAGACTGTCTGTCCTGACCACAGGAATCAATCAGCTTCAATCAACCCAAATCTAACTTTCCAGGTCTGGTGGTTGAGGGACAATGCAGATATTTCTTATTGCTGACATTGAATTATTTACAAGACTCGTGTTTGATCATCTGCTGTTTATGTGAAGGTGAAGGATCATAATGCAGATATTTTGATATAAGGTTCTACAAGACATCCGGATTGGACCTGCTACAGGTTAATGAATTCAGTGAAAAGACAACCGACTTCCTAGATCCAGCTGTGGGAAAGTCTGATTGGCTGTTATGGGCTAGCACACTATGATTTGGCTTTGTCTGGACTACTTAAAATATTTGGGGACCATTCACAATACAATATTGTTTTGTGGTGAACTACACTACACGTTACTGCAAGAGAAAACCTACTGATGTTCATTGGGCTGCTATTCATTTTACACGTAGACAGCCAGGGGCAAACTGACAACTCATTGGGCCCCCGGGCAATAGGAGATTATGGGGCCCCCCCGGGCAATAGGAGATTATGGGGCCCCCAGGCAATAGATTATAGGGCCACACAGTCAGGGCCGTTTGAAAGAATTTGGGGGCCTCAAGCAAAATGGACATGTTCTTTCTCTTCCCCCGACCCCTCCTCCCTCCCTATGTTCTTTTTACTCACCCGGCCCTCCCCTCCCTACTGGGTCCGGCACTTCCTGTCAGTCCGGCCAGAAACAGGTAACTGAATCTCCTGTACCGGTACCCGGCCGGAGTCCGGACTCACAGGAGGAAGGAAGAGGAGCTTGGCCACGCTACAGAGAAGGGGAAGTGATGATTTGAGGCAGCAGTGCTGCAGGCGGCTGCAGCATATAGGAAGTTTAGCGCGGCAAGGGCCCTGCTTGGGGCCCCAGGCCAGCTCCGGGCCCCAAGCAATTGCTTGGTTTGCCTGCCTTGTAGCGACAGGCCTGCACACAGTATACACACACATACAGTATACATACACAATATACTATATATACACAATATACTCACACAGTATACAGTGCGGAAAATAAGTATTTGAACACCCTGCTATTTTGCAAGTTCTCCCGCTTGGAAATCATGGAGGGGTCTGAAATTGTCATCGTAGGTGCATGTCCACTGTGAGAGACATAATCAAAAAAAAAAAATTCCAGAAATCACAATGTATGATTTTTTTAACTATTTATTTGTATGATACAGCTGCAAAGAAGTATTTGAACACCTGAGAAAATCAATGTTAATATTTGTTTGCAATTACAGAGGTCAAACGTTTCTTGTAGTTTTTCACCAGGTTTGCACACACTGGAGGAGGGATTTTGGCCCACTCCTCCACACAGATCTTCTCTAGATCAGTCAGGTTTCTGGGCTGTCGCTGAGAAACACGGAGTTTGAGCTCCCTCCAAAGATTCTCTATTGGGTTTAGGTCTGGAGACTGGCTAGGCCACGCCAGAACCTTGATATGCTTCTTACAGAGCCACTCCTTGGTTATCCTGGCTGTGTGCTTCTGGTCATTGTCATGTTGGAAGACCCAGCCTCGACCCATCTTCAAAGCTCTAACTGTGGGAAGGAGGTTGTTGCCCAAAATCTCGCAATACATGGCCCCGGGCATCCTCTCCTTAATACAGTGCAGTCGCCCTGTCCCATGTGCAGAAAAACACCCCCAAAGCATGATGCTACCACCCCCATGCTTCACAGTAGGGATGGTGTTCTTGGGATGGTACTCATCATTCTTCTTCCTCCAAACACGGTTAGTGGAATTATGACCAAAAAGTTCTATTTTGGTCTCATCTGACCACATGACTTTCTCCCATGACTCCTCTGGATCATCCAAATGGTCATTGGCAACCTTAAGACGGGCCTTGACATGTGCTGGTTTAAGCAGGGGAACCTTCAGTGCCATGCATGATTTCAAACCATGATGTCTTAGTGTATTACCAACAGTAACCTTGGAAACGGTGGTCCCAGCTCTTTTCAGGTCATTGACCAGCTCCTCCCGTGTAGTCCTGGGCTGATTTCTCACCTTTCTTAGGATCATTGAGACCCCACGAGGTGAGATTTTGCATGGAGCCCCAGTCCGAGGGAGATTGACAGTCATGTTTAGCTTCTTCCATTTTCTAATGATTGCTCCAACAGTGGACCTTTTTTCACCAAGCTGCTTGGCAATTTCCCCGTAGCCCTTTCCAGCCTTGTGGAGGTGTACAATTTTGTCTCTAGTGTCTTTGGACAGCTCTTTGGTCTTGGCCATGTTAGTAGTTGGATTCTTACTGATTGTATGGGGTGGACAGGTGTCTTTATGCAGCTAATGACCTCAAACAGGTGCATCTAATTTAGGATAATAAATGGAGTGGAGGTGGACATTTTAAAGGCAGACTAACAGGTCTTTGAGGGTCAGAATTCTAGCTGATAGACAGGTGTTCAAATACTTCTTTGCAGCTGTATCATACAAATAAATAGTTAAAAAATCATAAATTGTGATTTCTGGAATTGTTTTTTTTTGGATTATGTCTCTCACAGTGGACATGCACCTACGATGACAATTTCAGACCCCTCCATGATTTCCAAGTGGGAGAACTTGCAAAATAGCCGGGTGTTCAAATACTTATTTTCCGCACTGTACATACACACAGAATACACATACACACACTGAAAAGTTACTGGAGATTCTTGGGATTTTTAAAAAAACACAGCTTTTTACATACTATCCCTGGTTTTACTGAGGCTGGCAACCCTGATGGGGCCACCTAGTGGCAAGGGGCCCCTGGGCAGTGCCCAAATGGTCAGTCTGCCCCTGTAAACAGCACAGCACAACGCGCCTGTAGTGTAACACAACGCACAAATGTGAACTTACAAAAAAGGCTTATGTCCATTTTTCATGTGTTGAGGTAAGCTGCCAGCTCAGTCTTAAAGCTGTATTCCTCAATAGCCATAAAAGGATATAAATCTCTTTGTTATGCCACAGTCTTTGAAAACTTGGATATTATCATATAGAAGTAGCAGTGATGTCATCACTATGCTGTTCATAGTCTAAACAGTGAGTAAAGCTGTTGGAAAAGCCCAGCAGCCAATCTACAACATGAAAATACAGAAAATTACAAGAGGGGGAGGAGACAAGACCAGTCACCCTGTACAAGGAGAGAGAGCAGCAGTGAGTGGTCTTTATTACAGGAAGCTCCTGCACAGAGGTAAAGTTCCGCACTGGATTACTGCACAGATAAGGAAGAAATACAGAAAGTATACCAAGATTCAAGTAAGAATGCACATAACTCTTGTATTTAGACAATTTTTACCTACACTGGAGTTCAGTATTAACGTAAATATGTTAATATGCAAAGTGTCAATGGGGCCAATGACAGAGATCTTCTTTACCTGAAAATTGTCCAGCAGTGCATATCCTGCAATAACTATCCGAGACCCCCTCCATCCTACACAGAACCCCCCCCCCCCCAAATAATTGTGTAAGGGTTCAGTATAAAATGTCTTCTGTTAATGAATGACTGGCAGCGAGCTAGGTACAACATGTGTTGGCTCCAGGTCTTCTGGCTGCTGGGTCCAGATTGTGAAATGAGTGTAGAAATGGTAGAAGTGGTGCCAGTGGTTTTAAAACAAGCTCTTTGTTGCAACGTGTCATTGGCCAACAATAACATTCCATCGTTGTAATTACGGCGATTTAACAAGCTGTGCAAAGAGCAGCATGTAAAGTAGGGGAACCCCTGGAAACCAAGCTTTACAGTTCATCAGTTTATATAAGATGATGGCTCATTGGCTGTTAACCCTATTAAAGGTGACCAATACTGAGGAAGTATGAAGGCCGCCATTGCTATTTCCAGTAGACCCTCAATGGGATGCCACATCTTCCTCTGCACAGGAGTTCTTGTGCTTACACTGATCTGTCATATTCAACCCTAATTCCTTTACCGCATCCATTCACACCCTTTTCAACCTAGGGAAAGCCTTAAAAAAAAAATTAGGTTTTAAGGGATCCCTGCTAAAACCAATTTAGGAAAAATGGCCCTTACATTGCTGGTCATTGGGAAGAATATCCCCATTAGAGGTAGCTAAAAAGATCACCGGTGTCATTCTGCTGACTCTGCAAAGTGGCGTTGGCCCTGGAACTATGCAGACACTATCAAATTAGAGTTCAGTCACTGCTGAAGGAACCCCTAGCAACCTGTGGAGAAACCCTGGTAGAGAATGACTTCTCTATTGCATGAATGAATGGGAGGCAAATTAAGTGCGGCCAATAGCTACGCAGGGAGGAGTCACCTCTATGTCTTTGCAGCCTACTGTGCCAAAATGATAAATCCAGCCAGAATGATACTTTCCTTGTCAGACCTGCACTGGCATAATGGCAGCAGGAATTTCAATGGCCGCTATGACCAACTATACAAAAACTTTTTGCGTTTCCCTTACTGACCTGTCCCCAGATTAGGTTTTTTTTGTAGGTCAAATAGTGAAATAAAGATCAGTCTGGTAGCTGGGAGAGACACCGATAATTTCCATCCTCTAGTTTTTCATTAATCCATTTCAGAACCCAGAAGGAACTTCAAAAGGTTTTGTCTGTGTTGCAACCATCTACAGGAACAATGTAATTAAAATACCCCTTGAAATGTTCCACATTTTGTCATGTTACAATCAAAAACGTAAATGTATGTTATTGGGATTTTATGCGATAGACCAACACAAAGTGGCACATAATTGTGAAAAATTATAAATGGTTTTTAACATTTTTTTTACAAATAAACATCTGAAAAGTGTGGCATGCATTTGTATTGAGCCCCCTTTACTCTGATACCCCCTAACTAAAATCTAATGGAACTAACTGTCTTCAGAAGTCACCTATTTAGTAAATACAATCTACCTGTGTGTAATTTAATCTCAGCATAAATACAGCTGTTCTGTGAAGCCCTCAGAAGTTTGTTAGAGAACCTTAGTGAACAAACAGCATCATAAAGGCCAAGGAACATGCCAGAGAGGTCAGGGATAATGTTGTGGAGAAGTTTAAAGCAGGGTTAGGTTATAAAAAATATCCCAAGCTTTGAATGTCTCAGGCCCCGTACACAGGGACGAGAACCTCGACGGGCGGAACACATCGTTCCGCCCGTCGAGGTTCTTGGCCGGCCGTCAGATATGGCGACCAGCCCGTTGGGAAAGGCGACCAGCCATTCATCCCGACGGGCCGTCGAGCAAATAGAGAACCTGCTCTCTATTTGCTCGACGGGTTTCCCGACGGGCTGGGCTCGGCGAATCCGTACACACGGCCGAGGTTCTCGGCAGAATGAGGATCCCAGCGAGGTTCTCGCTGCTTTCTGCCGAGAACCTCGGCCGTGTGTACGGGGCTTAACAGAACACTGTTCAATTTGTCATCTGAAAATGGAAAGAGTACGGCACAACTGAAAACCTACCAAGACATGGCCGTCCACCTAAACCAACAGGCCGGGCAAGAAGAACGTTAATCAGAGAAGCAGCCAAGATGTGCAAAGCTCGTAGAGACATCCCAAAAAGATTTGCAGCTGTAATTGCAGTGAAAGGAGGTTCTACAAATGAACCCACACTTTTTGCATACCGTATTTATCTTTGTGTTGGTCTATCACAAACAAATTCAAACAAAATACATTTGCGTTTTTGGTTGCAACATGACAAAATGTGGAAAATGTGAGAAAAAAAATTTTAGGCACTGTAAGAGAACAAAATTCTCCTTTCTATCACCCTAAACACACCGGTCACCCATTCCTCTATTGAAAATGCCTTTAGAGGAACCAGCTGGAAATCTCTGGCAGAGCCATTCCCGATCAGAGGAGAAACAGACAGTGCTATGACAAAGCCCAGAACAATGGCCGGGTTAATGTGTTTCTCCTAAAGTCTAACCCGACTACTGGTGGTAATTACACAAGGAGAGGTTAAAGATTTTCAGCTGCCATTATTAAGAGAACTTGACAGAAACATGGGGGCTGTCATTGCTGAGTGCATAACATGTGCCTTACTACTGAGCCCTGAGGGTAAGGGCAACCAAAGGTAGGGCACTGGAGAGTCCGCTTGTAAGCAGGTCCCCTAGTGGTTGCCATCCCTGCTCCCTGCAGATCTAGGGACATCCTCCTGCTACATCATGGAACACAAGGGGAGTGGAGTTTACAGACCTTTCTATCTTCAGGGGAAGCTCCTTCATCTTGTCTTCATACACACACACCAGGCCCAAGGCTCTGTAACGGGAATGTAGATCCCTCTGCCCATTAGAGAATGTCTAATCCGATTTTCCTTTTCCAACAATTCACTAACATGAAATGACAAAACCCATCCCAGCTTCAAGGACTATTTTTTTGGTTATCAGAGCATTATGCACCCCAAAGTTTAGACACATGACTGCCACCTGCGTCACAGGGAGGAGCTCTGATGGTGGGAGACAGTTATGGCATATTTACACCCTAAATATGGGTGTAATGTGTTCCTGAGGTTGAACCCAGCCTTTAATATAATGGGGGAATTTACACTGGCCACTGGCATCCCCACCCACCTATCTGGTGCCGCCCCTGGATAATGCTAATGTGCATGGGGTGATTAGGGTGTGCCCAGGCACATCCTGTATGCACACCTATGTCAGAGATGCACATCCCACACAGAGGGGTTGCCAGCCAGCATCCCATTCTCCACTCCTTCTTACACCTCCATACCTCAAATGTAGTGCAAACTAGACAGGGCCTGCCAAACTGGAATTTCTAGTGACCCCCTTACCACCATCTTGAGGACTCTACAGCGTCTTTTTTACCATCAACCTCTCCTCAAGCTCCACCTACCTCACTCAGTGATCAGGTTCTAGCCCGAATCCAATAGGCACTAGAGTGGAGCCTTCCTAACAGAGACCTTAACCTCTGCTTACACACCCTTTTACTGCCAATCATCTGCTCTGTAGGGGGACCAGAAACCATTGAATGCTGCCCTATGTACGGCAGTTAGGTCAAACCCCAACTAGAGAAGAATAATTCAGGAAGGAGCTACATTTGCTTGCCTGGGAGCCACACATATCGAATAAAGTTCAATTTGTCAAATACATGAAAAAAGCTATACTGCTCATCTAGTATTTAAAGCAGCATTTAACCAAAAAAAAACCCCACATTTATTTATTTCAACTTATCAATTATTTGATGCAGTGACTACATTCGTTTTTTTATTTTATTTTTTAAGGCTTTTTTCCCTTTTTTTTTTTTTTCTGCCAATATGTCAGTAACGATGTCAGAGGAGGCACAGAAAGATTCTACACACATCGGTCTTTACCTGTGACCTCATGGAGAGTAATGCCCCGTACACGCGACCGTTTTTCGGGTTGTAAAAAATGCTGCTTTTTTTTAATGTCATTAAAAACAATCGCGTGTGGGCTCCAGAGCATTTTTCACAATGTAAAAAATGGGCATTAAAAATTTCAAACATGCTCTAATTTTTCAGTTTTGTTTTTAAAGTGGTTGTTTTTAACGTCGTAAAAAATGGTCGTGTGTGGGCTTTAACGATGTGAACAAACCGTGCATGCTCCGTTCTCTGAGTCAAACGAATGAATGAATTTAATGGTAACTCTCAGCTTTATATACAGTTCAGGCATGTTACAGGGACAATGAAACTCTCCACCCCCTCATCACACAATGGGCTTCCATACACCTTTAGATGGGCTAATTACTAATCAGTATCCAGACATTTCGGCACCGGTCTGACATAATTAACAAATTACTACACCTGAGAAGTCACATTCCACATCTAATCATCAATAGTATCTTCACACAATGAAAAGGCCTGTAGAGCAGACCTAATTAACACAATGGACAGGCCTTAGAAGCAGACCTAATTAACACAATGGACACAGAATGCAATCACAGCAAGACACTTTAACATCCCATAATAGGCAGCCTCAATTAGCATCTCAACAGCCTGTTACACAGAGGAATGAGTCACTATTGACCGGTTGTGGACATCATTAACCAAACTGTAATATTCCAAGATATCCTGCAAACATGATTTATCATTTCTCAGTCACCCTATGCCCAAAAGGGGCACAGGGTTACCCTAGACCCAAAAGTCATTAGTGACGCTGGCACAGGAGTACCCCTCATCCTTTAAATGTCTCTGGGTGTCACCGGCCATTCGGTTACAGTGCTGTTGTACGTATTGTACGTCACCACGCTTTTTTTTCACGATCGTGTGTGTAGGCAAGGCCATTTTAACGATCGGGTTAAAAAAAAAAATTCTAGACCATTAAAAATTATATTTTTTACAACCCGAAAAACGGTAGTTTGTACACGGCATTACAGTTATTGAGGACTCAACGGACATAAACACTCCAGACCCCCACCTCGCCTCCCTCATCTCTGCATTATTTTGTAAACTGGAATTTAGCTCCACATTCCAATACATGCCAACTCACCACGTTGCACTGAATTGCGCTACAAAGCATAATGAAAACATATACATTTGTGTGATATTAAGGAGGAGACTAGGCTACATATTAGAAACATACGGGTACTTAGGACTCAGGAATACTCAGGAATTGTTCTTTAGAAAAATACCTCCATAGTGAGCAGAGGATCTGCAGTCAGAAGAATTGTCTCCTCTACCTGCACTTCCATGGTTGGGGGCATCGATTTTTTCTTAAACAACATACTTTTTGTTTATTTTAAGAACGAGTGATGGTTCCTCTTTGCTTCTTCTACATCTACGACAAGTAGATGTAGGCTGTCTACAGACAGAAAAGTTGGAAACGTGTAATTTCAATTCACTTGTTTGACGTAAAAGAAAAAAACAGATTGATGGTGAGTCCAGAGCTAGATTTTTATGCCCATTTTCTGTCATCTGAACAATCTATGGAAGAAAACCAACTATTTTCCTGCAGAAGAATCCCTCATTTCAGTAATATCTTGCAATCCCACCTCTGTATTCTGTAAGCATACTCTTTCCTGGTTGTTAACTATTGCGCATAAAGGGGTTGTGTAACGGCATTCCAAATGCGAAAGGGGCTAAAGCCGTTTAGGATATTCCCTTTCCAAACACAAGGCAGCTACACTCCACAGTCAGGCGAACGAGACGCATAAGAATAATTCCCCCCATTTAACGAGACACAACTCTGTTTGAGGTTCAAGCAGGAAAGAATGACTTTATTGGAAGGAAACAGTCCCTTTTTTATACACTTGAGAATACTGATCAATGACCTGGATCCACCCACAACATCACACAATGGTTACCTAACGAGCCCCCCCCCAATACACATCATCCTCAATACATCTCTTAGCATACACACTGACTCTGGGACCTGACCTAATTTACATGAACTAATTAACTACAGCTGATGTCTCATACACATGACCTTTAGGCTAGCCTCGCTGTCTCCTAAACTACAATACACATTATCACAGGACTCCTTCACACAATACAGGGTCAATTAGCACAAGCACAATGAAAGATCCTCAGATTAATTTACATCACAACAGACAGACAGGTGGGCTGGAGTTCAGAATCAACAAACAGTAAATAGATATCATGGAATATATTGTGGATAATAATTATATAATAATCCCATCTCAGGTAGTCCAAAATATAATTTCTCAGTCATCCTATGCCCCTAGTGGACATAGGATGATTTTAGACATAAGAGGGTCCGGGGAAGCTAAAACAAGTGTATTTAATACTTTTCAAGAGCTTCTGGGTTCCATGGGCCCTCCTGTTATAGGTTGTAAAGGTTCATTTTTTATTTTCTAAACAGGTTTCTTTAAGCTAGTGCATTGTTGGTTCACTTACATTTTCCTCCGATTTCCCTTCTAAGGGCCAGATTCAGGTAGATGGGCGCATATTTAATCTGGAGTAACGTTTCTCATTTACGTTACTCTGGCGAAATTTTAGGAGCAAGTGCTGTTATTCATGAAGCACTTGCTCCTAAAGTTGCGGCAGCGTATCGAAAATGAGCCGGCGTTATTCAAATTGGGCGGGTACGGGGCGTGTATTATTAAAACTAGGCGCGATCCCGCGGCGAACGTACTGCGCATGCGTCGACTGTCAATGCATCCCAGTGCGCATGCTCACAACTTCCGTCGGCACCACTTCCTTGGAAACGACAGCGCAAAGTGTTCCGTTGGACGTTTAAATGCGCCCATAGATGCGCCATTCCGGCACTAAAGTATATCCTGTTCCCCCTCCCCGCAGTGAAGTTACTTTTGTTCTGAGATGGCTGCTCCCGTTCCCCGCAAACACAGGAGAAAGCTGAACTTTAAAGGCCAGGAGCTGTCAGCCGTCATCTCGGCTATGGAGACCTATGATGTCTTCCTCCATGGCAGACAAGCAGGGACAGAGGTGTTGTCCTGCAAGTGGGGGTGCTCAGCTAGCTCTTATCGTCGGTAACGCTGCTGTAGCTGCTCTCCTGCTGACCTGTGGCCGTCTGGAGTAAAGATAAAGCAGCTATTTGTAGAAATAACTTTGCGCCGGACAGACGAGATACGCGCGGCGCATGTAGCCAGCGTATGGTGCTAATCCGTTCGCGAATCGGGAAATCTCCCTCATTTGCATATTTGCAGGGGAAATCAATAGGCGCGAC
Organism: Rana kukunoris; assembly: GCA_029574335.1. Taxonomy (NCBI): domain Eukaryota; kingdom Metazoa; phylum Chordata; class Amphibia; order Anura; family Ranidae; genus Rana; species Rana kukunoris. Next base: position 134,514,283 of record CM056058.1, read on the forward strand.
TGATGCGCCAAGCGAAATTATGCGCTGACGAGACTCTGGCGTCGGAAAGTTAAGCCGATCGGAAATGGCCCGTTTTCTGTCGCATCTAGTTTGGTGGGTACGGCCACATAGATACGACGGCGCATCTTCACAGTTACGCGGCGCATATCGAAATACTCCAGCGCAAGTGTTGCTGAATCTGGCCCTAAATGTTTTTTTCTTTGTCTAAATTTCTCACTTTCTGTTCCTCCTCAGTAAGCTTGCCCTCATCATCCAAGCCGTTCTGGTTGGGGGTTAGTCAGCATGCTCGCCCTCTTCCTTGGGTTATACTTTAAGATATGATCATATCTACCAAACCATGTACAACTGCGTGATGTAATAACAAGATGTGATTGCTGGAAGAGTTGTTAGGGTCTGAAATTTGAATATCTGCAATCATGAGCTCATACATTGAAAGCCCAATTCAACTTCAAGAATACCAACTGTAAGACACCTTTTCTTTAGATGCACAAGGAAATGTATGAAACTGATTTCAGTTCAGTTGAGCTTTAATAACTTCTCAGAAACAGTCAAGTGCTGATGATGTGGAATCTTCTCCTGCAGCCAGGGAGATCATTCAAGATCATATTTACCCTCTGTGGGGCTTTATTAAACTCCTCTTGTGGCCTTTCTTATCCCGAGTAACACAGTGTCATCAGCTTTTGCAACGAGATTAGAAATAAACCAATAAAAAAATTTCTTTACGTACACATCGTACAACGGATTTTGTTGATTGGGGTTGTTGGTTAAAACCACTGTGGTTAAATATACAAAATATTAATATGCAGTATGCCATTTTTTCTGTCAATTTTTTTTTTTCAGATATGTAACTTTTTTATTCTGGGTCATAAATAAATAAACAAATAACTACTGTATATACAGTATCTCACAAAAGTGAGTACACCCCTGACATTTTTGTAAATATTTTATTATATCTTTTCATGTGACAACACTGAAGAAATTACACTTTGCTACAATATAAAGTAGTGAGTGTACAGCTTGTTGTGGAAAAAAACAAGTAGCGCTAAACATTATAAACAATTGGTATGACCAAAAATTGAAAGTGTGTTATGTGGTCAATAAAGTTTAACAAACATGTTAAATTATATAACATACAAAAACATTCAAACAATAGTCCGTAAGTGATGTGATTGAATTGTTAAATCACAAAGTGATCGAAAGGTGGAATGCTGTTCCCCAGTGACGGAAGAAAAGTAGAGTGACGACCAGATAGCTAGAAACCTCCACCACCAAAGCAAATGTGTCTGCTTACCAGAGGGGGCCTCGATGGTGTAAAACCTTTAAAACTTTTATTTTAAAAAATAGTACATGCTGTTGCACTCACATTTATGTAGTAAAAAAGAGCCTTTAAGTCCGATGTCCCGGCCGGATACATCCAGACAACCCGTCCAAGCAGGAAACCAAAGAAGTTCAGGGGGGTGATGCCAATGTGCTGCACGTTCTGCCCTACTAGTTTCGCGAGAAATCGCTTCTTCGAGGGGCACGGGTTGCCAGCGGTTTAGACATTAAAGGGGTTGTAAATGTAAATGTTTTTTCATCTTATGCATCTGACAATACCAGTCCCCCCTGTCATGGACCATGAAATACTGAAGGGTTTCTACGTGAAATCCTAATTCATGTATTACAGGAGATTTTATTCTGAACCCCAGCCAGGTCAATAGACTCTGGTGTCTCCTACTGGGTTAGTCCCCTGCCAAAAGGGGAGATGTGTGACAGGCCTAGCCGGGACAGGGGTTTGGAGAGGACTGAATGCGAGCCTCATGCCGTCCGATTATGGGCCAGGGCCTCAAAGCAGGAAGGCGGTTGGGTTATACTGGCAGACAGTCCTGGAACCTTAAGACTACTTGCCCAACATCCTCGATGACCCGTTTGGGTCCCACTGTGGATGTTGAACTATTTGCCAGGGGGAGTAATGTCATGGACCATGAAATACTGAAGGGTTTCTACGTGAAATCCTAATTCATGTATTACAGGAGATTTTATTCTGAACCCCAGCCAGGTCAATAGACTCATAAGAGATACTCATTGTCCATTGTGTGATAACCCTATTTAAAGCCTTTCTATTATCAGGTGTAAATGATTTCTGCCCTGTCTCAATTCTCCAGACGGTTCCATTGTTCTGTGGCTGGCTATTGTGTACATTGATTGCCCCCCTGGGGCTTTTGCCTGAATACACATCACAGGCTTCTATTCAAACCGTTGTGACCAATCTCTGCTGTGTCATTTTCAAGTCCTCATTTGCATGGAAGGTGGACCTGATGGGAAACTGATGGGACATTGGAGGGGGCCAATGGGAAAGCGGTTGTTGGGGGTGGGATGGTCCAAATCCTGTATAAAACTGTGCTGTGTACTTTCAATAAAGTGTGTCCTGTTTACATCCAACATTAAGCCTTGGCTCATGTGTGGATTATTCTGCGATTCCAGGGATATTCCTACTCGTGGAATATTGGTTGATTTTCTTTTATGGAAGAAGAAGGGAATGCTTGACGGGAATATTTTCTACGACCGTCACACCCCTCCCTCCCCAGCCCCCGTTATACTTACCTGACCCCTCGAAAGTCTTGGGTTCGCCCCTGACATCCTCTTCGCCGCTCAGCCTGGCCGTTGATTGGCTACACTGGATGGATTTAAAGCAGAGCAGCCATAGGCTCGCGCTGCTGTCAATCACATCCAATGACGCGGCACACCGGGGCGGGGGCGAGTGATACAGTGAGCAGCAATAGCCGCTGGCTGTATCACGGGAGCGTGCCTGCAGGAACTCAACACAATGCAAGCTCGCTTGCATTAGGGTGTTGAGTTGAGGGGGGGAGCCAAGACAGCCGCCGAGGGACCCCAGAAGACCAGGTTTAGTGAAGGTAAGTATAACATGTTTGTTATTTTAAAAAAAATGGTTGTGTATTAAGTTATTTTGAGGGTACAGCAAATTTACACTGTTATACAAGCTGTACACTCACTACTTTACATTGTAGCAAAGTGTCATTTCTTCAGTGTTGTCACATGAAAAGATATATATAAAATATTTATAAAAATGTGAGAGGTGTACTCACTTTTGTGAAATACTGTAAGTTGATAAATTGAACATTACTGCTACACATTTCCTTTAACGGACCATCAAGTTTCTTTATCCAGTTCTAATTTTTGATGTTTTGTCTTGATTACATTGTCCTATTTATCATGCACACTTCTCCCTCCCACCATCTTGTACCCAATTATTTATAATAGTGCACTGCAAACATGACATTTCATGACCAGCAAATCAGAAAAGAAAAAAAAGTTCTAACCGTTTCTCATTGGACCTTAGAAATGGCGACATTTGAGTTATGGTGTCAGAAATGTTTTAGCGGTGGGAATTATCGATCTTCTGCAGCGCTGTGAAGTTGGAGGTCACATCTGGTGAAAGGCCTCACTGGGGTATCTGCAATCCTTCAAGAGACTGATATGAGAAGGAGAAGTTCTTCCAACTCCTTCACATGTGCAGAATTCCTGCACTGTCTCTGGCAGATGTCTGTTAGTGGCTCCTCATTACACTCTGTGTAGTTATCATGATTAATACTTGTTTTCAAAATGAATTTGTATAGAACAAATTAAAAATAAGCATATGGTCCGGAGAGTGGGGTACTGAGTTATTTTCTATAAGACTATGTATCTCTAGGCATTTCTAATCAGTAAAGCCTGGAGCGAGAGTAAATAAAATGAAAGATAGTGCAGGGCCAGCATGACAGTGTGAGAAGGGGAAGCAACTATGGGGTTAAGGATTGTAGGTGGAGAATGGGGGAGAGGTGGATTGGTTGGAGAAACAGGATGAGGAGGGGTTTCTGGTAGGGTGACCACGTGTCCCGGGTTGCCCGGTACAGTCCACCATTTTGCAGGTCTGTCCCGGGCACATTCATTCCAGGTCAATACAGTGTCCCGGACTGAAACTGACACAGCCACCCCCCGGACCAATCTGATGCCCCCAAAAAAGGCCGCCACATCACCACTTTACTCACTGACAGTACTTGTCCTGGCTGGGAATGCCTGGAGGAGCACAATCCCGCCCCCTGCTTATAATTGGAGAAATCATAAATCCCACCTCTTGTGTCCAATCACTGTGCTGTGATTTGTTACAGCACAAGCTGATTTTTGGGAAGGGAGGGTGTCTCTGAATGGTAGTTTGGAAATGTGGTCACCCTAGTTTGTTGTATTTAGTTAAGGGATAATTGGGGTCTCCTGGACAGTAGAGAAGGGACAGGTAAAAAGCAGGCAGATTCCAACCCACCCTCCCTGTGTTTTGTTTTGTTTGGTTGGTTTTCTTAATCTCTTTGCAGGTGCAAAGGATGTCATGGCAGTTGATCGTGTGGCGGTGGTTGATCTTTTGACGGTGGTAGGAAATACGGTTGAGATGGAAGTGTGGGGGGCTCATCCGTGGTCCTGGTGTATTCCAGTTACTAAGGTTAGCTGAAATACGGTAATGGTTGCACTGCCGGTGTGGGTTGTCTCCGAGCTGGTGTATCACGTCTCGAGGCCTGGTATGGTAAAAGGTCCCGAAGTGTTACAAGTGGAACAAGTTGGAATTTTGGGTGCCGTCATAAGACCAACAGGCTGATATGTTGTTTTTGTTAAAAAGGCTGCTATGGCCATTTGTACTCCAATTCATGTGTGGTCTCCTTAAAGGGCTTGTAAAGGTAAAAAAAATAAAAAAAACCTAAATAGCTTCCTTTACCATAGTGCAGTCCTCCTTCACTTACCTCATCCTTCCATTTTGCTTTTAAATGTCCTTATTTCTTCTGAGAAATCCTCACTTCCTGTTCTTCTGTCTGTAACTACAGTACATACAGTAATGAGAGGCTTTCTCCCTGGTGTGGAGAAAGCCTCTTGAGGGGGGAGGGGGCAAGCAGGAGTGTCAGGACGCCCACTAACACACAGCTCCTTTCTCTATCTGCAAAGTAGAGAGCATCCTGACCCTCCTGCTCGCCCCCTCACCCCTCAAGGGGCTTTCTCCACACCAGGGAGAAAGCGTAGCATTACTGTGTTTAGTTACAGACAGAAGAACAGGAAGTGAGGATTTCTCAGAAGAAATAAAGACATTTAAGGCCGCATACACACGACCAAATCTGTCTGCTGGAAACGGTCTGCTAGACCGTCCCAGCAGACAGATTCGATCGTGTGTACGGGCGAGCAGACGGATTTGGCCAGCCGACAGATTTGAAAGCATGCTTACCAATCTGTCGGCTGGGAATCTGTCCGCCCGACATGTCTGCTGGTTAGTACGCTAACCAGCAGACATGTCTTCTTGCACACTCGCCGAATGATTTCGACGCATGCGCGGAAGTGTTTTACTTCCTGGTGCGGTGACGTGGCGGCGTCAACCTCACCGCCGCGTCACCGACACGTCAGCGCGCTGTCTGCTGGCGGGGATTTTGGTTTGCTCGTGTGTACACGCGAGCAAACCAAATCCAAGTAGACAGATTTGTTCAAATCGGTCGGTCCGACCGATTTGAACAAATAGATTGCCTCGTGTGTACGAGGCCTTAAAGCAAAATGGAAGGATGAGGTAAGTGAAGGAGGACTGCACTAAGGTAAAGGAAGCTATTTAGGAGAAAACAATTGTATCTTTACAACCCCTTTAATTTAGTTAATAGCAAGGGGGATGGGTCATGGTCGGGCAGACTCAAAGCAAGGTGTGACATCTTATCTACACTGGTCATAGCTTTCATAAATAATAAGAATATGGTTAAGGCACAGCCTCACAAGGATTCCGGGTAGGATACGAACAGAGCTGGAGCGCAAACAGCCGGCACGCTCCGCACTACTTCCTTTGGGGACTCCCGGGACCCGCCTGGCTCAGTTAGCATACTGGACAATATCTATGCTGCTGTTGTTTTTAATATGGGAATGCTGGAATTTTTTCAATAAATACACCCGGCAAACAGGGTTTACTACCCTATGAGGACTCCTCTCCTTTTCTCTCCTCATATCACTATGATCCACGGCACCTGAGAGGACCACAACCGGCAGCACAGAACCTCCAGATAGAACAACGGGTAAGAGACCATCACGACCCACTGATCCCTAAGGCTCCATACCCCTTCATGGGGATGACGTTCTGGTGAGTAGGGATACATGTGGGGGGACCGTTGGAGTTCATCTGATGACCAAGGCTGCTCTCTTCTGAAAACTACACCTTGCATATCTCATATGTCATTATTTAAATAGAGTGTATTATAATGGGACCAATATACTCACTTGTTTAAATGATCAAAATAGGACTCAGTCTTAGGGCTTGCACCCCATGTATTGGTTTATGTTTTTTGCACCTATTTTATGTCTGTAATGGATTGAACCGTGACAACCAGAGACTTTGGAAGGATGAGAGATACTCCTGTGCCAGGGACACTAATAACTCCTGGGTCTAAGTCCACCCTGTGCCCTTTGGGCGTAGGGTGGCTAATAAAATCATAATTCATGTATTACATGAGATGGAACATTAATAATAATTCATGTTTGCAGGATGTCTTGAGATATCACAAGTTGTTGGCTATTCAATGTGGGCACACATGCTTTTGAAAGGTGTTAATTGCGTCTACTCCTATACATTACATTGTCCATTGTATAAAGGTGTTAATTCAGGTATGATGCCCAGGTGTCAAGACCCTTTAGAGATAGTACGTCTGTCTAGATATGTGGATTGAGGTCAAGGCATTGTGTAATTGTATTTTGGAATGTGATAGATCTCGTCAGTATCGGTGCCGAAATGTCTGCTATAGAATTAGCCATAGTGTGTGAATAGGGGGGTGGAGATTGCATTGTCCTGTGATTAACTTTAACATGCTGTACTAGATATATAATCAAGCTAAGAAACCAATAAAGTGTTCATACATTTTGAAACAAGTACAGAGCAGAGTCTCGTCTTGATTATGGGAAATGGAATGGATCATGTATGCAGGACTGTCGCGGTGTGTCGCATAAGCTTGTCGTGGGTGGATGGAAGGTCGTAAACGGTGGTCACCGTTACAGTGTCACATTATCTTCTGGTAATTTATGTGATTTATATTAGAAGTATCACCTCTTAACCCTATCGAGGATAGCCAGGAGGACACCTTTAATTATTTATATTATTTTGTTTTGGTTTTGTGTGGATTGGATTAACAGTTAATATATCTATCACCCACATTAACACACCACCACTGTGTGAACTCAGACACTCAGGCCACACCAGGCTTTAGGTAACACATCTCTTTTTTCCACGGTACACACAGGGGTGTACCTATTTGGCCCTGTCTGGAGCTATCTGAAAAAGGGGCACCTTGGAGAAGCGGGGAGCTTTCCATATAAACCCACCGCATACAGGTACCCGACACCTGATTAATTGTAAATTTTCTACCCAAGACTTCACTTAGCAGCGCCACCACCTTAATCGCCTAACCAGCCCTTCGGTGGAAGGAGGAAGTGGGACAGGAAGTCCCACTCCTCCTGAAGCCCCCACTCCCCCCCAAAAAAATGACATGCCAAATGTGGCATGTAAGGGGGTGAGGAGTGGGATAAGCGGAGGTTCCATTTTTGGGTGGAACTCCGCTTTAAACAGTTTGAGAAATCCTGGAATCACTCGAGATAATCCAGTTTGGGCAACATCCCAGGATTGGAGAGTTGGCAGGTGACTTTTCTCTTATTCATTCTTTTCTCTACTCCTTCCTATTTGTTAATTTCTTCTGATGTAGAAGGTCCCTGCAAAACATTTTTTTTTATTGATCTGACTGTGATAAATAAAATAGGAATAAAATATGATTGGCTACTATAGGCACTGTACACATCATTACTGCCTTTGTAAGTACATTTTTAATGCTATATTAAAGGGTTAGTAAATGAAAAAAAAAATTCATTTAAAATAACAAACATGTTATACTTGCCTCCACTGTGCAGTTCGTTTTGCACAGAGTGGCCCCGATCCACGTCTTCTGGGGTCCCTCGGCGGCTGTCTCTGGTCCTCCCCGAAAGTACTGACCACAGTCATGCGAGAGCTCGCATGGTGGTGAGTAAATGCGGGCGCGCTCCCATGATACAGCAAGCCGCTCACTATATTACTCGGCCCTGCCCCTCGGCCAATGGCTGCGCTGCTCTCAATCCATCCGCTCTAGCCAATCAGCGGCCAGGCTGAGCGGCGAAGAGGATCTTGGGACCGAAGTATAACGGGGACTCGGGGGCGGCAGCATCAGATGTTAAGGAGTTGTAAAGGAGAATGTTTTTTCATCTTAATGCAATCTATGCATTAAGGTGAAAAAACATTTTCCATTACAACTCCTTTAAAGGAGTTTTAAAGGCAAAAGTTTTTTTTATTTACATTCTATGCATTAAGAAAAAAAAAACTATGTGTAGCAGCCCCCCCCCCCCAGCACCCCTTAATACTTACCTGAGGCCCATCTCTCTCCAACGATGTCCACGAGTGTCTTAGCCATCCGGGACTCTTCTCCTGAATGGCTGAGACACAGCAGCAGTGCCATTGTCTCCCATGGCTATCCATCAAAGTCAGCCAGCCAGCCAATCAGAAGAGAGGGAGGCGGGGCCAAGCCAGTTCCGTGTCTGAATGTGACTTGGCTCAGGTGCCCCCAAAGCAAGCTGCTTCCTGTGGGGGCAGGAGGGGGGGGGGCAGAAGCACAGAAGAGGGACCCGAGAAGAGGAGGATCTGGGCTGCTTGCTCTGTGCAAATCTGCTGCATAGAGCAGGAAAGTATAACATGTTTATTATAAAAAAAAAATGACTTTACAATCACTTTAAATATGCGGCTCCACACTCACTCTCAGCTTATTTCCACTCACCTAATGCAAGCAGATTAGTGGAAATTTGAAGGGCTGGTCTATCAGTCCCCCCCTCCCCTTTTTTTGGGGCTCAAATGCTACATTTTGTTTCTTCTTGGAAGATGAGCCCTTGTGCAATTGTCATCACTTCTTCTTCGTTAGAAGAGTACATGTTGTAATTTGTTTGCCTAAACAGCCATGTGCCATAGCTGTACTATTCTTTCTTTTTTTTATAAATAGTTACGCTCTTCATAACAATGGCATATCAGTGATTCCTGTTATTTTTGAATGTGCTCTCTGTATGTGAATGAATTTGGCTTTGCATCTCTTATGCCATATTTCACAATGTTCTCTTGTATTTTTTTTTTTCTATTTTTTTTCTTGTGAAATTTTCAGTAAAAATGATTGAAAATGAAAGAAAGCAGCAAAACAATCTGTTAAAGTCATGTGACCCGTCTCCTCCAATCACAGAGTTCTCTTTGTTGCGTTAAGCAGGAACAACTCCACAGGACACCACAGGCTTCGTGCCACTGGTCTGCATTTTATGAATGGGCTGTAAAAAGCAGGCTGCCGTATGGAGCATCCTTGCAAAGAATATCGTACAATAGATAGTGACAGTGAGTGGGCCCCTAATATATCTTATTTTTAGAGGTGTGTAGGGATCTGGCTGCTCTCTACTGTCTGAATTAGTAAAAGCTTGTAAATTAATTATGTATGCTCTTCCTGTCCCTGGGATGTTGGCTTTGAAACCCTGGAAGGAAGACGTGTAGAGGGAGAGAAAACCTCAGCCACATGTTCTGTCTAGTCCATGCTTCTAAACCAAAAAGACAAAAAGAAAAGAAAGTACTCTTATGTATTAGCTAATAGCTTAACTGCAGCTGCTCAGTGTCTAAATCCTTGTAAAAGGGAGTATCTCTACCAGTTCCAGTGCCACAGCACAATTCTGTTCCAGGCTGGTTGGACAACAGTTGGAAGACCCTCTGTGACCACTGATCTTGTTTTCAGGTCCCTGATACAAAGACAGATGTCATATCATCCTTACGGGCCCTTGCAGCTGGACTTTGCTTCAACATTTATCTGGAGGTATCACTGTTTATACAACTGTAGCTATATATACCTAGGTATATGTGCACAACTTCACCCAGGACTCCCATTGGGCCTTTTTGCTGATAATACCTGGTTGTACATTGGGTTTAGGTATTGCTATCAATTCATTCTTATATAAAGCTTGTATTTATTTATTTTTTGATGGTGTGCATCTACGTTATATGCTGTTTACAGTTGTTCTTCTACTCCAAATTACTTTGATTAGATTATTGATTAAAGTGGATGTAAACCCACTCTCATCCTTTCTAAACTACTGCCATAGTGCTGTTCTATAAGCATATACAGTAGATGACTCCTGCATGTATCCTTACCTGTTAAATGTCTCCCCTCTGTCTTTTATAAGAACTGAAAAACTGCAGATTCTGTGGGTGGATCAGTTGTCTGGAGCTCTGTGGAGTAGTGATGTCAGTAGACTCCCCGCCCACCTCTACACTCCCCTTACACTAAATTCTGCTATGATCACTAACATCCAGTCAAACTCCAGAAAAGTAACCACATGACTTCAGAAAAGGAGTGGGGGTGAGAATTAAAAAATAATGCCTGTCTCCAGAGTAGTGCATGAGATATGTAAATAACCTGTCACCTGTCAGCAAGGGGGCGGAACGGACTAAGGTTTTTCTCTGTAAGTCCTGTTTTATTTCACTGAACAATAAAAGATTAACTCTGTGAAGCAAGACTGGGTACAGATGATAGGGAATCTTATACTGTACATTGTGACAGCAAAGAAAAATTTTTTTTTTTGGGGTTTACATCCTACTTTAAGTACATAGGAAAGAAAAGACATTGGGACTTTAATTGAAACAGAACACTAGGGCACTAGCTGCTCCTGAATAGTGGAGTTAGTCCACGAAACGCGTCGAGCATACGAACATATAATATAGCTGTCATGTCACAGTGAAAATTTTTATTACTATGGGCTTGATATTGTTTGAATCATCAATTGTATTTTATTATTTATTATGGTTATATGTTATTCTTGGTCACATTGCTGGTTTTATTGTTTATCGTGTGTTACTATGTTTATTATGTTACTATTAGAATGGTATATGATTTACCAATGCTTCTGGTATACATTGTAACTCTTAGGGCTCTTTCACACGGACGTTCCGTATGTCTGTTTTTCATACATCCGTTGTCGGATGAAAAACGGACATACATGTATCCCTATGGGATTGCGGATGTCAGGGGAGACATGTCCGCTGACATTCGATCCGCTCCGATCCGCCAAAAACCTACTTTTCCTTCCGCCTGGCGGATCGGATCAGATGAACACGGACAGACGGTCCGTGTTCATCCGATTCCCCATGGGGGAGAGCAGAGAAAAGACAGGGCGGTCCCTGCACAGTGTGCGGAGACCGCCCTGTCATCCGGCAGCTCAGCGGAGATCAACGGAGCGATCTCCGCTGAGCAAACGGAGGTGCACGGGGCGGATCATTACTAATCCGTCCCGTGTGAAAGAGCACTTAATCTACTTGTTTACCTACATTGCATTGTAACCTAGCATGTCATTAATAAATACTCTACAATTTTTTTCATATCATTCAATCTGCCCTAGTGTTCTGTTTCAATTAAAGTCCCAATGTCTTTTCTTTCCTATTTCATGTTGCCGGGGATGGAGGCTGATGTGACGGATGGCCACAGCCTCATAAAAAAGTCCCATCCAATTAGGTTTTAAATTTAGCAATTTAAACTTTATATTGATTAAAGTGGTGGTTCACCCTAATTTTCCACTTAATATGCATACAACAGCGTTCTATACACAATACCAAATCCGTGGTTATTTTTATTTTTTTGTAAAGGCTTACCTGTTTTCTTCCTTTGATACGGCCCTGTCAATCATAGTACACCGCGGGGGAATGGGCGTGCCTATCCATTTTCCCCCGACGGCGCTGTCTCCTGGGACTCAGATCTGACGTCCCCAGGAGACACTCTCTGGTCAAATCCCGCGATATTTCGCCGGTCACGTGACTCGGCAAGCGTGTCATGTGACTCGGCAAGCAGGTCATGTGACGTGGGCGTGAAAAAATACACCATTGAGTGTCTCAGCACAACGGGGCAGGTCATTATGCCGCCGGCCGTTGCCATGGGAACTGTGAAGTGTTGACGGCGCAACTCGCCGTCAACACTGCACGGGATAGAGCGGTGAATGCTGGGACGCCAGCATTCACCGTATCCCGGAAGTGGATCGTTCTCGGCTTCAACGTGGCAAAGTAAAGATGGAACCTGCCACCACCGCATTTTATATGCTGAAAAAAACTATGCTGGCGGCGAAAAAAGTGGGACGCACGGGCTCCGAATCAGACAAGGTAAGAGCGGGATAATAATAAAAAAAAACAAAAAAAAACGGTCGAACCCCCGCTTTAAGGAAGGCAATCCCCTCTGTTCACAGAGGCCCTGTCCTGGATGGTGGCACTGCCAACTTTATTATCAAACCCACTCTTCCACTTAGCAAAGCTTTGGTTCTCCTATTTATCTACAGGTGTAGCGCAACATCCTGTTTGGGGAGGGACATTTCTTATAACTCCCCACAAAAGATGGATACACGTGCAAAATTTGCAACTGAAGGCAAAAAATAAAAATTTGCTCTAACTTGAACTCCAACTCAAAAGGTACCCAAAGACATTAGACACTGTAGAAGAGAAGTAAGAATGGAGTGCAAATCCCAAGGTTCACGTCCAAAGATTAATGTTTCAAGTTCAATGTTCAAAGGTTTAAGTCCAACATTCCAGTCTACTGTTCCAATGTTCATGTCCAAGGTTCAAGTCCAACAATGTTTCATTAAAATAGTTTGAGGTGTCAAAGGTGGCCATTCATTTTTAGAGTCCTAATGGACAGTCTAAAGGCCTGAGGGTGCTCCAATTGTGCCTGCATACCCAACTTCCCTCTACCATCTGTGGTGGCCTTAACCCTGAGGGTGGCCTTAACCCTACAATTCAACCGAACTCTTGAATATCATCCATAAACTTACTCCTAAACATCCCTTCATCCTCCTCCTTTTCCACCACATATCCCACCATTTTCACCCTATTCCACCAAACATCTTTCCATACTTACCCTATTCCAATACCTATTCTTCCATCCTCATCCTATTCCAACACACATCTCTCCATCCTCCCCCTATTCCAACACAAATCCCTCCATTCTTACCCTATTGCAACACACATCCTTCCATCCCCACCCTATTCCAAAACACATCCCTCCATCCTCACCCTATTCCAACAGACATCCTTCCATCCCTACCCTATTCCAACACACATCCCTCCATCCTCACCCTATTCCACCACATATCCCTCCATCCTCATCCTATTCCAACAGACATCCCTCCATCCTCACCCTATTCCAACACATATCCCTTCATTCTCACCCTATTCCTACACAGGTCCCTTCATCCTCACCCTATTCCACCACACATCCCTCCATCCTCACCCTATTCCAACACATATCCCTCCATCCTCATCCTATTCCAACAGACATCCCTCCATCCTCACCCTATTCCAACACATATCCCTTCATTCTCACCCTATTCCTACACACGTCCCTCCATCCTCACCCTATTCCACCACACATCCCTCCATCCTCACCCTATTCCAACACATATCCCTCCATCCTCATCCTATTCCAACAGACATCCCTCCATCCTCACCCTATTCCAACACACATCCCTTCATTCTCACCCTATTCCTACACACGTCCCTCCATCCTCACCATGTTCCACCACACATCCCTCCATTCTCACCCTATTCCAACACAAATCCCTCCATCCTCCTCCTATTCCAACACACTTCCCTCCATTCTCACCCTATTCCACCAAACATCCCTCCATCCTCCCCCTATTCCAACACATATCCCTCCATTCTCACCCTATTCCACCAAACATCCCTCCATCCTCCCCCTATTCCAACACATATCCCTCCATTCTCACCCTATTCCACCAAACATCCCTCCATATTCCCCCTATTCCAACACATATCTCTCCATCCTCCCCCTATTCTAACGCAAACCCCTCCATCCTCCCCCTATTCCAACACATATCCCTCCATTCTCACCGTATTCCAACACACATCCCTCCAGCCTCCCCCTATTCCAACACACATCCCTCCATTCTCCCCCTATTCCAACACACATCCCTCCATCCTCACCCTATTCCAACACACATCCCTCCATCCTCCCCCTATTCCAACACACATCCCTTCATCTTCACCCTATTACACCAAACAACCCTCCATCCTCACCCTATTCCACCAAACATCCCTCCATCCTCCACCCTATTCCAACACACATCCCTCCATCCTCCCCCTATTCCAACACACATCCCTTCATCTTCACCCTATTACACCAAACAACCCTCCATCCTCACCTTATTCCAACACACATCCCTCCATCCTCATCCTATTCCTACACATATCCCTCCATCCTCCCCCTATTCCAACACACATCCCTTCATCTTCACCCTATTACACCAAACAACCCTCCATCCTCACACTATTCCACCAAACATCCCTCCATCCTCACCTTATTCCAACACACATCCCTCCATCCTCATCCTATTCCAACACATATCCCTCCGTCCTCACCTTATTCCAACACACATCCCTCCATCCTCATCCTATTCCAACACATATCCCTCCATCCTCACCTTATTCCAACACACATCCCCCCATTCTCCCCCTATTCTAATGTAACGGCTAGCCCTTAACCCAAAACCTCATAATAAAAAAGTCGTCAAACCCAAAAGGCAGTTATCAATGTCTGGAGTGAGAAGGCATCATCAGCGTTATGAATATTTGTATGTCTTTGTGTTTCCCTTTATGCATTCACTACAAATCTGTTGACCTCCGCTCTGCCCTCACCTTCACCTCCATATGACACATCCAGAAAACGCTTACACGCTGCGCCGTCTCACATTTCCTTTGTTTTTCGCTTCTCATCAGATGTGCAGATCATCTTTGTGGAGGATCAGCAAAACCTCAGAGTTCTGCACGGAACAGAGAAGAACATGTGAGAGTGAGTCAGCCAGCTGGAAGAGTCCACGTCCTCCCGTGTTTACTTCATGAACATGACTTTAATTAGATCTCGTCTAAAGGGGCTCTCCGTGTTGGCGATTGTCCTTTCTGAGGCCTCAAGTTCTTTTTCATGCACTGTGATTGTGGCACTAAGATAGGGGCCACTCAATAAACTTGAAGGGTATGTCAGAAAAAAAAAACCTATGCAATGAAATGCCTTCATTACAGGCAAATTCTGTGACATAGCTTCTAACAGTGGCGGCTGGTGGTAATTTTTTTTTTGCACCCACAGTCACCCCCCTGGTCCGGTCAGTTGGCCGGGTCCAGAGCACTTACCCCATCAATGGTTGACAGCTCTTCACCCAGGCAATAGGTGGTGGGCATCACGGGTGGCCTCCCCTTCCCCTGCTCTCCTCCGCAGGCATCAGGCGACTTTCCTTCTCTTCCCTCTTCCTCCCTCCTCCTCGGCGTCCAATCGGAACGCTTCTCCTTTTGGACAATCAGGAAACGAGTCTCAGACCGGCTTCCTGATTGGCCAGGAGGAGAATCGGTGTGAAAATAGCGAATATCTATTCACTATTGTCACACACCTGGGTGGACTCCGGGCGCAAGGCTCTGGGTCCTGAGCCCACCCTTTTTTTGAGGCCTATATGGACCGTTTCAGCAGACAAATCCGATCGTGTGTACGGGCATGCTTTGAAATTTGTCCTTTACAAACCTGTCCGTCGGATATGTCCGCTGGTTAGTACACTAACCAGCGGACATATCTGCCCGCACATGCGTCGAATGGATCTGACGCATGCGTCGAAGTATTTTTCTTCCTGGTTCGATGACGTGTCGGCGTCAACGTCACCGCCACGTCACCGCGCTGTCTGCCGGCGGGGATTTTGATCCGATGGTGTGTACACGCCATCGGACCAAAATCCGATGAGACATGTCCGCTCTAAACTGTCCGTGGGACAAGTTTGAGCGGACATATCTCATCGTGTGTACGTGGCCTTAGAGCCTCTGGCTCTAATGACGTGTTTCAAAAAAACTGCAGAAGGTGTTTCAAGCTGTGTGCAGAAGGTTTTCTACCTTACTGCATTAGGGTAGAAAAAAAAAAACTCCTGCCTTTACAACCACTTTAAAGAGGAAGTAAGCCCTGATGGGTGTTACTTTGTTTCCCTGCATAGTAGCCCATTATGTGACACTTACCTGCAGGAGAAGGCCACAATGTCCCCGTCTTCCTCACTAGTAGCGAGCGTCCATTCTTCACCTCTCTTTCTTTCAGGGCTGTAAACTCCGGGTCTGTGACTGGCCAGAGTCACTTGATGTCGCGCGACCTCACTCCCGCGCATCCACGCAGGGGCCCCCTTTAATGACATGACCTGAGATTAAAGCGGCACAGCGTGCCCTTTCTAAATCCGGGACATGCGCAGTGCAGAAGAAATTGCCCTACGGCGATTTGGAAATATCTCCTACAGGTAAGCCTTAATCTAAGCTTACCTGTAGGTTAAAGCGGTTGTAAAGGGTTTACAAACACTTTAAGCTTGTGCTATTGTCAATTGGCCACACCCACTGATTGCCACTGCGCGCTGTGCACGCCGCATGCTGCTCTGCTTGAGATGCCCATAGGTCTTTTACAAACCTATCAATGTCCTCTGCCCAGGACACAGCGTTAGTGGGACAGAGGGTCAAGATTAGGGACTGCTCCAGTAAATTTGGGACAGTCGGCACACATATGGTAAAAAGAAAAAAACACTTAAAAGATACAAAACATGTGGAAATACTCATGTATTATAGAGATGTACTGAATATGCAAATCAAGAGCAAAAGACAAATAATTAGACCGACTTGAAAATTTTAATTGTTTCACATATCGTAACAATCTTTTTTTTTTTATTTGATTTTTTCCAGCACACAAACCATAACATTTTTTAAAGCATTCTCAGTCTGATCATAATTTGGATTTAATCGAAAAAACAAAAAAACAAAAATGAAAACAGCAAACACCTGTTTATCATAACTTAAGAATTCACAAATTAATCTTCTGACCAAAAAAAATAAAAAATCTCTGCCAAGTTGATACGTGTGTGGTATGATTCTAACAGGTGAGCTTGAACGTCCACCAGCCATGTCCGGTAACTAGAGGAAAGTATCTGTACCCTTCAGTGCATTGCCCTGGTCATTTCCATAGTGAGGTCAGTGACCAGTTGCTCTGGGTATAAGACTTCAGCCTCCTTCACCAGTACTTGGCCATGGAGTCCTGTTTTTTTTTTTTTGGATGCAGCTTGAGGGGGTTAAGCGATCTGGGCTGTGCTCCCATCTTTGTGCGGCCTGGGATGTTGTATGAATTTTTCATCCAGGCTGACAGATCTATGGAAGGCGTATAGATGGAGTGCAGCATGTGGTACACATTACACAGACACGCCGTTCCTAACAACACTCTATATGCTCCATGCTTTTCCTGGCACTCGGCAGCCTTCCCCAGATGTTCTGGTGCTGACCCAGTTTAGTATGAGCCACAGATTTTTGATTCCAATCCCAGCTCTGTACAGCACTGGATGCAGAAGACCGTAAACTGAACCCAAATTCATAGTTGGCCAATTAGGGCTGAACAGATCAGATGTGATAACAAGACCTGGCAGATGGATTAGGAAAGAAGAACATTAAAACGTTGCCCCTTTTTCCATTTAAATTACAATTTTTAGAGCAATTGTTGATGGAAAATTCAATGTCGGTTTGCGTCACATTTGGGGTCAATCAGAATTCATTGACAGGTGCATTTGCATGCCTCACAACTTTCTGAGATGGGAAAAGAGGGACACCATTTAATGCACAGTATGCACAGTATGAAAAGAAAAAAAACCAGGGCATGCCTCCAGATAGGGGGCAGGGCCGGCCATCAGGGGGGTGCAGGCAGTACACCTGTATGGGGCCCGGGGGTCCCCAGGGCCCCAGATGGCAACCCCCCTTTTTTTTATTTATTTTTTATAAAAAATATATTTTATTTTTTATTTTTTATTAAAGAGCCAATTTTTTTTTTTTAGAGGGCCCCGGATGGCAACCCCCCTTTTTTTACTTTTTTTTATAATATATTATATATATAATTATTATTATTAAAGGGCTATATATATATATTATATATATATATATATATATATATATATATATATATATATATATATATATATATAATTATTATTATTATTATTTTAATTAAAGAGCCCAGAGGTCCCCAGGGCCCCGGATGACAACCCCCCCTTTTTCTTATAAAACTTTTTAGAATTTTCTTTATTTTTATATATATATATACATATATATATATATATATATATATATATATATATATATATATATATATATATATATATATATATATTAAAGGGCTCAGAGGTCCCTAGGGCCCCATGTGTCAAACCCCCTTTTTTTTTATAAATGTTTATTTTTTTTTTATATATATATATATTTTTATTTATTTTTTTATTAAAGGGCACAGAGGTTTCTTTTTATTAAAGGGCCCAGGCCCCCTTTTTTTGTAATTTCTTTTTTATATAAAAAAATTATTAAAGGGCCCAGAGGTCCCCAGGGCCCCAGATGGCAACCACCCTATATAAATATATATATATATATATATATATATATATATATATATATATATATATATATATATATAATACATATATATATTTTTTCTCTCTTTTTTTTTCTTCTTTTTATTAAAGGGCCCAGAGGTCCCCAAGGCCCCGGGTGGCTACCCCCCTTTTATATATATATTCCTTCTTTTTTTTGTTTGTAAAGGGCCCCCCCTTCTCAATTTCAGGTGGCAGAACCCCCCCCCCCCCCCCCCCAGCTTCTCTGCTCCAGGGGGCCCATGCCTGAAGCTGTGTAAGGGGCCCCATAATTCCTGATGGCGGCCCTGATAGGGGGACAAGAATTTGTACAAAACGATAAGTTTGTAAAGGGGTGCAGTCCATTTTCTCCACTGCAGGTGGCACTTACTGCAGTAGTATTGACAGAGGCTTTCGGATGAGACTGGCTAGATCATGGGCCCTGGCAACGGTGCTCTTTGTGAATCATAGATCTTGCGGAACCTAATATAGTGTATAAATAGTAAAAGTCCAAAGTGCATGTGCCAAGGTGCTACACGGCAGTCCGTGAAAGATCCAGGACAATATTCGTGCAGGGTCACTTTCACGCCCCTCACCTCACTGACTGCATTCAGTATCATCTGACTTATAAGCTAGTCCTTAAGTATAGGGCTATACCAACTCGGAAAACAGAAATGGAAAAAGAGAGACTCCCATAGTGAAGTAAATCCATTTATTAAAAATAATCTGGCATAAAATACTTAAGCCGGGGGTGGTCAATCCCTACGCGTTGCTCTTTGTGAGCTGTGTGCCTGGGGACCCTTATGTGCCATATTAGAGTGACTGATTCATACTGTTGGGACATACAGTGTAAGGAGATGCTAATGCCATCCCCTCCAGCCATCTGTCTGTTCTATGTGCTAATTGGCCATGCTATTGTGTGAAGATGTCCTGTTAATTAAGTTATTTAGCTCATGTTCATTTATGTTCTGGTTACCTCCTCTTTAAACTGTATATAAGGTTGTATTCTTGGTTCTATTAAACACTCCATGTTCAGAAGACAAACAAGTCTCGTCTCGTGTGCTTGTGAGCAGCTGGAATATCTGATATCTATATCCAGACTGATAGGAAGCGGTATATGACAGAAGTACTCAAGCGGAGTGTGGGACGTTCTGTTACAGAACCTAATTCCTTTATACCTTCCTGGGTCACAGGAGCAGCTAACTGATTGGATGCTGGCATCCCATGTGACTCTAGTGGCCGACTTGGTTCAGGGAGAGTCTATTTAATACCCTGGCTCCTGTGCTTGAGGTGCATGTTGCGTGTGGCTAGAGTAAGGACTGGTCACCCGCCTGTCAAGGACAGTGCTTAGCCTCAGGGAGAGGTTTACTGAGGAGTATTAAAAGTGCAGGGACGCTCCATCCTACCTGAAAGCCTCCCAACTTGTGTATGGACTGGCCAGGCCGCATAACGCCTGCGAGACTGACACTGTCATCACACCTGTGACCTTCTGCTACTGACTCCTTTGCTGTTACATCTGTGAGTGCTCCTGGTTGGTTTTCCAGGTTTGTAGTGTATTGCCAAACTTCAATTACAATGTATTCCTGTTTCTCTACATCTGGAGGGTTTTCTGCCACCACACCACGCTGCACCTACCAACAGGTTAATACCACAAGTACTTTTTTCATTATACTTTGCTCCCCTTATATTGAGTTTTCATAAAACGAATGCAACAACTTAGAGGCAGGATAAAAGATCTAGTGCACTAATATATTTTTGGTGGTCATATAATATTTATTTAGAGGTCTTCACATCCAAGCAAAATAGGGACAGCAGAGAAGGACAGAGGGACAGAGGAACTTGGTCCCAAACAAGGGACATTGTACCTGCAGGTGACCTTCTTCTGATCTGCCATAAAGTAGACCTTCACCTATTTGAACATCATGTTCTCCCATGCCTCCTTCACAACCCTCTTACACAATTGCACACAAAACATTTTTTAAACAACTAATACCTTTTTTCTTTTTTTTTACAGTGCTGCTACCCTTATTCTTACCTACAGTAGGTTAGGGTAACGTATATGGTCACAGCTGCCTCCTGGTATGTCTACCTAACACATCCCAGAAGACCACCTGCTTGATTATGTGCATGTGCAGATATGCCAAGGGTCTCTGCCATAAGAAATTGAGTAGGTTGGAATAGTGTGAAAATGGAGGGGTTGAGGAATGAGAGACATGGAGGGATGTTTGGTGTAATAGTTTGAGAATGGAGGGATGTGTTTGATTAGGGTGAGGATGGAGGGATGTGTGTTTGAATAGGGTGAGGATAGAAGGACATGTGTTGGAATAGGGGGAGGATGAAAGGATTTATGTTGGAATAGGATGAGGATGGAGGGATGTGTGTTGGAATAGGGTGTGGATGGGGACATATGTGTTGGAATAGGGTAAGTATGGAAAGATGTTTGGTGGAATAGGGTGAAAATGGTGGGATATTTGGTATAAAAGGAGGAGGATGAAGGGATGTGTGTTGGAATAGTGTGAAAATGGAGGGATGTGTGTTGTAATAGGGTGAAAATTGAAAGATGTGTGCTGGAATAGGATGAGGATGGAAGGATGTATGTTGAAATAGGATGAGGATGGAGGGATTTTTGGTGGAATAGGGTGAGGATGGAGGGATGTGTGTTGGAATAGGGTGGGGATTTAGGGATGTGTGTTGGAATGGGATGAGGATGAAGGGATGTGTGTTGGAATACGATGAATATGGCGTGATGTGTTTTGGAATAGGGTGAGGATGGAGGGATATGTGTTGGAATAGGGTGAGGATAGAGGGATTTGTGTTGGAATAGGATGAGGATGGAGGGATTTTTGGTGGAATAGGGTGAGGATGGAGGGATGTGTGTTGGAATAGGGTGAGGATGGATTGATAAGTGTTGAAATAGGGTAAGAATGGGTGGATAGGTGTTGGAATAGGGTATGGATGGGGGATATGTGTTGGAATAGGGGAAAGGATGGAAAGATGTTTGGTGGAATAGGGTGAGGATGGAGGGATGTGTGTTGATATAGGTTAAGGATGGAGGGACACGTGTTGGAATAGGGTAAGGATGGAGGGATGTTTAGTGGAATAGGGTGAGAATGGAGGGATGTGTGGTGGAAAAGGACGAGGATAAAGAGATGTGTGTTGGAATAGGGCAGTGTTTCTCAATTCCAGTCCTCACGCCCCCCCCCCCCCCCCCCCCAACAGGTCATGTTTTCAGTATTTCCCTCAGATGAAGGCTGTGGGAATTACTAAGGCAGTGAAACTGATCAAATCACCTGTGCAAAATAATGGAAATCCTGAAAACCTGACCTGTTGGGGGGGCGTGAGGACTGGAATTGAGAAACACTGGAATAGGGTGAGAATGGAGGGATGTGTATAGGAATAGGGTGAGGTTGGAGGTATGTGTGGTGGAATAGGGTGGGGATGGAGGGATGTGTGTTGGAATAGGGTGAGGATGGAGGGACGTGTGGTGGAATAGGGTGAGGATGGAGTGATAAGTGTTGAAATAGGGTAAGAATGGACGGATAGGTGTTGGAATAGGGGAAAGGATGGAAAGATGTTTGGTGGAATATGGAGGGATGTGTATTGTAATAGGGTGAGGTTGGAGGGATGTTTGGTGGAATAGGGTGGGGATGGAAGGATGTTTGGTGGAATAGGGTGGTGATGGAGGGATGTTTGGTGGAATAGGGTGAGGATGGAGGGATGTTTTGTGGAATAGGGTGAGGATGGAGGGATGTTTGGTGGAATAGGGTGAGGATGGATGGATGTTTGGTGCAATAGGGTGAGGATCGAGGGATGTTTGGTGGAATAGGGTGGGGATGAAGGGATGTTTGGTGGAATAGGGTGAGAATAGAGTGATGCCGCGTACACACGGCAGAGAACCTCGATGGGCAGAACACATCGTTCCACCCGTCGAGGTTCTCTGCCGGCCGTCAGATTCGGCGACCCGCCCGTCGGGTATGGCAACCAGCCATTCATCCCGACGGGCCATCGAGCAAATAGAGAACGGCCCCGTACACACGGCAGAGAACCTCGACGGGTGGAACACGTCGTTCCGCCCGTCGAGGTTCTCGCCTGGCCGTCAGATTCGGCGACCATCCCGACGGGCCGTTGAGCAAATAGAGAACCTGCTCCTCTCTATTTGCGCCACAGGTTTCCCGACGGGCGGGGCTCGCCGAATCCGTACACACGGCCGAGGTTCTCGGCAGAATTAGGCTCCCAGCGAGGTTCTCGCTGGTTTCTGCCGAGAACCTCGGCCGTGTGTACGGGGCTAACCTGTTTTCTATTTGCTCGACGGGTTTCGTACACACGGCCGAGGTTCTTGCTGGAATGCAGCTCCCAGCGAGGTTCTCGCTGGTTTCTGGCGAGAACCTCGGCCGTGTGTACGGGGCCTGAGTTTGGAGAGATGTTTGGTGGAATAGGGTGAGAATAGAAGAATGTGTGGTGGATTAGAGCATGAAATTAGGGATATGTCTTGCCTCCTGGTACCTTAACTAAACCCTGGGCAACAATCTGCATCCAGCATCATACAGTATTTCCAGTTTGGTGGAAAAGGGTGAGAATGGAGGGATGTTTGGTGGAATAGGGTGAGGATGGAGGGATTTTTGGTGGAATAGGGTGAGGATGGAGGGATGTTTGGTGGAATAGGGTGAGGATGGAGGAATGTTTAGTGGAATAAGGTGAGGATGGAGGGATGTTTGGTGGAATAGGGTGAGGATGGAGGGATGTTTGGTGGAATAGGGTGAGGATGGAGGGATGTTTGGTGGAATAGAATGAGAATGGAGGGATGTTTGGTGGAATAGGGTGAGGATGGAGGGATGGTTGTGGAATAGGGTGAGAATGGAGGGATGTGTATTGGAATAGGCTGAGGATGGAGGGATGTTTGGTGGAATAGGGTGGGGATGGAGGGATGTTTGGTGGAATAGGGTGGGGATGGAGGGATGTTTGGTGGAATAGAGTGAGAATGGAGGGATGTTTGGTGGAATAGGGTGAGGATGGAGGGATTTTTGGTGGAATAGTGTGGGGATGGAGGGATGTTTGGTGGAATAGGGTATGGATGGAGGGATGTTTGGTGGAATATGGTGAGAATGGAGGGATGTGTATTGGAATAGGGTGAGGATGGAGGGATGTTTGGTGGAATATGGTGAGGATGGAGGGATGTTTGGTGGAATAGGGTGAGGGTGGAGGGATGTTTGGTGGTATAGGGTGAGGATGGAGGGATGTTTGGTGGAATAGGGTGAGAATGGAGGGATGTTTGATGAAATAGGGTGAGGATGGAGGGGATGTTTGGTGGAATAGGGTGAGGATTGAGTCATGTGTATTGAAATAGGGTGAGGAAGGAGAGATGTTTGGTGGAGTAGGGTGAGGAAGGATGGATGTTTGGTGGAATAGGGTGAGGATGGAGGGATGTGTGTTGGCATAGGCTACGGATGAAGGGATGTTTGGTGGAATAGGGTGAGGATGGAGGGATGTGTATTGGAATAGGGTGAGAATGGAGGGATCTGTATTGGAATAGGGTGAGGATGGAGGGATGTGTATTGGAATAGGGTGAGGATGGAGGGATGTGTATTGGAATAGGGTGAGAATGGAGGGATGTGTATTGGAATAGGGTGAGGATGGAGGGATGTGTATTGGAATAGGGTGATGATGGAGGAATGTGTATTGGAATAGGGTGAGGATGGAGGGATGTGTATTGGAATAGGGTGAGGATGGAGGGATGTGTATTGGAATAGGGTGAGGATGGAGGGATGTGTATTGGAATAGGGTGAGGATAGAGGGATGTGTATTGGAATAGGGTGAGGATGGAGGGATGTTTGGTGGAATAGGGTGAGGATGGAGGGATGTTTGGTTGAATAGGGTGAGGATGGAGGGATGTTTGGTGGAATAGAGTGAGGATGGAGGGATGTTTGGTGGAATAGAGTGAGGATGGAGGGATGTGTGGTGGAATAGGGTGAGAATGGAGGGATTTTTGGTGGAATAGAGTGAGAATGGAGGGATGTTTGGTTGAATAGGGTGAGGATTGAGTGATGTTTGGTGGAATAGGGTGGGAATGGAGGGATTTTTGGTGGAATAGGGTGGGAATGGAGGGATTTTTGGTTGAATAGGGTGAGGATGGAGGGATGTTTGGTTGAATAGGGTGAGGATGGAGTGATGTTTGGTTGAATAGGGTGAGGATGGAGGGATTTTTGGTGGAATAGAGTGAGGATGGAGGGATGTGTGGTGGAATAGGGTGAGAATGGAGGGATTTTTGGTGGAATAGAGTGAGAATGGAGGGATTTTTGATGGAATAGAGTGAGGATGGAGGGATGTTTGGTGGAATAGAGTGAGGATGGAGGGATGTTTGGTGGAATAGGGTGAGGATGGAGGGATGTTTGGTTGAATAGGGTGAGGATGGAGTGATGTTTGGTGGAATAGGGTGGGAATGGAGGGATGGTGGAATAGGGTGGGAATGGAGGGATTTTTGGTTGAATGGATGTTTGGTTGAATAGGGTGAGGATGGAGTGATGTTTGATTGAATGTGAGGATGGAGGGATTTTTGGTGGAATAGAGTGAGGATGGAGGGAGGGAGGAATAGAGTGGAGGAATAGAGTGAGAGGATGGAGGGATAGAGGATGGATAGGGTGGGGATGGAAGGATGTTTGGTGGAATAGGTTGAGGATGGAGGGATGTTTGGTGGAATAGGGTGAGGATGGAGGGATGTTTGGTGGTAGGATAGGGATGAGGATGGATGGAATAGGATGAGGATGGAGGGGATGTTTGGTGGAATAGGGTGAGGATGGATGAGGATGGAGGGAATGGAGGGATGTTTGGTGGAATAGTATGTGAGGATGGAGGGATGTTTGGTGGAATAGGGTGAGAATGGAGGGATGTTTGGTGAAATAGGGTGAGGATGGAGGGGATGTTTGGTGGAATAGGGTGAGGATTGAGTCATGTGTATTGAAATAGGGTGAGGAAGGAGAGATGTTTGGTGGAGTAGGGTGAGGAAGGATGGATGTTTGGTGGAATAGGGTGAGGATGGAGGGATGTGTGTTGGCATAGGCTACGGATGAAGGGATGTTTGGTGGAATAGGGTGAGGATGGAGGGATGTGTATTGGAATAGGGTGAGAATGGAGGGATCTGTATTGGAATAGGGTGAGGATGGAGGGATGTGTATTGGAATAGGGTGAGGATGGAGGGATGTGTATTGGAATAGGGTGAGAATGGAGGGATGTGTATTGGAATAGGGTGAGGATGGAGGGATGTGTATTGGAATAGGGTGATGATGGAGGAATGTGTATTGGAATAGGGTGAGGATGGAGGGATGTGTATTGGAATAGGGTGAGGATGGAGGGATGTGTATTGGAATAGGGTGAGGATGGAGGGATGTGTATTGGAATAGGGTGAGGATAGAGGGATGTGTATTGGAATAGGGTGAGGATGGAGGGATGTTTGGTGGAATAGGGTGAGGATGGAGGGATGTTTGGTTGAATAGGGTGAGGATGGAGGGATGTTTGGTGGAATAGAGTGAGGATGGAGGGATGTTTGGTGGAATAGAGTGAGGATGGAGGGATGTGTGGTGGAATAGGGTGAGAATGGAGGGATTTTTGGTGGAATAGAGTGAGAATGGAGGGATGTTTGGTTGAATAGGGTGAGGATTGAGTGATGTTTGGTGAATAGGGTGAGGGAATGTTGGAGTTGAATATGAGGATGGAGTGATGTTTGAATAGGGTGAGGATGGAGGGATTTTTGGTGGAATAGAGTGAGGATGGAGGGATGTGTGGTGGAATAGGGTGAGAATGGAGGGATTTTTGGTGGAATAGAGTGAGAATGGAGGGATTTTTGATGGAATAGAGTGAGGATGGAGGGATGTTTGGTGGAATAGAGTGAGGATGGAGGGATGTTTGGTGGAATAGGGTGAGGATGGAGGGATGTTTGGTTGAATAGGGTGAGGATGGAGTGATGTTTGGTGGAATAGGGTGGGAATGGAGGGATTTTTGGTGGAATAGGGTGGGAATGGAGGGATTTTTGGTTGAATAGGGTGAGGATGGAGGGATGTTTGGTTGAATAGGGTGAGGATGGAGTGATGTTTGATTGAATAGGGTGAGGATGGAGGGATTTTTGGTGGAATAGAGTGAGGATGGAGGGATGTGTGGTGGAATAGGGTGAGAATGGAGGGATTTTTGGTGGAATAGAGTGAGAATGGAGGGATTTTTGGTGGAATAGAGTGAGGATGGAGGGATGTTTGGTGGAATAGAGTGAGGATGGAGGGATGTTTGGTGGAATAGGGTGAGGATGGAGGGATGTTTGGTGGAATAGGTTGAGGATGGAGGTATGTTTGGTGGAATAGGGTGGGGATGGAAGGATGTTTGGTGGAATAGGTTGAGGATGGAGGGATGTTTGGTGGAATAGGGTGAGGATGGAGGGATGTTTGGTGGAATAGGATGAGGATGGAGGGGATGTTTGGTGGAATAGGATGAGGATGGAGGGGATGTTTGGTGGAATAGGATGAGGATGGAGGGGATGTTTGGTGGAATAGGGTGAGGATGGAGGGGTGTTTGGTGGAATAGGGTGAGGATGGAGGGATGTTTGGTGGAATAGGGTGAGGATGGAGGGATGTTTGGTTGAATAGGGTGAGGATGGAGGGATGTTTGGTGGAATAGGGTGGGAATGGAGGGATGTTTGGTGGAATAGGGTGAGAATGGAGGGATTTTTGGTGGAATAGAGTGAGGATGGAGGGATGTTTGGTGGAATAGAGTGAGGATGGAGGGATGTGTGGTGGAATAGGGTGAGGTTGGAGGGATGTTTGGTGGAATAGGGGGAGGATGGAGGGGTGTGTGTTGGAATAAGGTTAGGATGGAGGGATGTTTGGTGGAATAGAGTGAGAATGGAGGGATGTGTGGTGGAATAGGGTGAGGTTGGAGGGATGTTTGGTGGAATAGGGTGAGAATGGAGGGGTGTGTGTTGGAATAAGGTGAGGATGGAGGGATGTTTGGTGGAATAGGGTGAGAATGGAGGGATTTTTGGTGGAATAGGGTGAGAATGGAGGGGTGTGTGTTGGAAAAGGGTGAGGATGGAGGGGTGTTTGGTGGAATAGGGTGAGGTTGGAGGGATGTTTGGTGGAATAGGGGGAGGATGGAGGGGTGTGTGTTGGAATAAGGTGAGGATGGAGGGATGTTTGGTGGAATAGGGTGAGAATGGAGGGGTGTGTGTTGGAATAGGGTGAGGATGGAGGGATGTTTGGTGGAATAGAGTGAGGATGGAGGGATGTTTGGTGGAATAGGGTGAGGATGGAGGGATGTGTGGTGGAATAGGGTGAGAATGGAGGGATTTTTGGTGGAATAGAGTGAGAATGGAGGGATGTTTGGTTGAATAGGGTGAGGATTGAGTGATGTTTGGTGGAATAGGGTGGGAATGGAGGGATTTTTGGTTGAATAGGGTGAGGATGGAGGGATGTTTGGTTGAATAGGGTGAGGATGGAGTGATGTTTGGTTGAATAGGGTGAGGATGGAGGGATTTTTGGTGGAATAGAGTGAGGATGGAGGGATGTGTGGTGGAATAGGGGGAGAATGGAGGGATTTTTGGTGGAATAGAGTGAGAATGGAGGGATTTTTGGTGGAATAGAGTGAGGATGGAGGGATGTTTGGTGGAATAGAGTGAGGATGGAGGGATGTTTGGTGGAATAGGGTGAGGATGGAGGGATGTTTGGTTGAATAGGGTGAGGATGGAGTGATGTTTGGTGGATCTTCATAAATGGAGGGATTTTTGGTGGATAGGGTGGGAATGGAGGGATTTTTGGTTGAATAGGGTGAGGATGGAGGGATGTTTGGTTGAATAGGGTGAGAATGGAGTGATGTTTGATTGAATAGGGTGAGGATGGAGGGATTTTTGGTATCTTCAATAGAGTGAGGATGGAGGGATGTGTGGTGGAATAGGTTGAAAATGGAGGGATTTTTGGTGGAATAGAGTGAGAATGGAGGAATTTTTGGTGGAATAGAGTGAGGATGGAGGGATGTTTGGTGGAATAGAGTGAGGATGGAGGGATGCTTGGTGGATTCCATAGGGTGAGGATGGAGGGATGTTTGGTGGAATAGGTTGAGGATGGAGGTATGTTTGGTGGAATTCTTTAGGGTGGGGGTGGAAGGATGTTTGGTGGAATAGGTTGAGGATGGAGGGATTTTGGTGGAATAGGGTGAGGATTAGAGGGATGTCCACTTGGTGGAATAGGGTGGGGATGGAGGGATGTTTGGTATCTTCATTCTTTCATAGGATGAGGATGGAGGGGATGTTTGGTGGAATAGGATGAGGATGGAGGGGATGTTTGGTGGAATAGGGTGAGGATTATTCCACTTTGGAATATGGTGAGGATGGAGGGATGTTTGGTGGAATAAGGATATGTTTGGTTGAATATATGAAATGTTTTGAATAAATGAGAATATATGGAGGGATTTTTGGTGGATTCTTTCATAGAGTAGGATGGAGGGATTCTTTGGAATAGAGTGAGGATGGAGGGATGTTTGGTGGAATCTGAGGATATCTTGGAATATGAAATATTTTTTGGAATAGAGTGAGAATGGAGGGATTTTAGGTGGAATAGAGTGAGGATGGAGGGATGTTTGGTGGATTCTTTCATAGAGTGAGAATGGAGGGATGTGTGGTATCTTCATTCTTTCATATATTATGTCCACTTGGTGGAATAGGGGGAGGATGGAGGGGTGTGTGTTGGAATAAGGTCAGGATGGAGGGATGTTTGGTGGATCTTCATAGAGTGAGAATGGAGGGATGTGTGGTGGAATAGGGTGAGGTTGGAGGGATGTTTTGGAATAGGGTGAGAATGGAGGGGTGTGTGTTATCTTCATTCTTTCATAAGGTGAGGATGGAGGGATGTCCACTTTATCTTCATTCTTCATAGAATTGGAGGGATTTTTGGTGGATTTTCATAGGGTGAGAATGGAGGGGTTTGTGTTGGAAAAGGGTGAGGATGGAGGGGTGTTTGGTGGAATAGGGTGAGGTTGGAGGGATGTTTGGTGGAATAGGGGGAGGATGGATTGTGTGTTGGATTCTTTCATAAGGTGAGGATGGAGGGATGTTTGGTGGAATAGGGTGAGAATGGAGGGATTTTTGGTGGAATAAAGAATTGTGTGTTGGATTCTTTCATATGAGGATGGAGGGATGTTCATAAATTATTCCAATCTTCAGAGTGAGGATGGAGGGATGTTTGGTGGATTCTTTCATAGAGTGAGGATGGAGGGATGTTTTGGAATAGGGTGAGGATGGAGGGATGTTTGGTACCTTCATTCTTTCATAGGGTGAGGATGGAGCGGTATTCCACTCTATCTCCATTCTTTCATGGAATATGGTGAGAATGGAAGAATGTGTGGTGGATTAGGGCATGAAATTAGGGATATGTCTTGCCTCCTGGTATTCCCTTATCTCCATTCTTTCTAAATTCCCTGGGCAACAATCTGCATAAATTATCCAGCATCATACAGTATTTCCAGTTTCTTTATCCAGCATCGTCCAGCACCATCCAGTTTTTTTCCTACCCAATCTAACTGTCCCTGCACTGCCCTCTTTATTCATTGGATTTAATTTCATGAAGAGTCACATGTGGATTTTACCTAGGGTGGCCTGATGATTTCCGGGAAGCTATGTATAGCTTCTCCCACCAGCCATGATCTGTCTGCATTACATAGAGAAACGCAGAGACCCAATTATAAAATCACTGGTTGTAAAAAAAAGTTTGTAATGGAAACTGAAATATTTTGTTTAAGCATGATGAGGAGTGGGGAAAGATAAACCGCTGAATGCAAAATATAAGCAGAATAAACTTCAGCATTAATGTTGCTTTGCTTTTCTGTAAAGGAAATACTGTTGCTGTCATTAGGGTCATTTAACGATCATGATTAATTTCCAGATCTCTCTGATGAGCCCAGGCCCATGTGATGAGGAATCTATGAGAGAGTTTTATAAGCTGGAATAGATGAGGCCAAATGTCCTGTATACACAGCAAGCTATAAATCATCACCATAAAGAGAATCTATAACACATTATCAATGACAATCACCATGAGTGGAATGTGCGGGTGAGTGGAATACAGGGTAACAGCCTATAACTTCTTCCAGGAATGTGTGTAAACAAACAGTAATCTACAGAGTGTCACAATCTCTACAATTAGGGTCTCAAGGTCCAGCAAGAAGCCTCACTTTGCGTTTTTACAACTGCCCAATGCGTTTTTGAAGGTTTGCATTTAGTTGCCTGCTTGGCAAAGCTCAGGAAATGCCCCCAAAACCACTTGCTTTTAAAGGCTCCATGATTGTCATAATCACCCTGCCTGTACTACACATGTGAGTCAGTGACACAGCACAAGCATGCAACCAGTGAAGGCTGAAACCCTTAACTTTCGTTCTGCTTCTTTATGTTAGAACGTAGGCATTGAAGGTAGGCATTGAAGCTGGGGGTCAGGGTGACTTCTCCAAAGACTGTATCTGTATAAGAGTGTCAGCAGGGCACCACCATCAGGGGGGTACAGGCATTACACCTGTAAGGGGCTTGATGGCCCCAGGGGCCCGGCTGGCCCCCTTCAGTTTTCTTTTTTTTTGTTGCATTAAACCTGTAAAGGGCCCGATGGTCCCCAGGGCCCCTTACAGGCTCGACTGGTCCCCCTCCTGTTTTTTTTTTAATTTGTTTTTAATTTTAAATGTGTTTATTTATTTTTTGCATTACACTTGTAAGGGACCCAATGGTCCCCAGGGCCCCTTATAGGCCTCGCCGGCCCCCCTCCCATTTTAGTTGCATTACACCTGTAAGGGGCCCAGAAGGCCCCCTCCCGTTTTTTTTTTATTATTTTCTTTTTGCATTACACCTGTAAGGGGCCTGATGGTCCCAAGGGCCCCTTACAGGCCCGGCTGGCCCCCCTCCTGTTTTTCTTTTCAATTTGTTTTTTATTTAATTTAATTTTTAATTTATTATGGTCCCATTTTTTTTGCATTACACCTGCAAGGGGGTTACTTTTTCCATCAGCACCCCCCCCCCCCCCCCCCGGTTATCCTCTGCCTAAAGCTGTGTAAGGGGCCCCTTCTCTTTTTCCATTATCAGGGATGGAGGCATGTGTTTTTCATATGCCTCATTCAAAGTCCCAACCCAAGTTCTATTCATATTACAGGGATGGAGATGCGTTTTTGATACCTTTATACATATACCTTTATGCGTTTTTTCCAATGCTCTTTACTACCATACCAATCCTAGATGGAGGCGGTGACACACACCCCTAGTCACCTGCCCTCCATCTACTCATTAGTATTTGTATGCCTCTATTGAGGAAACTAGAAAAGTTTAGTTAGGACTACAGAAACGCAGAGAGCCTTGGCGAGGCCTGTAGCTTATCCATATATTTGCAAATGTGTGCAACCAATCCTCTGCTTTTAACATACAAAGTTAGACGGTTGAATTTGGCCTGCTGTTTGGGTGGTAAGTTTGAGCCTGGTTATTACGCATTTAATTATTTTACTTACTGTTTGCATTAAAAAACGCATCTCATTTAAAGTCCCAAACCCCTTCTCTTTTTCCATTATCAGGGATGGAGGCATGTGTTTTTCATATGCCTCATTCAAAGTCCCAAACCAAGTTCTATTCCCAAAATTTGTGATGGCTGCCCTGCGTGTCGGCAATGTCATATTTCTATCCTGAAAGGTTCAATTTAAGATAAAACTAACCATAATAGTTCAGGAGGAATCTGACAGCCGTGATTTAGAAATTTAGGTGAACATATGTTGACTGAGTCTGTTCAGAATAATGATAAAATTATAATAGTAAATGTATTTCTTCTGAATTATTAGACTCCATGCAGCTGTTTGCTATATGAGCCTTGTACTAGTTGTACAGCTGTGAGGAGGAGAAGGTTTTCACACACAAATATCATTTGTGCCAATTTCCTTTTAATTTATTAATTCTCATAAATTACCAAACACAGAAAATGCTCAGCCAGTAAGAAGAGAAGAGAAAGCTTCCATAAATGTGATCGGTAGAGCTCCCAAATGCAGGTAAATGCCCCTCCCCTGCTGTATCTGCTACATCTATTGACACCGACACCTGCACAGGGATGGTGAAGGGGCCACCTACAGGAAAGTACCCCTTTTTAGCTGTACCACTTATAGACATGCATTTTTATTAGTGTCTCTCCTCTGCTGTAACATCTATAGGCAAATGCCCCTCCCCTGCAGTACCTTCTTGTCTGCCGACACCTGCACAGGTATGTGATTGGTTGAGCTCCCACTTGCAGGTGAGTGTGTAGTCAGGTTGCCTACAGTATGTCAGTTAGGAAGTTGGCTGGCCCAGGCTGGAAAAGAGTTATTGTTCTGCATCACTGTTCCTGGGATTTTTGGACCCTGCCTAATTGCCCTGTCATATATAAATTAGGGGAAGGAAGGGTTTGTAGGATTGTTCTGTGCCTTGCTTCTCGTGATGCCGTAGCCGTAGCCGTCATGGAGCACTGAGTGGGGCTGCTGCACCCAGCAGTTTGTTGGAAGACACCGGGAGGCTGGAGAACGACCAAGGCTTGGAAGATACCAGTATTGGACTATCGCCTTGCTGAGGTATGCCTGGGCAGCCTAGTTGAGTCAGTCAGGGAATGTTGCGCTGTATTGTTCATGTTGAACTTTGCCGCAAAATGTTCAGTAAGGTGGTGTTTGGATACAATTTAGACGTTGATTGCCCACACAGAGATGCAGTCTGGAGACTGTAGTAATTGCTACCATTGGTAAAGTGGACTGATCGTGGTGGACACAAGGGCCCGGATTCACGATGTATTTATGTCGACGTATCTCGAGATACGCCGTCATAAGTACAAATGTGCGCCGTCGTATACTTGCACCGATTCACAAAGCGAGATACGTCAAAAAACATGGTTTCAGCCGTCCAACGTAACTTGCCTACGCCGGCGTATCGTAGGCACATAGTT
The DNA here is from genome assembly GCA_029574335.1 of Rana kukunoris. Lineage (NCBI taxonomy): Eukaryota > Metazoa > Chordata > Amphibia > Anura > Ranidae > Rana > Rana kukunoris. The sequence continues at coordinate 134,547,747 of CM056058.1, forward strand.
ACACTGGATGCATTCGGCGTTCCCATTTTAAATATGCAAATTAGTAAGATACGTCGATTCACGAACGTAGATGCGCCCGGCTGCTTCATATACGTGATTTGCGTAAGGCTTACGTCTGGCGTAAAGTTACCCCTCATATAGCAGGCGCGGGTAATGCAATGGTATGGGCCAGGGAACGACGCCGTCAAATTTTACGTCGCTTAAGCCGTTTACGTAGTACTACTTGAAAAGGGCTGTGCGTAGGTTACATTCACGTCGTAGGCGTATCTTAGGCAGAAATTTTGACGTAACTGAGAGCATGCGCACTGGAATGCGTCCAAGATACGACGCATGCGCAGTTCGTTTTTTTAAAGTACTACCGCAAATGCCCCCGATGCCAGATCCGATACTACGTCCCCCCCCCCCCCCGCCGCCGCCGCATACCGCAACGCCGCCGCCGCCGCCAAGTTAATCAGCGTGCGGGTAACATTACAGCTTTCATTTGAATAGCTGTAGTGTTCCCCGCCGCGCCGCGTATAGACACTCCCCCTTGCTCGGGATTGGACGGGTGATCTGTCTATCAAAGTGCCCGAGCAAGGGGGAGTGTCTATACACGGCGCGGCGGGGAACACACAGCTATTCAAATGAAAGCTGTAATGTTCCCCGCACGCTGATTAACTAAGCGGCGGCGCCGGCATCTGCATCTAGGTATGGGGAGACATGGCTGCATATGTGGGGGGACATGGCTGCATATGTGGGGGACATGGCTGCATATGTGGGGGACATGGCTGCATATATGGGAGGGACATGGCTGCATATATGGGGGGGACATGGCTGCATATATGGGGGACATGGCTGCATATGTGGGGGACATGGCTGCATAGTGGGGGACATGGCTGCATCTGTGGGGGACATGGTTGCATTTGTGGGGACACATTTAAAAAAAAGTATCGGTATTCGGTATCGGCGAGTACTTGAAAAATAGTATCAGTACTTGTACTCGGTCCTAAAAAAGTGGTATCGGGACAACCCTAATTGTAATATATCACGCCCACTTCCAGCCCACTTCCACCTACTTTGACTTACGTCGGCTTACGCCGACAACTATACGCTACGCCGGCGCAACGTTGAGCGCATTTGCTTTGTGAATAGCATGCTTGCCTCTCAACATTGCGGCGGCGTAGCGTAAAGAAGATACGCTACACCCGCACAAAGATACGCCGCTCTACCTGAATCCGGGCCAAGGAGTGATCTGTCTATGAGTTGTATACTCATCCTTGAGGTGAGCAGGCATTTTAGCAGGTGGTGGTGTGCACTGAATATTGGATCCAAATAGAATTTTTCACAGCGGTGACAGCTTTGGAAAACTACACATGAACAGTTTTTTTTTTAAAATTTATGTCCCAATGTTGGCACGCTCATAGATTGGAGTAGTGGTGCCCTATACATAGACACTAAAATAAACTGCACAACTTTCATTTGTATTTGTATGTTTATGCAACCGCAATTGTGATGCCTCAGCAGTCTATTTTGTTTATTGTAGTGCAATTGTTCTATTCCATTCACCCCCTCTGTTTTCTGTTTAGACCAGCCTTCTAGTTAGACACTCGTCCCAGCCTCTCCTTTCCTAGTTTTTCAACTACAAGAAAACAAAGAAAAATACTTTCCAGTTCTCCCCAATTGGAATAAACTACATTGGATTCCAATCTGAGGCTTCTTTATGAGTCGACAATGCCTGTCAATCTTGTTGAGTCAGCAAGTTGCCCGACTGTCCGCACAGATGAGGTCATGGGAGGTATTTCTTTTGCATTTGAAACACAACAATATATGTGCAGACTTCTGATTTGTTAAAATACTCTTTTATTTTGGTCTCTTTTGCTGCTTAGGAAAGGAAATGCACTTATATTACTGTAGTACTACCCCCGGAGGAGCTGCTGGTTTGTTTTGGGTGGCATGTTACCTCTGTGACGCCGCTGTCTAGGATAGTTGATGAGAGCCGTAGTAATGGAATGTCTTTTTCTTGTGCTTTTATTTAACCAACAAGGTAAAACAGATGAGCTTGGTGAAGAATAGAAGAATAGCAAAGATGTAGAACACAGATTCAGGTGTCCTGCTTCCAACGACAAACTTTACTTCGCCACGCCAGCCGGAATGGGTATAGCGCACCTGGACAGGCCTCTCTCACAAGCCTGGCAGCCAGAATGACACTTGAACTTGGGGTTAAGTCTCTGCCACAGACCCTCCCAATGGATGCAGAAAATAGTCCGAAGTCCTCTTGACTGGACTCAACACCTGGATCTCCTTCAGGTAGTTTAGATTAGGCTACCGACTGATAGGAGACCAACATCCAGCCTCTCATTGTCCAGTTCCCCTGGTCCCCGATGGATGGTCAGGCCCCTATTGGAACACCAGCCTCTCTTGGCACTCCTCAGGCAGACTCTCCATCGAACAGCTTCCTCCAACAGGACGGACAGCCAGAACCTCTTTAGGTGGGGACCCAGTCGATTACTGAGTCCCAAGCGGGAGATCAATTGCTCCAGGCCAATGTGGTCCCGAAGCCAGGATCTCTGCGTAGCATGTGCACCCCTGGCCCAGAAGGCCATGGCTACCCTGGAGGTGGGCACCACGCGAGGAGAAGATCCAGGAAGATGGTGTCTGCCCCATAAATACCCCTCCCCTGCTTGCACAGCGATGAAGCCTTCCCCTGATAGGCTGCTGGGGAAAAGTATCCATCCCTTGACCCTACTGCTGCCACCTGCCGACCTAGGGTGGAACTGCACCCCAGGAACAACAGCATGAGCCCACAGCAGAGCCAAGCTGAGACAGAAGCTCCAAAATTTGAACTTATTAACAATAATGGTCAGAGTCACTTAACTCTCTGACCCCCTCTAAATTTCAATAGCACCGGTTCTGAAAAGTAACCAGGCGCTACATTACCTTTCCCTTGGGCACCCCTCTTGCTGTATCAGTTATAAATTGATTAAGCTGCTGCCACACATTGGCTCTCGGAATCGATGCTGAAATAAGATGGTGAGAGATGTTGTGTGGACTTGCTCTCAGCTCTGTCCTCAGGAACCTGCACAGACAGGTGGTGCCTTCAATGTTCATAGAGGACGGCAAAGGATAATTTCCCATGCAGTGGGTCACTGCACTTTGCACATTGCTGTCTGACTTTTTCAACAATCCCAACCGTCTGGCATGCTATTCCTGGCATTCAGCCACCTGGGAATGGGAAGGCAGATGTAATGGGGGTCAGAAGGAGTGAGAGATAACATAAACTGAATGGTATTTGTGCCAGCAGACGTGCCAGACATGCTACATGGAGACAATGTTGCAGAGAAAACTTTTTTCCCAGGAAACATCATGTTCCAGCGGTTTGCGTCCAATTCTCCGATCTAATGTGTTGCTGGCACACAAATGAGATAAAGATGAAGAGAAATCAACGGCTTCATATTCTCAATTCCTGAAATAATGGATCCAAATAAAACACCTAAAATAACAAACAGCCGAGGCCATTTTAATATTAGGTAAAAAAGGGCATTTACCCAACACCTGTCTGGAAGACTTTCCGTGATAGAGCTTGGGAGGCTGTAATTGTTTCAAAAAAACAAAACAAACATATATATATATATATATATATATATATATATATATATATATATATATGTGTGTTTGTTTTGTTTTTTGTTTTTGTTTTTTTGAAACAATTACAGCCTCCCAAGCTCTATCACGAAAGTCTTCCAGACAGGTGTTGGGTAAATGCCCTGCTATCCATTTTTCCAGTGGTTGGTAGCTGCACAGGGTATCGGCCTGCAAGGAGATTAGCTAAGTAGTTGGATCTGTATGTGCATTATAATTAATCAAAATTAGTCGATTAATCGATTAAAATAAAAAACGATTAATCGAACACAAAAATTTTGATCAGTAACAGCCCTAATATATATATATATATATATATATATATATATATATATATATATATATATATATATGTGTGTGTTTGTTTTGTTTTTTGTTTTTGAACATTATATATACATATATTAGGGCTGTTACTGATCAAAATTGTGTTCGATTAATCGTTTTTTATTTTAATCGATTAATCGACTAATTTTGATTAATTATAACGCACATACAGATCCAACTACTTAGCTAATCTCCTTGCAGGCCGATACCCAGTGCAGCTCCCAACCACTGGAAAAATGGATAGCAGGATACAAAAAACACACAAAGGCAGCGCTCGATGGGAATAGCATTAAAACTTTTAAAACTTAATATTCAAGTAGGTAACAAAATAAATATTGCACTGGAGATAAAATCGATGTAGCTACATAAACTGTCAAAAATGGTGCGAGTAATACCAAACGGGACCAAAAGCAGTCATAAAAACATGTAGCCAAGTATGATACTGGTATAAAAATGTGTACAACGATACCACTGCTGAATCCAGATGAGAAGGGGTTAACATCAGTCCGTCGGCATGTAGATGTCACATGAAGGGAACTATGACAACCCCCAGTGGATGGCTGTAGAATCCTAGGTTGATAGAAGGAAGTGATAGAGGGAAGTGTAACAGCCCTTGCGTGTGGCAGATAATTAGGTCTCGCTAGCATGCAGATATGAAGGCACAGCTAAGGAGCCCCTCAGATGGACACGGCAAGCCCCACCGGTGTCCGTGACGTTACCGGATCTCCGACGGAACTCCCTGAAGGCCCAGAAGCCAGCGGAGAGGCGAGTACCAATCAAAAGAATTTTAATCGATCAAAAATATTTTGATCGATCAAAAAAATTAACTTTTAATTAATCGATTAATCTTTAATTTGCACAGCCCTAATATATATATTTATTTATTTATTATCTCACAAAGGTGAGTACACCCCTCAATCTTTGTAAGTATTGTATTCTATCTTTTCATGTGACAACACTGAAGAAATAACACTTTGCTACAATATAATGTAGTGAGTGTACAACTTGTATAACAGTGTAAATTTGCTGTCCCCTCAAAATAACTCAACACACAGCCATTAATGTTGGTATAGTATAAGGATTGCGCTACCCTGGTAGGTGACTTATATCTACCTAATCATGTGTAATGAACAAAATTGGCACCTATAAATATCTCCTTGTGCTATTCCACCACAAGTTTACTAGTAAGTGACAATCCACCAAAAATTATGCAAGAGAACTATGGCCCGGATTCACGTAGCACTTACGCCAAGGTATCTCGATATACCCCCATGTAAGTGTAAATATGCGCCGTCGTATCAATGCGCCGTACCCATAGAACTAAGATACGCCAAAAAACTGACTTCATCCGACCGACGTAACTTGCCTACGCCGGCGTATAGTGGGCGCATAGTTACGCTGGACGCATTTGGTACTCCCATTGATTTGTGATGCAAATATGCAAATGAGGGAGATACACGAACGTACTTGCGTCCGGCGCATGTTTTAGGCGATTTGCATAAGGGTTACGTACGGCGTAAAGTTATTCCTCATATAGGAGGCGCAACTTATGCAAAGGTATGGACCAGGGAACAGCCGTCGTATTTTACGTCGTTTATGTAGTTCTACGTGAATAGGGCTGGGCGTAGGTTACGTTCACATCGTAGGCAGTGATTTGACGTATCTTAGGCAGTTATTTCAAAGTGGTTGTACGCATGCGCACGGGGATACGTCCAAGTTACGACGCCGTTCGTTTTAAGTACTTGGATGACGCTCAGCCCATCATTTGCATGGGGTTACGCTTCATTACCATGCATCACGCCCACTTCCATCCCACTTCCACCTACTTTGACTTACGTCGGCTTACGCTGACGAATATACGATATGCCGGCGCAACGTAGGGCACATTTTCTTTGTGAATTTCATACTTGCCTCTCAACGTTGCGCCGGCGTAGCGTAAAGAAAATACGCTACGGCGGCATAAAGATGCGCCGATGGCTGTGAATCCCGCCCTATGTATGTATATATTAAAAAGACACAAAAAATGTGTGCTCTTTAAATCTTTAAGCACGTGCACTACCCTATTCCGTGTTCACAAAAAATATATAAATATTGTGTTGCTAAACCACAAATAATATAGTGAAAATAACAAATAAAAACAAATATTGATACAAAGTATCTGTAAAGAAGAATTCCTAAATGAATCCTCTTCTCTTTAATGGGAAAGTTCCAATATGGTAACCAGGTGCTCCTAAACAATAGATATTCTTCCTGTGAAGCGTGATTTCACCACTTGCGTGATCTTCCCATCACCGTTAAAAATGGCCACTCACCAGATCCAATTCAATAAAATGCCTTTGGTTCATTCCCAGGATAACCACTCCTATTTTGCGTCACCACACCTGTCAGGTATCTTGGATATGTTATTATGGCCACTCCTTCTCTATAAAAGCTCACAGGGAAAGGATGCCCACCATAGTGTAGTAGGTAAAATAATTTATTGGTTTAAAATACAAAGCATATATTGCACTCACATTTTAGTGTGCCTGTATGCCGGCGCCAAGCTTCTCCAACCGTGTATGCAAACATATGAGGGAATATGCGTTCCTCTATTCTGTTCTCCCAGGACCTTTCTTTCGATTGGTGTGGTGTCCTGTGGGTGTCAGCAGCCTCTACGCGTTTTGCAAAGTATGTTGTGTCATCAGGATGACGCAACATACTTTGCGAAACGAGTAAAGGCTGCTGACACCCACGGGACACCAGCACTGCCTTAACCCTTTTGGGCATGGAGATCACCAGAGCGTCACAGGTTCCCACTGGAGTCCTCTCCCCTCCTCCATGATGACATCACAGAGCTGGTGGATGTTAGAGACCTTGCGCTCCTCCACCTTCCGTTTGAGGATTCCCCACAGATGATCAATAGGGTTTAGATCTGGAGACATGCTTGGCCAGTCCATCACTTTTGCCCTCAGCTTCTTTAGCAAGGCAGTGGTCGTCTTGGAGGTGTTTGGGGTCGTTATGTTGGAATACTGCCCTGCGGCCCAGTCTCTGAAGGGGGGGGGATCAGGCTCTGCTTCAGTATATCACAGTACATGTTGGCATTCATGGTTCCCTCAATGATCTGTAGCTTCCCAGTGCCGGCAGCACTCATGTAGCCCCAGACCATGATACTCCCACCACCATGATTGACTGTAGGAAAGACACACTTGTCTTTGTACTCCTCACACACACTTTGACACCATCTGAACCCAAAAAAATTATTTTGGTCTCATCAGACCACAGGACATCCCCAAACTGTTCCCACAAAGTTGAGAGCATTAAATTGTCCAAAACGTCTTGGTATGCTGACGCCTTAAAGGGTCACTAAAGTCGGGATTTAAAAAAAAAAAAATAACAAACATGTGATACTTACCTCCACTGTGCAGTTCGTTTTGCACAGAGTGGCCCGGAAACCTGTCTTCTGGGGTCCCTCAGCGGCTGTCTGGGCTCCTCCTCGCAAAAGCTTTCCTTCTTCATGCGAGGGCGCTCGCATGGAGAAAAGCTTTTGCGAGCGCACTCCCGTGATACAGCGGCGGCCATAGCCGCCGACTGTATCACTTGGCTCCGCCCCCCAGCGCGCCGCATCATCCGCCCTGATTGACAGCAGCGCTAGCCAATGGCTGCGCTGCTATCAATCCGCCCAGCCTAGCCAATCAACGGCGAGGCTGGGAACCGAAGAGGACGACGTGGACGCGCCCGGGAGATTCGAATGGTCAGGTAAGTACAACGGGGGCTCTGGGGGGGGGGGGGGGGGGGCGGTGCTGCTAGATGTTTTTTTACCTTCATGCATAGGATGCAAAAAAACTTGTACCTTTACAACCCCTTTAAGAGCTCCCTTCACTTGAACTAAGGGGCCAAGCCCAACCCCTGAAACACAACCCCAAACCATAAGTGCTTTTTTACCACTACTATTCCTTTACATTGGCTTTCAGAATCTACAAATGCAGCAATTTAGAGGGACAGTCCCTCGATAAGGCTATGATAAGGCTTACCTTTTGGTACAGTAAATATCTCTTAAACATGGACGAAATATTTACTTTAGATGCAGCTGGTAACGTCACCAGTGCATGCGCTCTGAAGAAACGGCATCCCTGTGCCATTCCTTCAGAGCCGTGTCGTAAACACCAACTCCCACGCGAATGCTTGGACGTGACGTCCAATCAGACAGCCGAAGCCTGTGAACCCGGAAAGATGACTGGGTGAAGATTGAAGCGCCTTCATCGGTGACAGCGCGCGGCTGGAGGGCTTCGTTTTCAAGTCTGTCATAATGTGCTAGTTTGCAATGCCGATTTTTTTTTTTGGGGGGGGGGGGGAGGGGTTACTTAGCAGCCAGACAACTATTCAGACAATAGAAGTGTATAGAGTGCAAGGGTCAGCACTATGTGATACACAATATAGTATAGAGAGTTCAGGGGGCAGGAGCATGTGATGTACAATATTGTATAGCGTTGAGGAGTCGGGATTATGTAATATAAATTACAGTGTATAGCATCAAGGGGTTAAAACTATGCAATGCACAATATATTGCATATAGTTCAGGGGCCAGGTCTATGCAATGTACAGTATCGGTTATAGAGTGCAGGGGTCAGGATTATGCAATGTACAATATAGTCTATAGAATGCAGGGGTCAGGATTATGTGATGTACAATACCATGTATAGCGTGCAGGGGTCAGGACTATACAATGTACAGTATAGGTTATAGAGTGCAGGGGTCAGGACTATACCATGTACAATATAGTCTATAGAATGCAGGGGTCAGGACTATGCGATGTACAGTATAGTGTATAGAATGCAGGGGTCAGGATTATGTGATGTACAATAACATGTATAAAGTGCAGGGGTCAGCACTATACAATGAACAGTATAGGTTATAGAGTGCAGGGGTCAGGACTATACAATGTACAATATAGTCTATAGAATGCAGGGGTCAGGATTATGTGATGTACAATACCATGTATAGCGTGCAGGGGTCAGGACTATACAATGTACAGTATAGGTTATAGAGTGCAGGGGTCAGGACTATACAATGTACAATATAGTCTATAGAATGCAGGGGCCAGGACTATGCGATGTACAGTATAGTGTATAGAATGCAGGGGTCAGGATTATGTGATGTACAATACCATGTATAGAGTGCAGGGGTCAGCACTATACAATGAACAGTATAGGTTATAGTGTGCAGGGGTCAGGACTATACAATGTACATTATAGGTTATAGAGTGCAGGGTCAGGACTATACAATGTACATTATAGGTTATAGAGTGCAGGGTCAGGACTATACAATGTACAGTATAGTTTATAGAGTGCAGGGGTCAGGACTATGCGATGTACAGTATAGGTTATAGAATGAAGGGGTCAGGATTATGTGATGTACAATGCCATGTATAGCGTGCAGGGGTCAGGACTATACAATGTACAGTATAGGTTATAGAGTGCAGGGGTCAGGACTATACCATGTACAATATAGTCTATAGAATGCAGGGGTCAGGACTATGCGATGTACAGTATAGTGTATAGAATGCAGGGGTCAGGATTATGTGATGTACAATAACATGTATAAAGTGCAGGGGTCAGCACTATACAATGAACAGTATAGGTTATAGAGTGCAGGGGTCAGGACTATACAATGTACAATATAGTCTATAGAATGCAGGGGTCAGGACTATACAATGTACAATATAGTCTATAGAATGCAGGGGCCAGGACTATGCGATGTACAGTATAGTGTATAGAATGCAGGGGTCAGGATTATGTGATGTACAATACCATGTATAGAGTGCAGGGGTCAGCACTATACAATGAACAGTATAGGTTATAGTGTGCAGGGGTCAGGACTATACAATGTACATTATAGGTTATAGAGTGCAGGGTCAGGACTATACAATGTACATTATAGGTTATAGCGTGCAGGGGTCAGGACTATACAATGTACATTATAGGTTATAGAGTGCAGGGTCAGGACTATACAATGCACAGTATAGTTTATAGAGTGCAGGGGTCAGGACTATGCGATGTACAGTATAGGTTATAGAATGAAGGGGTCAGGATTATGTGATGTACAATGCCATGTATAGAGTGCAGGGTCAGGACCATGCAATATACAATATTATTTATAGATTTTAGGGGTTAGGAGTATGTATTGCTGGTTAGTGAAAAGAAAAGAAAAATGCCTAGCGTTAGTGTCCGTTGGAGGGAAGAATGCCAGAGTGTTGCTGTTTCTGCACTCAGCCTGAGCCTATTGGGCATGACTCCCAACCTTCTGAGATGAGAAAGAGGGACACCTAAAGTATGATAAGGGGGGCAGAGGGATTGGGGTGCAGAGGGGGACAATTGGGAGCTGTGCTCGTATTATTACACAATGTGACTCTCAGGAATGTGACAGTTTTGGAGTTGAAAGTCTCTTGCTGCCCCATAGAGGGAATTACTAATGAAGTCACTCAGACATTCTTGTGTTATTATTTTTTGTGGTCTCTATTCCCTAACACACAGAGCTCTGGAGAGCGTCACTTTCTAATGTGACCTGACAAGAGCAGTAAGATAAATGCTGAATATTAGTTGTATAGAACCTTTCTCACATTGTACCAGGATTATATTTGCCACATGTGCACCTCTAATACAGCTTTCTGTACTTAGTGCAGTGCCTAACCTTGACCAGACTGTGTGACATCACAGCGATGGAGGGCCCATCCATGAATGAAGCGGCTGTGGGCTCCATGTGATGTCACAAAGGTGATATCTAAAAACTGGAACAAATGCTTTTGAAAGATGAACACTGATTTGTGGACTTCATGGCTCCAGTTTTCATAAAACAGTAACAAATGTTATTACCTGTCTATGGGGTTGATTTACTAAAGGAAAATCCACTTTGCACTATCGCTGTAGATCTGAGAGGAAGCTCTGAAATGAGGGGAAGCTCTGCTGATTTTATCATCCAATCATGTGCAAGCTAAAATGCTGGTTTTTATTTTGCTTGCATGTCCCCCTCAGATCTACAGCGACTGAACTTCCAAGTGCACTTGTAGTGCAAAGTGGATTTGCCTTTTCGTAAATAACCCCCATATGCGTCTCACTTTGTATGGACTCTCAGGCCGCGTACACACGGCAGAGATCCTCGACGGGCAGAACACATCGTTCCGCCCGTCGAGGTTCTCTCCCGGCCGTCGAATTCGGCGACCCGCCCGTCGGGAATGGCAATCAGCCATTCTTCCAGGCGGGCCGTCGAGGAAATAGAGAGCGTGCTCTCTATTTCGGCTCGACGGGCTTCCCGACGGGAAGCTCGCTGAGACCGTACACACGGCCGAGGTCCTCGCTGGAATGTGCATTCCAGCGAGGTTCTCGCTGATTTTCAGCGAGAACCTCGGCCGTGTGTACGGCGCCTCACTTTCACTCTGCTGGTATTTGAATGGTTTCCTGTGTACAGGTAAAACTCAAAACATTTGAATATCGTGCAAAAGTTAATTTATTTCACTAATGCAACTTAAAAGGTGAAACTAATATATGAGAGCGACTCATTACATGCAAAGCAAGATAGTTCAAGCCGTGATTTGTCATAATTATGATGATTATGGCTTACAGCTCATGAAAACCCAAAATCCACAATCTCTGAAAATTTGAATATTACATGCAATCAATAAAACAAGGTTTGTACATAGAACAATGTCGGACCCCTGAAAAGTATAAGCATGCATATGTACTCAGTACTTGGTTTGGGCCTCTTTTGCAGCAATTACTGCCTCAATGCGGCGTGGCATGGAAGCTCTCAGCCTGTGGCACTGCTGAAGTGTTATGGAAGACCAGGATGCTTCTATAGTGCCCTTCAGCTCTTCTGCATTGTTCGGTCTCATGTCTCTCATCTTTCTTTTGGCAATGCCCCGTAGATTCTCTATGGGGTTCAGGTCAGGTGAGTTTCCTGGCCAATCAAGAACAATAATCCCATGGTTATTGAATCAGGTTTTGGTGCTTTTGGCAGTGTGGTCAGGTGCCAAGTTCTGCTGGAAAATGAAGTCAGCATCCCCATAAAGCTTGTCTGCAGAAGGAAGCATGAAGTGCTCCAAAATCTCCTGGTAGACGGCTGCGGTGACCCTGGACTTAATGAAGCACAGTGGGCCAACACCAACATATGACACGGCTCCCCAAATCAACACAGACTGTGGAAACTTCACACTGGACTTCAAGCATCTTGCAGTGTGTGCCTCTCCATTCTTCCTCCATACTCCGGCTCCTTGGTTTCCAAATGAGATGCAAAATTTGCTCTCATCAGAAAAGAGGACTTTGGACCACCGAGCAACAGACCAGGTGTGTTTTTCTTTAGCCCGGGTAAGAAGCTTCTGACGTTGGTCAGGAGTGGATTGACGAGAGGAATACGACATTTGAACCTCATGTCCAGGATCCGTCTGTGTGTGGTGCTCTTGATGCACTGACTCCAACCTCAGTCCACTCCTTGTGACAGTCCCCAACACTTTTGAATGGCCTTTTCCTGACAATCCTCTCCAGGCTGCGGTCATCCCTGCTGCTTTTGCACCTTTTTCTTCCACACTTTTCCCTACAAAATAACTTTCTATTAATGTGCTTTGATACAGCACTTTGGGAACATCCAACTTCTTTTGTAATCACCTTTTGTACAGGCACACACTGAAGGACTTCATTTTGGACAGACACACACTGAGGGACTTCATTTGGTGGGGACTGGGGTGTTTCTGTACCTTGAAGGAGCAAAAGGCTGTGTGGCTTTACATGTACTGGTGTTAACCAAAAATGATGTACCCAAAACCCATTCACAAGGGTCTTCCTTATTCTGATAAACCCCCCCATCCGCAAAACCCGACAACCACAGCCCAGGGTCGTCGGGAAGAGGCCCTTGCCCCCATCAACATGGGGACAAGGTGCTTTGGGGGACACCATGTGTAGGACAAGCAGCCTGGTATGGTTCAGGGGGGGCACTTGCTTGTCTCCCCCTTTCCTGGCCTGCCAGGATGCATGTTCAGATAAGGGTCTGGTATTGATTTTGGGGGGTCCCACACCATTTTTTTTTACATTTTGGTATGGAGTTCTCCTTAAAATCTATCCCAGACCCAAAGGGCCTGGTATGGATATTGGGGGGGGGGGGGGGCACACTGTTCATTTTCTTAATTCTGTCATAGGGTTCCCACTTTAATATACTGTATTATATACTCTGCACTGTACTATATACTCTGCATTGCACTGTACTATATACTCTGCACTGCATTATATACACTACATTGACTGCACTATATACTCTTCACTGTATTATGTACACTACACTAACTGCACTATATACTCCACACTGTATTATATATACTACACTGACTGCACTATATACTCTGCATTGTATTATGTACACTACACTCACTGCACTATATACTCTGCATTGTATTATATATACTACACTGACTGTACTATATATTCCACACTGTATTATATACACTACGCTGACTGCATGCTCAATCCACTAACTACCCTAACTAATCTTTCTTCATTAATGCACACTATACACGCCTGCCTTCTAAACAGCCATATAGTGTGGGGCGTGTACTTGCCTTTGGCCAATCATGGCTCTCATTGTACATTGCGCTGTGATTGGCCAAAGCATACAGGTCATGTGCATGCTTTGGCCAATCAGCAGCCTTCGATGCACTGCAATCTTGCAGTGCATTATGGGGCACTCCGCAGCGGGCGATCGTCCCGTGAGCGCCCCATATGTTAATTTGTTCTATGAACAAACAAACACCCGATGTACGAGTTGGATATATGTTCAACTCGAACATCGGGTCCATCCCTAGTGGCCAGGATTTGTGCAGCTCTGAGCAGAAACAGAACAGATTTGTTTTTTTTTCCACCAACAATCCCATCAGCTCTTTGTTTGAACAGTTGGGTCACCAAATCCACTTACTGAAAGTTTTGGCCCGTTCCCCATTGTGTCTAACTCTTATTGGCTCATGTCTGTTGTGTAAGAGGCGAGAGTGAAGAGCGGCTCAGCGAAACACACCCAGCACTTAGTCTGGTATGACAGAATGCTGAGTCGTGCATAACCAAATCTATCTATATATGATTTATGTAATGCGAAAAGTACATCCATGGCACAGTTTGTGCAGCATAGGATTAAATGTGCAGCACACTGATAGTATCACTGAAATAAACAATACGCGTTGGCTAATGAGGTTGCAAACAAAGATCTGTCTGTGCAGACAATCCTCTACCATTAACACAAGGCAGTGATGGGTGACACTACTGCCAAAAACAACTGACGAAATTCACACTCTCCTTTTCCAATGTGGATCCGAATTTGTTTGGTTGCTGTTGGGTAAAAGTCCATTCTATATATAAACCTTCATAAAAAATTCTCATAGTAACATTTTAGGCCTATAGGAATAGGGGAAAGAGGGCCAATGATGAAATCCAAAGTGGTGAAGAAATTCCAGGACACCCAGACCTCTCTGAATATCATGGGGTCAAAGACAGCCGACTCTCTATAGGCATCTGTGTCTCCTTCCTCAGGGCTAAATGTCGTGGCTTGCAGAGAGAAGCAAGTGGAAGACTACGGGCCAGATTCTCAGCGGCGCTACGACGGAGTATCTCAGATACCCCGTCGTATCGCCGTTTTTTTGCCTCGTATCTATGCGAGTGATGCTTAGCATCACTTTGGCATAGATACGCTTCTACATCCAACAAGTGTAAAACCATTACACTTGCGGATCGTAGTTGTAATGACAACTCCGGCCACTAGGTGGCCTTTACGTTGTTTTCTCATTTGCATATGCAAATGAGGCTAGTACGCCGATTCCCGATCGCTTTTACGCCGCCCCGTCGTCGCGTACATCGTTTACGAACTCGTAAGGTTACCCCAGCTTCTATGAGGAGTAACCCTTCGAAGTTCCGTCGGATGCCGTCGGGTGCCGTCGGATGCCATGTTAAGTATGGCGTCGGGTCAGCGTCGGCTTTTTTTTCCCGTCGCTTACGTCGTTTTACTACCTCGTTCGCGAATAGGGGCATTGCGTAGTGACGATCACGTCGTTTTGACATCGGTTTCAAGACGCTTTCCGACGTGAGCTGGAGCATGTGCACTGGGCTTTTTCCCCGGCCGGCGCATGCGCAGTTCGTTCGACGCGGGGGCGCGCTTAATTTAAATACAAGCCGCCCCATTTGAATTACGCGGGCTTACGCGGGGCCATTTTCGCTACGCCAACACAAACTACGGAGCAAATGGTTAGAGAATATGGCACTTGCTCTAGTACGATGCGGCGGCGTAGTGTAAATGGCTTACGCTACACCGGCGATTTTCTTAGAGAATCTGGCCCTAAAAGTGAGAAGATTACTAAAAAACAGTAATATACATAAAATAATAAAAATAACAATTCCAGCAGATAAAAAAGAGATGGCTGATTAGCTGTAACTCCATGCAACTCTAATGGCCTATAAAAAAAATCTGGTGCATGGTCAATAAATCACTTTTATTATAGATGATAGCAGGGCAAATATTGTTTTTATTAATATTTTTCTGCAATATTAGATGCCTAAAATCCTTTGTTTTCGGTGATCTTTCCATAGTATTTGTGTCTTAACCACTTAACGACCGCTCAATAGCAGATTTACTGCTACAGGGTGGCTGTTCTGTGCAGAATCACATATATACATATTACCAAAAGTATTGGGACACCTGCCTTTAAATGCACATGAACGTTAATGGCATCCCAGTCTTAGTCCGTAGGGTTCAATATTGAGTTGGCCCTTCCTTTGCAGCTATAACAGCTTCATCTCTTTGAGAAGGCCGTCCACAAGGTTTAGGAGTGTCTATGGGAATGTTTGACCATTCTTCCAGAAGCACATTTGTGAGGTCAGGCACTGGTGTGGACAAGAAGGCTTGGCTCGCCAGTCTGTGCTCCAATTCATCCCAAAGGTGTTCTACTTGGGCTGATGTTGGAACTCATCCATGTCTTTATGGACCTTGCTTTGTGCACTGGTGGGCAGTCATGTTGGAACAGGAAGGGGCTGTCCCCAAACTGTTCCCACAAAGTTGGTAGATGAAATTGTCCAAAATGTCTTTGCATATGTGATGCCTTAAGACTTCGCTTTACTGGAACTAGGGGGCCAAGCCAACCCCTGAAAAAAACCCCACACCTTAATCCCCTCTCCACTAAATGATTTGGACCAGTGCACAAAGCAAGGTCCATAAAGACATGGATGAGAAGCCGATCAGTGGGCTTTGACCAATGGATGTCTGCCGACACCCACTGATCGTCGTAAAACAGATGGTGGACAGAGACCTGCCTATGTATACAAGGCAGATCTCCGTCCTGACAGGAAAAAAAAATATGGATTTTCTTTCCCTGCAGAGCAGGGAAAGAAAATCCATCACTTGCCTTAGCACCTTACATAGTACACAAAAACACTGGCTAGGCACACATTAAACCCTCTGATCTCCCTGGATGTTTACCTCTTCCCAGCCAGTCTCAGTACACTAAGGCGGCGTACACACGACCAAGAAACTCATCGGGCGAAAACACATCGTTTTTCCCCCGTCGAGTTCCTAGTTCGGCAGTCAAAAAACTTGTCGAGCCAAATTTTACCATTGCCCAATGAGGAAATAGAGAACATGCTCTCTTTTTGGCTCGACGAGTTTTCTCGGCGAATAGTGTACACACGACCGGTTTCCTCGGCAGAATACGTCTCCCATCGAGTTTCTTGCTAAATTCTGTAGAGGAAACCAGTCGTGCATATTTTTAGCACTGACCACTGTATGTTTTACACCTCAAGTTTTGATATTCTCTTAGCTGCGCCCTCTAGTGGCTACAGATCTGTACATGAAACATATTAAGAAAATATGATACAATAGGGATAGATTTAGGAATTAAAAACTTGTCATTTATTACTACAGTGCAGTTTTTTCTTTATTTTTGAAAGTTTCTGAGCCGTCCTCTCTTAATTACTTATTACTTCACCGCACATTTCACAAACATCAATTTTGATCTTGCCAGGAGCGAATCAATTATCTCCAGGCTTAGAAGGAAGCAGAGAACAATGCTGCATTTTTAAGTGACAGACAACTTAATTCCATGTTACAATCATACACAGG